>JAYKKI010000088.1:1837500-2437500 GCA_039881145.1 Druceiella hillmani
ATACGTGTTACAGCTATATTAATATGGTAAGAGAGAAGATTGCAGACAAAATACATAAATATCTTTTGAAAAGTTCAAACGTGTTATTTTAAATTAATAAAGATTTTATTATTTAGTGCTACGACCTGTTGGCTGATACTGAACCGGATTACAGAAGTATTATAGCACGGCCGCGGTCTCCTTGCATGCGAAGCAATAAAACGCGTGAGCAAAACGGAGCATATTGCGCTATCACTCACACTCGCAGATTACGGCAACGGCTAGTGTTGCGTAACGCTCGTGTCGTAATTTTATCGACAAGCCACGTACAGAATTAAACTCAAACAATATAATTTAAATCTTTAATATTAGTGTCACAAATACGTTGCGATCTGTTAGTCGCCGGCCGCATGTCTGTTAGTCGCCGCCACGGAACGAAGTTGTGTATAAGGTAATTTTGTCAGGTAAATGAACTTTTTTAAGTCAACGTTTTTTTTTATTTATAAGATGGTTATATATTTAAACGAGACTAGGTTTATTTCTATTGATGGCATATTTTATATTCTATGGTATTCTGTTTAAATTTTACCGTATTATTAAAGTACTTTTCTTAAAAATATAAATTCGTGCAAAATCTACCTCCGGGGCAAGTGTTAACAAAGCAAATGGGGTAAGTGTTGACATGTTAGATCTTGCAATAAATGGGCTCATAGAACTTGCATTCGAGCAAACAAGTTATCTTTTATATGTTTAAATTGTAACTCCAATGATGATTACGAGTAGTAAGACTGTGTTAATAAATATTTAAAAAATATTTTAATGTTAAGTAAACAGTTAAAGATTAAATGTTTTTAATACTTTAGATATTAGAAAATTTTGATAGTCTCTCAAAGACTGATCATTTGTTCATTTTTGTTTCGTTATCACACACATACTGATAATTTGTTCATTTTTGTTTCGCTATCACATACATACTGATAATTTGTTCATTTTTGTTTCGCTATCACACACATACTGATAATTTGTTCATTTTTGTTTCGCTATCATACACATACTGATAATTTGTTCATTTTTGTTTCGTTATCGCTCACAGTTTATTATTTTTAATATTAAGTATTATTATTAATTAATAAAGACTGGCTATCTATTACCTCAGAAACTTTAGAAAGTTGCTTTAATTCAAATTAAGCAAATGTAAAATAAGAATTTTCTATGTCAAGTTGATTATTTTCTAAAAATAAAAAAAAATTAAACATGATAATTTGTTTTATTTTTAATTCATGCCTATAAAATATTATCATATTCATATTAAATTTATAATGTTAATACTTACCCCAAGGTCGTTAAAACTTACCCCGAACATGGGGTAATTATTAATATGTAGATTTTTTTAAAAATATATGTACATTTCTTTGACTAAAAATCCTATACAGTTTATTTACGTTTCGTTAGGTTAAAAAAAGAAATCTCTACCTAGTTTAATTTTCTTTAAACAAATAACAACGTAAAAACTGTTAATACATGCCCCTGTCTCCCCTATCAATTATTACTATCAGTGCAATACTTGGCTTGGGTGCAAATAAATGGAGAAGTGAATTTATTCCATCAGGCCCCTGCTAAAGTCTCAAAGACCTTCAAGCTGAAAATTTGAGAAAGTACCAACCAGCAGTTATACCAACAAATTAATCACTAATTATTTTCATTATCGTCATTTATATTAATAATTATAGGGTTCCGTGCCTCGAAAGGATAAACGGAATCCTCATAAGATCATTCACGTGTCTGTCACAAGTTGTTTTCTCAGAAACAATAGAAACTTAAAATTTCAATAAAGCGTATTAAATTATATTAAAAAAATTTTGAGAACTCAATACACCCCCATCCCCTACCCTCCTCGCCCTCTGAAAATGTCCTTATAAATATTTTGAATGTTAGTGACACATATTTCAATCGGTAACACTCAAAAATACAGGAAAATTTTCAGAGGGTGAGGATGTGAGGGAATGGGCGTATATTATGTTCTCAAAATTTTTTTAATATAATTTAATATGCATTATTGCTGTACCAAATTTTAAGTTTGAGTGAGGTTAAATTAAGTTTTCGAATTTTTTTAAAAATTACTTCTATAATCTGGGGTACACCTTATAAGGGTTAGTTATAACGGACACGAAAATATTTTTATAATTTTACGTAGTATATTTTCAGAAATACAGATAAATATGCTCAAAATATTTTCCCACCACCCTTATTGTCGAAACTTTTGAGCCTAAAGTTATGAAAAGCCTATGCAACAGGGGTTGTAGTAAAACTATAATGATTCTAGACGTCATAGTTTTTGAGGTATTCATGATACTATGTATGTCGCCCCTACGTGGTTATAATAGGAATTATACATTGTTCATTGTGCTAGGAAACCGATATTAGTGATGAACGTAATTTCGCTTCCAACAGAACCATCGATACGCGAGACAGATTGGTCGTTTTTAAATTTTTTTTAAAATTTAAACAGACTAAACCGTTATACAAATAATGGTTGATTGTTATAAAAATAATGCTTGAAAATATTATGAATGACATATTCAAAAAACTTCCAGAATGATTATGTATTGTTTGTTTTTAACTATTTTTTTATTGAGTTGATGCCCGTAAGTCTATACTAAATTAAACCGTAGAATAAAATCGAAACAGTCGATAGCTTCGTTAGTTGCTTAATCGTTAATAATTATCATTACAAATGATTAACGAGTAACACAGACGACCGCCAATAAGCGGTGAAAATAGAACAATAAACTAAGAAACCAACAATCAACCTTATAAAAAATCGAAGCGACTCTGTCTGACTTTCACCGATTCGAAAGTTACGAGTTTAAATACGCTAACAGAGAAAAAGATAGAACATACGACTGAACTCGGGCTAACAGAGATGGTCGGCGGCGGCGGGTGCATCTTGACCTGTTCGATATGTTGGTAGAAAGTCGGCTATCCCATAAAAGTCGGCAGTTGTCGGCGGCTGACTCACCGCCGACTACAAGAGCCGCTCGTCTGTTTAAAAAATAGTTCAGTTCTTTTTGTGTGGGCAATGTCGGGACGTGCACCTGATACGGACATAAAATATATATGGTACGCGCCGATTTTCAAAATATTAAACCGTTATTGTAAGCGAGTAAAATGTGAAAGGTTATTTTAGATCAGTTTAATTTTAGGATTTTGCAGACAGTCGCCCTACCGGAACTGTGTATATATTTATGTGTCACATTTAACTTACTGGAAAACTTTTATGAAGTTCCTGAGTACGAAATAAGACCATTATGAGCAATCATTTTTTCACGTCTTATTTCGTTCTCGAGTTCACCACTACTTCAACGTCAGCGCAAGGGTTAATCGCCCCGCAGTGCACGTACACCGAGTGGCTTCATAGAGTTAGGAATTTTAAATTTTAAGAGTCCTTTTTTGCTGAATACAGCTTTTGTTTATCATTATTATGCTCAAATATTTGATGAGTTACTTTAGCATGGAAACGGATGAATTATAATTTTTTTACGAAAAATTTGTAAACAAAATTATTCAATTTAAGTTAAATTGTATCTTGTCCGTCCGGCGGCATCTTGGAAAAGTAGCAGTATGTAATATGTCTTCTGTAGCCGTGCATTATCATTTGGAGCTTTTGTTTATATTTACGTTTGCCTCAAAATATGTCACATTTTTTTAAGGTATACATAACAAAATATTCTCAACAAATAATATGGCATTATTCAGGTATTATGTTAGTCACGGATGCATAATGTTAATAGCTTAACATTAACCTGTACATTGAATGGCAGATTATGGTAATTTGATCAAAATTCTGCAGACAGTGGGAAGCATCGACCTATTCGTCTACAGAAATAAATTCAGCGAGCTTATTCTAATCAATAAAATTGTACTTATTCATAATATTTAATAATAATAATTACTGTATAATAGATTAATAAATTGGCTCTCAGACACTTTAAATGTTATTCATATCAGCTTATATTCTAAAGTTTAAGCAGGTTCTGACAATTCATTGAATGAAATATTTTGAAAAATTCGTGAAAATCTAACATTAGGTCCATTGATCGTAGACGTTGGAAAAAAAGAAGAAAATATGACCATTTTTATGTGTCGTGAAAGCAAAAAAGAAAATTTTATTAGAACTCTCCCTCCTTCCCACGTATTCCTTCCCTTTCTTTTCCACTCATCATGGACATCGTATTCTGAGGGAATATGAGAAAACCGTTTTTCAAGGAAAACTGTGATACCTTTACAGAAGGTTATAGTACTGATTATTTATGTTTTATTGACATATTCCACATAACGATCACTGTTGCGGATTTTTTTGACTTGCGTCGGAGGTTCTGGTAACGGAGCCATATAATAGTATTTTTTACTAGATACTTTTTGTTTCGATTTATTTCATTTATAAAGATTTAAGTAAACGCGAGGCTACACATTTGATTTTGTTACCTTTAGCATTAAAAACATTTTATAAAGGCTAAAAAGACAATAAAAACAATTCCGAAATTTAAAGGAAAAAAAATAAATAATACTGATCGTTATGTGGAGTATGTCAACAAATCATGAATAATTAGTACTATGACCTTTTGTAAGGATATGACGGTTTTCCTTGCGGTTCCAGAGATAATTTAAAATTCCTACGTCTATGGAAGTCGGTTTTCAGCCCACCGCCGTGTGACGTAGTGAACACCTTATTTGGCTATGAATATTGAGTGACATGAGTATTGTTTTGCAGAAAAAAAATCGATTGTACTTTTAATTCAGTATTTGTATTAAGTCTTCTTTTACATGGAGCTTCTGTTTACGGTAATGAAAAGTTTAAATGTAATGTGATGCAGAAAAAGTTGAAAATAATAAAAAAATAAAATTGAAAATGAATTATTAAAGCTCAAATAAGAAAGGGTTAAAGATAATTTTCGTCAAATAATAGCGCCACTTCAATCTTTAATAGCTCTTTGGATAGATTGCGACACCTATTTTTTTTTAAATCATACCACTTTTTCCAAATTTAAAAATTGTGATCAGTCATTATGCACATGGAAATACATCAACCTATATCTTTTATTTCGATAAACTTAGAAATGTGGCAATATTGCATGAGTACCCTTCTTAGCGGTAGATGTTGAATTTGGCTTTTCTAACTATCCATTTCATTTGCATAGTTTTACAAAAGAAGGTTATAAAAAAGAAAAGGATAAAGGAAAACACAATTCAATTTCAAAATCAATTTAATTTCGAGATCAAATTTGTTTACAATTTGTAAATAAAAATTATTGCCATTTGAAAATCTTTAACATCCATAATTCGCCTAAATATCTTAGATTATAAAAAATACTGTCATCGATTTTTAAAATAAACTTATTTGAATAACTTTTTATAAGATATTTAAATAAACATTTTAAACAATATACTATAGAGATAAAAAAATGAAATGAATAGTTAGTAAATGAATAAACGATAAAAGGAAGTAAATGTATCGAATGAAACCTATATCTTTTCACTTAATTTTGTTAATTTACTAGTTGTTACCATTATTATATTTAAGCGAAGTATACTTTCAAGCGGAATAAAAAAAAATCTTGTTGTACCAATTCATCAGCGGTTTATATAAGTTGTTGAACACATAGATAAATAAGTAATTTTATTTTATTTTTGTATTAGCATGTAATATTTGTCAAAAATGTAAAATGGTTACCACCGGATGAAGACGTAAAAATTTTGAATAAAATATTTTTTATTCATGTTTTCTATTTCAGAAGGAAATACACGGTGTCCGAAAATTAGAGTCTGACAAAAAAAGACGTTATTCCTTGACTGAATATTAGTTGGTTGTTGTTAAAATAAAATTTAAAAGATGACTTTTTTTAGAAAATTGAAAATAATATTCATAATTGTTTGTCATTTTTTTCATACACATAGTTCAGTGCTGCTCGGGGGAATAACCCGCGAACAGCTGCAAAGACATCGCCACTGCGGGTAAAAACCGCACTCCGGGCAAGTATTGTGTGTATTAAAAAGAGTTATGTGTTATTTTTTTTGAACTAAATTAGAAAAATGGCGTGTTTTACATTTTATTTCAACGACAATTTATTCCTTTATAGCCAAAGAATAGCGTCTTTCTTTGTTCGACATCTATTCCTACATCTATTTCTTGTTTATATTTTACTAAAAATGTCTGCGGTGTAAAAAAATACAAACTAACAAAAAATGTACTGTTAAATAATTTCTGTACTACCAAAAAATCTTTAGCCAAAGTTTGAAACACTTTCGGGTTAGAAATTTCTGAAATTGTATAATTTCTACGCATTTAAAAAAAATATCGTCACACCGTAAGTTTGAATCTACTTACCACATGACTGTCATCGGTATAAAGCCAAATGAAATACTTAGCACGAACGTCCTGGTGTTCCAGTCGATAAGTTATAAGAAAAGTTTGTTTCGAATTCTACTCTATATCAAACACGCTCCAAACAAAAATGTTTACTGAATAAACCTCAAATATTTTCTGAATAAAGTTACCTGCTTTCCTACACAATTTTCTACAGGCATTATAATCAATATACTTTTATATCCATATAAAATCAATAATGTATACGACACCAAATAACACCACGCGCCAATTAGGATGACAGAGATAAAGAGACCGCGAATTCATGTACACATACAAGAGAAATAGTCATATTGAAATTGAGACAAATTAAAATCTAAAAGTGTAAATTCTAAGAGTGGTGCTAAAATATTTGGGTAATTTGTCTCAATTTCTACTTAGTTTGAATAATAATATTCGTATTAATAATAAAAATAAATATTTCTAAACATATATTAGAAGGCGGAATATATAAAGAAAAGTAATGCTCCATGCCTAATAATATTGAAATTATTTGTCACAATCTATACTTAGTTTGCATAATAATATTCGTGTTAATAATAAAAATAAATATTTCTAAATATACATTAGAAGGCGGTACATGTAAAGAGGAGTAATGCTCCATGCCTAATAATATTGAAATTATTTGTCACAATCTATACTTAGTTTGCATAGTAATATTCGTATTAATAATAAAAATAAATATTTCTAAATATACATTAGAAGGCGGTACATGTAAAGAGGAGTAATGCTCCATGCCTAATAATATTGAAATTATTTGTCACAATCTATACTTAGTTTGCATAGTAATATTCGTATTAATAATAAAAATAAATATTTCTAAATATACATTAGAAGGCGGTACATGTAAAGAGGAGTAATGCTCCATGCCTAATAATATTGAAATTATTTGTCACAATCTATACTTAGTTTGCATAGTAATATTCGTATTAATAATAAAAATAAATATTTCTAAATATACATTAGAAGGCGGTACATGTAAAGAGGAGTAATGCTCCATGCCTAATAATATTGAAATTATTTGTCACAATCTATACTTAGTTTGCATAGTAATATTCGTATTAATAATAAAAATAAATATTTCTAAACATACATTAGAAGGCGGTACATATAAAGAGGAGTAATGCTCCATGCCTAATAATATTGAAATTATTTGTCAAAATCTCTACTTAGTTTGCATAGTAATATTCGTATTAATAATAAAAATAAATATTTCTAAATATACATTAGAAGGCGGAACATATAAAGAGGAGTACTGCTCCATGTCTAATAATATTGAAAATATTTGTCACAATCTATACTTAGTTTGCATAATATTATGCGTGTTAATAATAAAAATAAATATTTCTAAACATACATTAGAAGGCGGAACATATAAAGAGGAGTAATGCTTCATGCCTAATAATATTGAAATTATTTGTCACAATCTCTACATAGTTTGCATAATAATATTCGTGTTAATAATAAAAATAAATATATCTAAACGTACATATAAAGAGGAGTAATGTTCCATGCCTAATAATATTGAAATTATTTGTCGCAATCTATACTTAATTTGCATAATAATATTCGTGTTAATAATAAAAATAAATATTTCTAAACATACATTAGAAGGCGGTATATGTAAAGAGGAGTAATGCTCCATGCCTTATTTGCTGCGGGTCGACTCACCCTTAGAGCATGATGGCGTATTATTATGATGAATGCCGCTTTTTGGCGGAGAGACGCTGATAAATACGTGCGCTTCTTGCGTAGGGTGCCATCGCGTTTCGAAATTCCAAACGAGACCTCAGAGAAATAAAAGATTGTCGTATATCTAGAAAATTAAAAAAAGAATGAAGTGCGAATTGGAATTGCGTGCTAAGCATACGGTACTTGTATCTTATTCAATTTATTTTATATTTAAATAAACATGTCTAAAGGCTATTTGTTAAAATAACGTAGTTTTTTCCTAGGTCCACATAGGGTGAAATTGTGAAGGGAATTCTTTACAAAAAATCTAGCAATTTTGTCCGTTCTTTAAAAATCGCCGGGAAATTTTTGCTAAAGTTCAAAGTTTTTAAATCTGCTAAGTTATTTCTTCAAGGGTGGCTGCCCTAGAGACAGAAAGCTAAAGATGGTAACTGCAGTTACTAATCTCACTTTCTTGTTTTGCTATTGTTTCATATAATCAGTACTGATGAGGAATAGCAATTTTATTGCAAATTATATTCAATTATCATGAAGAATTTGGTGGTGATCTTTATTCTAAATGTTGTCTAAGACTCCAAGATGCAAAATTGCGAAAGATGTAAAGTTTCATTATAATCTATTCAGTAGTTTTTATGCGATGCGCGCGCAGGCAATGTCTCATTAACCGTTTTATTGCTATTGTTATTTACTCATATATACTTAAAAATGCCAAAGAAATCTTTTGTTTTTCATGTCATTTACCCTTGTCTCGAAAAAAACTGTATCTCTTCCAAAAAATATCCACTTTTAATAATTTTTTCGGTGTTTTCTTAATAAAAATTTGTACAAGGATAATAAAATACAAAGAAAATTATGGAAATGTATATTGTGAACAAAAATTATAACAAAAACTGAAATCAAGGTCCCATCGTATTTTCACAGTCCGGTACATCCTCCGTATCAGCAAAATAATTGTTATCGTCACTATTATCACTGTCACTCAAAATTTGCATTACGCCAAATTGTGAGCGCACCACAATGTCACTCCCACTATCACTTTCTTCACAACTTGAAAAACGATCATTTTCACTCGAATTATTTTCGTATTCCGACATTATGGGTTAAACTTTTTTTTTTCCTGGATCATTTTTACACTGTAATTACAAATAATATTATAATTTGAACTTTATGTAACACGTAGAAAGATAAAAAATTAGCGATACGTGCGAGCAATCTTCCCTAGCGTGCGCTAAACAGCATCTGATTTCGCGAGCGCCATCGCGCTCGTGATAAATTTAGTCAGACGCGCACGAGCGCGTCGGCACTAAATTACGTGAGGCATTAAAATACGTTTCATATATTTTACATTACTTTAAAATATATTTTATAGTCGCCCCTAGACGATAATTACATAATTTTTTCTACAAAATTTATACATTGTCGTGAATGATTTCAGCCCGACTGACTTACTTATGTTTTGTGGAAAATTCGACCATGATTCGCAGTAACTTCTTGGGTTTTTCATAACTTTCCGATTTATATTGATGACATTTTTACGAATTTGTTACATAACATATTTCATGTTTTAACTCTAATGGTTCATAAGGTGCAAAGCTGCTACAAATGGAGGGATGGATAACGCAGTCTTATTGTAATAGATATGTAGCTATACCATTGATACGGAAAACTAAAAAGTATTCTACAAGTAATTAAAATAGAGCGTATGGTCATATTCAATAACACAGCTCACATACACACGCTCACTTCATACTTCATACAGCGACGCCATATACAAGTCTAGTTGGCGCGTTAGGCGACGTCGTGTCTAGTCTGCCCAGCCCGTTGCTAGGCAACGGGCTGGCGTCGCTAGGCAACCGCCTTCTGCCGCCTCCCGTCAGTCGATGTTCTATGGTATTTGATTATTTTTCAATATCGACGTCGATGCACGTTGCGTATTTGATTTCGAGATACATTTCCTGTATGAGAATTTTAATATATATTAATTTTTTAATCAATGAAATGTGATACTTCTGTATTGATACGTAATATAATATTTTTGTTGTAAAGTTTTGCTGCGTAGGCAAATCGTAACTGCGTATTATTACACGACTGTTCGGAAATACGGAAATGGTATTGTTTATATCATTGCAAGTAAAAATGCAAAGGTACTGATTGATAGAGCTCGGAGTATAAACGGAATGTATTTACGAAAATATTAAAAATTTATGTTCTGTGAATATTAAGTATATATGGTCAGAAGTGGTCATATTTTTAACAATAGTAGGGAATATTTATTTAAGATAGGGCTGTCAGGGATTTGTTCGAATTGATGGTCATCCACTAAAGTTGTGAGAAAGTATATTTTTGTGTTATATTTACATAGAGCTTTATAAAGTTACTAGCTTATAAAAATATATTATATTTGCGTTTTAATTATTAATACAGTTACAAAAATATTTTGTTAAAATTGATTGCACGAATCGTTCTCGTAACATAAGTCGATACTACACATTCTTTGTTTCTATCGCCACGCCTATTCTTTATTCCTAGTGTATTGTGTTGTTAACCCATGTTGTGTCTTATATAGTTGTCCTTTATAATTTATATTATAATTTATATTTATTTTGATACACAGATATTTATTAGCAAGCATTAGGCGAGGCTCTTTCCAGAGTACGATGCATTAAGTTATCTCTCACTTTGAAAGCGTATATTCTCTAAATAATACAGAACGTTATATTATATAGCATAGACAATGACGTTATATTTTATAAATAATATATAACGTTATATTATATAGCAAAGAGAATGGACGTTATATTATTTAAATAATGTATAACTTATATTATATAACAAAGACAATGACGTTACATTTTTTTAATAATATATAACATTATATTATATAGCAAAGACAATGACGTTATATTTTCTAAATAAGATATAACGTTATATTACATAGCAAAGCCAATGACGTTATATTTTTTAAATAATATATAGCGTTATTTTATATAGCAAAGACAATAACGTTAATTTTTTAAAATAATATATAACATTATAATATATAGCAAAGACCATGATGTTACATTTTTTGAATAATATATAAAGTTACATTATATAGCAAAGACAATGACGTTATATATTTTTTTAAATAGTATATAACGTTATATTATATAGCAAAGATAATGACGTTATATTTTATAAATAATATATAACGTTATATTATGTAGCAGAGACAATGACGTCATATTTTCTAAATAATTTATAATGTTATATTATATGTCAGAGATAATGACGTGTACCATTAATTTATAGTTCCGTATAATGCTTAACTATTATCCAAATATTGTATATCGTGAATGGTTGCAGATTGGCAAGTTTAAAATAGATGTAATATTTAAATCCATGCCATTTTTTTAAAAATGTTGGCAACATTTCTGTTTGCAATAAAAGCGAGGGCCAATAAGAGAATGCTTTTAGAACTCTACGGTCGTCCTGGATAGTTGAAATAATCTATCACAACTTTAGTTAGCTGTCATCAGTATGAATTGCGACTCATAGCGCATGGTTGTCTGTTATCAATGTCTTATTTTATGGATTTTTTAATTAAAATATCTTCCTATGTGACAAAGTGTTTTAAATACAGGGCTACCACCAACAAAAAGTCTAGAAACAACATTTCATTTAGTAAGCACATGAAAATATTATTTGTTTTTTTAACATACTTATTTTCGATTTATTTCGAATTGTTGACCGAAAAATGGAACAGTTAGATCAAAGAAGTGAGATGGCATTATTTAGTTGTTGCTTGCTGATAAGTGCAAGCTTGATACTGTAATGCGTGATACTGTCGTGTTTTTCGTTCGATTCAGGATTTCCGCCATTATCTGTGGGGAATGGGCTAATCGGATTTATATGTCCAGCAATGCTATTCTATTTGCACCTAAATTTTATCATCATTATAACTGTCTCTTTTTCACATGTGCTTTTTGGACTCTACGTCCCATTCCTTTACCCGTGTTACTCAATATTAGAGCGCGTGTTCAAATATTTATGTAGTCACGGAGTGGAATCATATCTTTTATTCATTTTATAAGGGTATAAAAGGTTTCTATAGAATATAACGTCATTGTATAGAGCGTTAAAGTAGCATTAATTAGATTGCGCATTCCCATCTGTACGTAAAAACAAACTGTACTTGTGTGTCCGTATGTTCAAAATATTTGCGAAAAATTATAATTTAGGGTATGAAGGGTAAGGGATAGAATGCATCAAGTTAGTTTTGGATTTTTTATCTGTCTGTGTTTTTGTACACGTATCACGTTGAAATTACTGACCGAATTCGGATGCAGTTTTTAGAATATTCAGTCTTTGTTTCATTGCATTTGGTTAGCTTAAGAAGAATGCAAATTTAACATTTTTAAAAATTTATTTACAAAGAAGTACAGGCTTCCGGACGCCTAGTACCAGCAAAAATATATAGCGAACCTATACAAATAATTATATGGCGAAACGGGATTGGGCAAATATTAAGTGGTATCGGTACGTTTTTCAACGGTCTGCGCTTATGGAGTGGCATGTTTTTTAACTTGTGAGTGCAGTAACATTGCAAAGTTAAGTTACATTTCACACGATATTGTATATTCTGCTGTAGAAGTAGCGTAGAAGCTAGCGTTATCTATCCGATATTGTTCGTACTATGTTCTTTTTTAAAAACGAAAAAGATGTAGGCAATTAACGCCATCTATTACTAATTTGATAAACTACGTTGAAAGGGATGCAGTAGCGGTGCTATTCTACTTTGAAAACGGTAGCATAGCTGTTAAAAGGGTCGTAGGTATCTCGGAAGTAAAAAGAAAGAATGAGAAACCATTCACGTCTCCGTCCTTCTGTCAAAGCCATTTTTCTTATATACGATTTGAGGTAGAAGCTTGAATTGGTATTGCGATAAAGTATACCATGTATCGTGTGGGGCGTAACTTGGAAAATAAAATTATGAGCAATCCAATAGTATTTTTTAGATTTTCATGTAAGATATTTACTTAACTCTATTACACATTCACGATAATGTATATGTCTCCCGTACTTAATTACATTAGACATTCACGATAACGTATATGTATCCCGTACTTAATTACATTGAACATTCACGATAACGTACGTGTATCCCGTACTTAATTACGTTAGACATTCACGGTAACGTATATGTCTCCCGTACTTAATTACATTGGACATTCACGATAACGTATATGTCTCCCATACTTAATTACTTTAGACATTCACGATAACGTACATGTCTCCCGTACTTAATTACATTAGATATTCACGATAACGTAAATGTCTCCCGTACTTAACTCCATTAGATATTCACGATAACGTATATGTCTACCGTAGTTAATTACATTAGGCATTCATGATAACGTATATGTTTCCTGTACTTAATTATATTAGACATTCACGGTAACGTATATGTCTACCGTACTTAATTATATTAGATATTCACGGTAATATATATGTCTCCCGCACTTAATTACATTAGATATTCACGGTAATATACATGTCTCCCGTACTTATTAATTACATTGGATATTCAAGATAACGTATATGTCTCCCGTACTTAATTACATTAGATATTCACGATAATGTATATGTCTCTCGCAAATGAAATATTTATTACGTTAGGTAGTCCATATTAATGATGACGTATGACAAGTAAAGAAATTACATTTCAAACGAAATATCCATCTACGCACGTGCTAAGATCAATTTTTGGCATTGTGATTGGTTGAAAAAGACTGCTTTCTCAATTTATAGTGCTATATTTTAACTAATTAAATAAATAAGTTTAGAGGTTGAGATGTTTGTTTACAATGGTTACGAAGGGACGAATTAGAGGTGTGCGATATCGATATTTTTTCCTACTAGGTTATCCTTTTACTAGTACGTAAAAATACTAGGTACGTATACATGTTATAAAATACTAGGTCGTGCACCGTACGCATACGTACTTATCGGGTATTTGGTTGGGAGTTCACAATCTCAACGCAAACACTTGACATAAAGTCTTCAATATTGTTTGCTTGTTGAGATAAATTGCTGAAAATCGGTACTTCTAGCAGAATCCCTCTATACAAAACGATCGTATTTAAGATATTTGAAACATCCCTCCATATTTTATACAGGTTTAGGGCAGTCTGCTATAAAAATATTATCATCATGTTTTATTTAGTTAAAATGTAAGTAGAAATAATAGGAAGTACACACTGATGAGATGAGATTACACACTGTTGAGATATAATAGGATTATATGGATATATTTGGCGCGTTTCAAAATTTTCAGTATTATTAAATAATTAACATTTACAGTATCTTATTATAGATTATTTAAACGTTTATAAATAATGTAGGAAACTACTTACTAACTTAAAATAATGTAGGAAACTTAAGTATGAAGCTAAGAACTTTCCGACTAATGAAAATGATATGTACACAAGGAAATCAAAATATTTAAAAAAATATACGAAATGCATCTGTCAAAATGAATCAACGTTCTGCATAGTATAGTACAGACTGACGGCAAATGCAATCAAAGTAAAGTAACTAAATCGTCACCCACAAAAAAGTACAAAATTGTACTTTACCTTATGTTACTTTTGTGATAATCCGTACCGTTATTTATATTAAAATAAACCGTCACATTTACGAGTAATCTGTGACTTTATAATAAAACCATTTGTGACCAACCTTCATATACTATGAATGAACAGATGGGCGTCAAAATCGATACATAATGGAGTTTAGACGGAATGAAGAATACATAGTACGAAGTCAACAAAAAGTACGAGTATGTGGAATACCAGCTTATTCAAGAGTATAGCACGCTACTACTATGAACCTGAACCTTGAATATGAACCTATTACGTGGAAGGTTTACTATTTCATTCTATCCTAATAGGAGGCTTATACGATGAATGGGATGGCAGGCGTACGTTCGTAGTCATCGTTTTGTTCCTTTTGCTCACATTGTAGTTTGTTTCGTAACAGATATCTGCGGAATGTCATACGCTAGTTTGTTCATTCCAGGCAAATAGTCGTACTTCGTATTCGTACGAATCACAATTTTTAATGCCCCACCTCTATAATGAATGCATTTTTAACGAACTCATTTCGTTTCCTAATGCAGCAGCGTCCGGGACCCAGTGCTGGGTAGAGTTTGTGATGTCAGTTTTGTTTATTAAACATTGAAGTGTAACGATACTAATTTTATAAAGAGAAAAGGTTTGTTTGTTTGTTTTACACAGTTGAATGTAAACTCTTTATCTGATTTATAAGAAACTTTCTTTCACTATCGTATTGTTTATGATATCCAGACGGACATAAATAAGGCAGGTATATTAGTTGTGCCCGTGACTTCGCACTGAAAAATGTACCGATATATTTTGAAGTAAAACTTCTTTACGCACGCTTGACTTGGGGAGTAAGCTGGTGAATGCGTGACGAGAGCGTTACGAAAAGTGTGATCGGGCGAGGCGAACGGAAGTTGAGAGAGAGAAATAAGTTAGTGAAGACAGAAAGAGAGAAAGAGTTACGTTTCGTATATTACTGTAGGGACAAGAGAGAGAGGTGCGAGCACACATTTTCTTTCTCTCTTTCTCTCATAGCCAGTTATGTTTCGTATATCTAAGACACAGTGCAAGCCTATTGTCTGCATCACACTGTAGGAGCAAGAGAGTGCATGAAAAAAAAAAAAAAAAGAAATATATATATATATATATATGTGTATATATATATATATATATATATATATATATATATGCGTGTTTGCCAGCGTTACGCGAACGGTGATTTTTTGATTATTTTGTAATTTCATTTCGTTCTTGAACAATTTTATAAATTATTATTCTGTTGATAATTCTACGTTTAAAGTGAATAAAATTGTAAATTAATTTTAAGTATATATTTTGTGAATTTGAAGTTTTACTTCAGTCGTGTGGTCTAAAGCGCACTCGTTTTTTTTTAAGTATACTTCTACACTTTTCTTCTGGATACCCCGTTTTGTTCAATATATGGTCCGGTGTAAAACTTCGTTGCGCTGTTTAAAATACAAGTAGCGCCATCTATTGACAGCAGTAACTAGGTATTCTTTGTTGTTGTACTAATGCAATAGAAATTAATTTTATGAAAACATTACAATCGCATCTATTCCGATTTCAAAGAAATAAAAATAAAATGTTGTCAAATAAAATTAACTATGTAAATTGTTACAGTCAAATGAAAATCGTTACAGTCAAATGATATTAACCATATAAATGGTTACAGTCAAATGAAAATTAACTATGTAAATCGTTACAGTTAACTATGTAATCGTTACAGTCAAATAAAATTAACTATGTAAATCGTTACAGTCAAATGAAAATACTGTTTAAGAGACAATGAAATCTCCAAAACAGTTACAGGACATATGTACAGTGCCTAATTGTTATAGATTATGTTTTATGGACATTTTGAAGTTCGGTAGTCAAACAAAACAAATTAAAATACAAACCAAATTACAATGAACCTGAATTTCAATAAATATTTTTCACCGATTTCCCGTCCAAGCTTTAAGCTAGATCAAAACCTGGATATTTAAGGGACCATGATTGTGTTTTGTTTTAATAGCATTTTTGGATAATAAATGTTTAAGGTTCACTTACTAATGGCATTTTCAACAGTTTGTTCGCTTATTTTGTGCTTTACTAGTGTACAAAACTATACAAGCAATCTTATAACATAAAAACTTGTAAAGTGCACATAGGACCAAACATAAATTGGGGTTGCTTAGTCGTTTCACAAAATATCCCGTTCAAAAAGAGAATGTTTGTAAACAAACCAATTTCACAGTTAAAATAGGGTTGGCACAAATATATATTCATTGAGTTGACGACTATTCACAAAACTCAATGCATTTCATCGGCGATATTATTAAGCCATGTACTATAATCAGCATATTGTATTAATAAACTGCCTTACTAAATAATATTATACATATTAATATTACACCTTTATTTTAGTAATATGAACTGCAAAATTTATAGGGGAAAAATGGGCAACCCCCATGGTCAATCACATAAAATTCAGAGGTATAAAACATTTTCGAAAAATATTCTATATTCCGACACGTACAAAGTATATCCCCGCGTACGCTATTCATTACAATTTACTTTACGTATTGAAGTGAAATATCAAATATACACCAGTTTCAATTTGACCTAGATGACATTCAGTCGTCTTTTTAGCGTGATGCTTAAGCGAGGTAGAAGAAATAAATGAGACACAACATTGGTGCCATATAGTAAATACACTTTTCGTATACAGGGTATTTGGGATAAAGATAATGATACAACCATTATGCCATTTTATTTTTTTTTATTTTTAATTATTAATTTTAATATTATTTTGTAATTTAGAATACATGTTTTGTACGCGGTAGTTTTTTTTTATAATAATTAAGCTTTTGCTCTTATATGAGTATATTTTCTATGATTATTTTAATATTGGACATATTTATTTTCAAAATAAAAATTATCATTAGAAAAAACTTTAATTTCAATATTTGATAGTAGGTATTCATACTCATTTTGGCATTATATTATTCAACGTAAATGTGTATATTAATCATTTTGAATAAAATAAATATAATTTATTTAGCGCAAGTGCGCAAACCAATAAAATAGTTTTATTTTTGAAACACATATCATTATCTGATCCATATTATATTATTAACGTGAATATCAGACAAATGTTTACAACACGTGAAAAATGTTTACAACACGTGAAGAATGTTTACCATATTTTACTTTATCTTCAAACATTCTCGCTTGGAATGGAATGAAATATAAATATATATATTTTGTCATGTTAATAATATAATTATATGTTATTATATAATTATAATATATAATTATATTATTAACGGGAATAGAAAAATGTTTACAACACGTGAAGAATGTTTACCATATTTTATTTTATCTTCAAACATTCTCGCTTGGAATGGAATGAAATATAAATATATATATTTTGTCACGTTAATAATATAATTATATGTTATAATATAATTATAATATATAATTATATTATTAACGGGAATATCAGAAAAATGTTTACAACACGTGAAGAATGTTTACCATATTTTATTTTATCTTCAAACATTCTCGCTTGGAATGGAATGAAATATAAATATATATATATTTTGTCACGTTAATAATATAATTATATGTTATAATATAATTATAATATATAATTATATTATTAACGGGAATATCAGAAAAATGTTTACAACACGTGAAGAATATTTACCATATTTTACTTTATCTTCAAACATTCTCGCTTGGAATGGAATGAAATATAAATATATATATTTTGTCACGTCAATAACATAATTATATGTTATAATTGAATTATAATATGTAATTATATTATTAACGGGAATATCAGAAAAATGTTTACAACACGTGAAGAATGTTTATCATATTTTACTTTATCTTCAAACATTCTCGTTTGGAATGAAATGAAATATAAATATATATATTTTGTCACGTTAATAATATAATTATATGTTATAATTTAATTATAATATGTAATTATATTATTAACGGGAATATCAGAAAAATGTTTACAACACGTGAAGAATGTTTACCATATTTTGCTTTATCTTCAAACATTCCCGCTTGGAATGGAATTAAATATAACTATATATTTATTTTGCAAATTCTTTGGTAGCTCTCATACGTGTCCATAAAGGTCTATGTTACTTGAATAAATTGTAAATTCCAATACCCTTACAGGTGGACCTGCTATTGGGGCTTGATTTTTTCTTGCTGTATTTTTGTTTCAAAATAAATATTACAAAACACATTTTAGTAATTCATAAACAATTTACCTTAAATACCCTAGCAAGCTCAGACGTCCAGTATTTTCCACGTATTTGAGGTTTTTATATTACAGTTGAAAAATTAATTAAGTTGATAATTGTTGTAAATAATATAAATAAAAAATACTTCCAAAATATGTTTTCGAGAAATTCTTCGAGATTTTTACACAGTTTTCTTTGAAAATGAGAGGGAGTTGGTTATTAGGTCAATGGGGGAGATATTTCGAAAAAGGTTTTGAAGTTTAACATTTTCTAAACGGGGCTAAAAGATTGAAAATAACGAAACGAACTTAAACTTAATTTTAAAAGATCTTTCTAACGATACCACAATGTGGTACTTTGTAATTTGTAATTTAAATAAGACGTGGTGATTTCCCACGTTCGTGAATTAAAAATTGATTCAGCGAATGGACATATGGTGGTGTGGGGAAACCGCCACATGTTCATTCGCTCAATCAATCGAAGTCCTTAATGATACATATCGTGGTCTCTGTAATAATTAACGAAGGCTTAATTAAAACATAAGATTTCGATTTTATTAGGCGAATGTAATATAAAAATATTTTATAAAATATTTTCTTTTGCCATGGTATAATTTTAAGTTTTTACAATGAGAAATGAGACCGTAACGGAAAATGAATTGACATATTTCTCTTTCACATCATGGATATCGTAGTTACTATCATGAAATACTACCTCATTTGGAGAGAAGATTGGTTGCTAGTCCAGGAACATATAAGACATTTTTTTACCTGAATCTTGTTGCCCTGTGCCAGATGAATATCTATAAAACCAACTCTCTTCATCGGCAGTGGCTCTCTGTTGGCCACAGTGATACTTGGTACTGGCAGTGCTGTGATAGTACATCCAATCCCTCCTGCTTGACATGTGCATGGATGCACCAGAATCGATATACCATTTATCTGCCTTTTTCCCACTGTAGCTGAGAATAATGCGACAAAAGTTGAACTCTCCACATTACTGTGCTTCTCATTATGTATTCTCTTAGTTTGTTAACAAAGCTTGGCATAGTGTCCTTATTTGTTACAGTTATAACATCTAGGGCCCCTATAATTCGATGAACGTGGATTATTTTTACCCTTATTTGAGTTTGTAAAGAACGCAGTGTTGTCACTAGTTGGGCTTACTTCTTCCCACTCTGAAATTAATGAAATAGCTGACCTTGAATGAAATGAACCCCGTGAGTAGTATGGCTATGGAGAGTTTGCCTCTCCAATCATAATCATCCAGTTCGTCAGTGAATAACATACTTCTAGTTAAGTGAAACGCTTTACATATTATCCATCTTGTACGACCAGTAGAGAGAGACGCTGCTCTATGAGAAAGGGAAAAAGGAATACCGCTTAGTCTATCCATTCTAGTTTTTTCTTATAGCGGAGTCTCTCTCTGTTGGTCGTAAATGAGAATTTTTTTCACGAATGTTTCGTTTATGGCAATGAAACATCCAAATATAATTATGATTGAGAAAATTTTGAAAATGAAAAAAAAAATTTGTTAATTTATTAAATAACCTTCTATTCAACTTACAGGTTGTTCAAAACCATTGAACAGGCACAAGCGCTAAAAATATTTCGGTTTTAAAATACAATGTAAAAATAACGAATAAAATAAAAAAAAGCATGAAAATTAAAATTAAACATCAACCTAACCAATATTCATCGTGAATTATCAAGCAACTACGTAATATTAAAGCGGTCAATTTGAGCAGAAAAAAAATACCAAAATTGGGCGCATCTCGTAATATCGCGTTAATAAAAGTAAGTGCGGAAAGACAGATGAGCGCTGCAGGATGTTTGTGCGCGATTGAGGCAACCATAATAAAACTATGTCACCAAAACCGAGACCGCGGGGTTTTCAATATAATTATTCAATCTTTTAAAAACCATCAGAATTCCAGTTATTGAAAATTGTTTTTTTTTCTTCTCAATAAATGTTTAATTAAAAAAAATCTTATAAATTATTTCCGTCATATGTTTTTGAAAAGAATTCGATAAAAAAATTGTTGAAAAATGAAATAACAAACATCTTTATATGTGAATTAATTTTCTATGTTCCATCATAGTTCCTGAATTATCAAACGGATTTTCATAAATAATGTCACTAGGATGCTACAGAGTAAACTAAGTAATAGTACGTATAGACAAAAAAAATTAAATATAATTAAAAAATATTGCTATTTTAGTGGTGGTTTTCATTAATGAAAACGGAATATAACACTTTAATATTTTGTTCATCCGACCGTCTGGCATAACCTTTAAAAATCTAAATCCTAGCGTGTTATATAGAAACCTGATTTTTAACGTAATTATATAGTAATTATATAGCTATTCCAGAGATGGAAATTAAGACATGTACTTTTTTTGGTCAACGATAAAAATTGTCTTTAAATAATCCACACCACTTAGTAAAGAAATTAATCCAACCTAGTCCTAAAGTATTAATTGGGCAAATCTGAATACAATCGTTGCTAGGATACAGTGGGATCAACATTTGCAAATAACTATAAACAATCTATTACAATTGACTGTTTATTGTTTATGACTTACTGTATTTGGCACACAAACAGTAATGTTACAATTGAACAAGATAGAATATCTAATTTTTTGTGACAGTTCCAAAAAAGTGGGCAAAAAATGTTATGTAAAATGCATACTTTATAAAAATAATTTTAAATTAATTACATTTCTATACAATTATAATGAATTGAATAAGTAATAAATAACGGAATTAATCAATAAAATAGACTGTCAAGTAATATAATTAAAAAATTGGAACAAAACAATTGGACTTAATAACTTAAAGTAGGTTAAATTATTATAAATACATGTATAATATATGTATATATATATATATATATATATATATATATATATATATATATATATATATATACCTGTTCTGTACCGAAGTTGTTAAGTCAATGATTAATAAATGCATTTTTAAAAGGTGTTACTTGGAGAAGATTTTGACTGACTTAGGCAAATCTTGGAGTCGAGTGGGCCTCAGTATGTCATACCGAGACTGGTGAATGCTGGTAAAGATAGTATCGAATTTGTTCAAGAGTATGTCTACCTGGGATAAATGGTTCAGTTGGGTAGAAAAAACTTCGATAAAGAAGCTGGCAGAAGAATTCGTTTTGATTGGGCAGCATGTGTTACAATTCTGTAATCGCTGAAGACGAAGACGTATAATCAGTTTGTTCAGCCCGTAATGACCTATGGCATTGAACTTTGGTTATTCATGGCCGGCCACCCATAAACTTAAAGTCGTGCAGTAAATTATAATTCGGAATAATTCGGAAGGATACAATCCGTAATGACAAGTTCGACAGAGAATCATAGTAGTTCACATAGCGTTAAACATCAGCAATATTAAGTGGCAACGGGCAGCCATATTTGTCGAAGAATCGACAACTGACGGAGTAAACAATTTCGTGAGTGGAGGCAACGAACTTCGAAGCACAATGTGAGAGGCCCGTAGCCAAATGGACTGACGATATAAAAAAAGTCGGAAATTATTGGAAATTGAGGTTCAGGATCCAAATAAATTCACAGAAAAGGAAATCCATTCGACTTCTCTACTAACTGAAGCAACAACTCCTATGTTGGTGCGACATGTATTGTGGATACAAGAGAGGGGCTATAGATATGCGGTCGACTGTTGTTACGGGGAATGTTGAAATGTTGAAGTCGTGGACTTCTATTAAATTCATTGTGAAAGAGTTCGTGAAGAAATATGCCATCAGTGAGTTTTCTTCGTTGAGTCAGAGTGTATAATTTAAAATATAAAATACGCTCTTTGTATTGAATTTCATACCACACAACCGTACTGGAATTGACCAAACATAAATGAATTAAATATAGATAAAAAAAATTTGAAAATTTTTAAAATCTTCGCAGCTTTACTAGTAACGTGGTCCGTGTATTTTTAATTTTTTTATTTATCATCTACTATCACATCCAGGACTTAATGTCATTATATATGAATAAGTTTAACTTAGAACACGATGGTGGCAGGATGACCAAATCTTTTTGGAGTTGTGCAATATCTAGATAGTTTTCTATAATTTTGTATATTTTAAAATCATATGCGAACATAAGATGTTTAGCATGTGACATGTTTTACTTAAATTTTTTAAATTAATAATACTGGTCCGATGGGTGACTGGTGAGATGAAAACCCATTAATTACAAAGCGATTTTTTCCACCTATCAAATATGATTGAATTCATCTCATCATGGTAACTTCACCATGTATACCAAGAATATTGCAATTCATGTATCAACATAGTATGGTTAACTTTATCCAAAGGTTTTGCTGAAGTCAATGTAGATAACATCGGTTTGCTTCTATTTATCTAAAGCATTCGCAACATTCGTTATGTATTCAACCATATTTGTTGAGGGTGGGTTTTTAGTAGCAAGCTACGATGATTGGTATGAAATGGGGTTTAGTATGAAAGTAAATAATTTTATAAACGAGAAACTCGAAAATTTTACCAAAAAGGTATAGATATGGAACGAAAAATAACTATGTTGTTTAAGTCATCTGTTTTCTAAATAGGCTATTTCCAGCTTCTAGCTCTTTGGAAAGTTGTACTTAATAATAGATTAATTATATAAATAAGTGGAATTTTAATTATGTGGGCGCTGTTTTTAAAGAAGAGAGCCGGTGTTTGGTCAGGCCCTGGTCCTCTTTATGTGTCCAAATTTAGAAGTGCTTTGAAAGAGCTTATGTGATAGAGTAACCTTTCCAATCGTGTTGGCAGAAAAATTTCCGGTCATTAAACATTAATTAACATCTTTTGAACTCTTGCTATAAAGATAATTAAAAAATCAAAGAAAAAATTTGTGATAGAAATACCTGTTAAAATTGTTTGGTCTACATAAGTCGTCTCGGAATGTATATTGCAAGAAATTTTGGGTTTTGATTCCACATTTGACCACCAACATTACTTAAACAGTTTTTATATCGTTATAGAATATATTGTTTAGAACGAGATCTCAAGAATTTTAATCTTAATTTATCCATTTTATTACCCCATTTTCTGTATGTTTTATAAAATCCTTTGTTTGCTATAAGTTTTCTAAGACTTAATGAATACCAGGTCGAATGCTCATTGATTTTTTTCCTTCTTTGGGAACGTGTTCAGATATACATTTAAAAGGTACTTTATTATTATTTTGAGTACATTGCCAATATCTTGATAAGTATTTATATCATCCCAGTTCATTTTATTCTAATTAGCTTTACGGGAGGAATATTAATCTGTAATAATTTCTCAAGGTAGTTCTTATTTCATACTGCATTAAACTTTTTTTTATTAAAAATAATTTGCGAATTTAAATCGAAATTACAAATATTGTAGTGATGATAGTAAAAAAATAATGGTACGAGTTCCTTCCATTACAAATTTTCAGCCCGAAATTGTGTCAGGGATTTGAGAAATAATTTATATCTGCTTATTTGTTTTGGTGTACGACGGCATAACTTAAAAAAATAAGAAATAGACTGGAATAAGTGGCTAAAAACATACCTTAGTCATTTTTAGAGTTCCGTACCTTCAAAGGAACAACAGAAACTTATAGTTATAAGTTATAAGAGTATAAGTTATAAGTTATAAGATCACTCAATGGTTTCTCTGTCTGTCACAACTGTTTTTCTCAGAAACCGCTTGACGTAGAAATTTCCAATTTGGCACAGTAAGAAAACATTAAACTGTATATATTTCAATAACCAATATGCTTGATATCATTTGTCGTAAATTTTGATATCAGTTGTTTTAATATCACTTGTCGTAAATTTGATGTCAGTTGTTTTGATATCAATTGTCGTAAATTTGATATCAGTTGTTTTGATAATATTTGTCGTAAATTTGATATCAGTTGTTTTTATACCAATTGTCGTAAATTTGATGTCAGTTGTTTTGATATCAATTGTCGTAAATTTGATATCAGTTGTTTTGATAATATTTGTCGTAAATTTGATATCAGTTGTTTTGATAATATTTGTCGTAAATTTGATACCAGTTGTTTTGATATCAATTGCTATAAAATTTTTATCGTTCGCTACTTGTTTAGGTAAAGTCATTATGAGAATGAAAGTCACACGCTTTTTTATATTAAAGTTAATATTTTTGTCAACCACTTTATTCTTATTTTAAGATTATGCCACAAATTAAGTTATATTTTACTTTTTGGGTCAGATTGCTACAAAAGCGTGATTTTTTGTTTTTTTTTAAATATAATTTTATTTTTTCAGCCTTAAAACAAAACTGAAATTATATGTAATGAGGATACTCGTGTTTTAGCATTCTATGTGCGACAATGAACTTAAAATTATTTTATTCATGTCCGCGTAAAGTGGCCATTTCACCTGAAACATCACCATTACATGGAACTCTCCCCATTGGCTTGGAGTAATCAAGTTCTTCTATTTGGAGATCATTCAGTGACTTATATTTTCTGAGGGGGATATTATTTAATATTAATCTGGTGAATGTAACCAGTAATAAAAACATAGGTGTTTTTTGTTGAGTTGATCTTAGTAAATATTCCAAATCATAACTATGATATTATTATATTGTCATCATTATTGTGTACAAAATAATTCGGATGTCTGGAAGTGGGTGAAAATTTAATTGAAAGATTCCGTTACATTCAGACATACATTCATACATACATACATACAAGTGAAGCTAACGTAAAGCGTGTTAAAAAATAAATTTTTCTTTGTAAGGTGAAATGGGAAAAACATAATTTTTATTTCATAAATGGAATTGAGTTGTGTATCATCTCATCAGGGTTATTTAAACTTTTTTATTTTTAGGACCCTTGGATAAAAATTAGCTTCAGAGTGATCAGCGATGTTGGTCCCTCCCTCTTCTAATTTTCTGATCAATCATGACTGTGAAAAATATGAAAAATTGTAAATACCAGCATTAATTAGAAATTTACAAGGAAATTATTTAGGATAACTTACATGAATGAGAAGAAAATAGAAATGTACACGCAATCTTACGCCATGCAAGTTTCGACATACACTTTATTACACGGTTTTTTTTTATTACAGTAATATTATTTATATAGACAGTTTGTCAACAGTATTTGTAGTTTTTGGATGTTTCATTGTGTTTGGCTAAAATATTATTAATTTTACTTCTCACTTATTTTTCATTTCTCACTTTAATATAATTTTATCATTCTATATGTCAGAAGTTAACTGTAATAAAGTTATAAATAACGGTTAATTCGCATGTAAAAATAACTATTTATAAGTTTTAGTTTGATTAATGGCTAAAGGGATTTTCATTAAATTTATATGGTGGTCTGCTAATTAGGGACATCAGTACTAAATGAGCAAGATTTTTCCTCAAGTTTTGGTAACTTTTATGTTCATGGAACTTTAATGCTTATATTTATGTCGATATGTAAGTAAATTAATGTTTAATGTAATAATAATATTTTTTGAAAACTTAAAATATAACTATTCTTGTGTATTATTTGATTACTGGGCAAATATATGGGGTTGCTAGCTTTTGTCGGAGGAAACATGAGATTTTTGTCTATGGCATGTAAAAACACAGTATTTTTGGGAAAATCGGAGAAATATATAGCACAGAATAATTTTTAGCTTTCATTTATTTTTCAACCATATTTGGGCCATTTTCATATTTTAGCGAGCAGTATTTTTTTTATAAATATTATTGTGTAAGTCTGAAGATTTCAGATTATTGTGGATACAAATTAATAATTTATGTTTATTTATTTTATAGATGATTATTTAACGGGAAATAATTTTTAAATTATGCACTGCCAAAAAAAATGTGTGACAGAGAGATTATTTCTTCGGCATAAGGCATCATGGTTTCCTGCAATTTTCTTTACATTGGGGTTGGTCAAGAGAGTCCCACTAGGAAATTCCGAAAACAGTCTGAAACCACCCCCATGTTTTACTTGTTGTTTTCTGTATTTCAGTTGTTTTCTGGGTTTTACTTGTTGTTTTCTGAGTTCATTTCAAAGGATATCGTACGTATTGTCTGTCATCTGATGAAATGCAATTTATCTCCAAGTCCGAAAATAATCCTTGTATCTACTAAAAATAGGCCCCATGTTTATTTTTCCCAGTAAATGTTAACCGCGTTAGACTGGTCCCACTGGCAGTTGGTTCTGGCCCAAACGCTTTCTTTTTAATCAATATAGAATGGGGTCTCTCTCGGCAATTGTAACAATCCTAAGATTTCCTTACGGGGTTGTTTTTCATGGTCTTTTCTGCCTTCGAACACTGTCAGTGTACAATTTTTAAACTATCACATCTGCATGAAAATAATGTTGGGCAGAATTTTACTTGCAATGAAATCTACAGAAAAATCTGGAAAGCATGGATTTTTTACATGTAAATTGTTTATTAAAAGTCTTTGCATTATAAGATTGGGTTTTACAGTTTTGCACTTGACCAAATGGTAGAATAAATAATAAAACCATAAATAATACCGTTTAATAAACTAATAGTAAATAATTATCATATAAAAAATTATTCAAACAAAATATTGTACATTCATAATACCTTTTTTACTTGTCAAATTCGGGAGAGGTAAGTATATTCTCAGGAATTTATCTATATAAATGCAGCCACATTATGCGATACAATAACGCTGCACTTATGGCGATGTATCTTCAAGAACTGTCCTTATATTAAAACAGATGATATCTGATCCAAGTTTTTTTATACTCCGCCCCATTTATACTTGCTGCCAAGTCTCTGAAAGTTGCAACTACAATGTAATAGGGCTGATAAGCCAGTATTGCGTTGTAAAATTTGGCACAGAAGCCAATAGGGCATGCTTTTGCTGGAAATTTGCCTAATGTAAACCATTTTATTTGTGCGACCTTGATTTAATCTAGGTTATTCTTTTTTGTTAAAAGTAGTGTGTTGCTGTTATGCGCGTTGGGAGTAAAATTTTGTTATATTTTATTATTATGAATTAAAAAAAAGGGTAACTTTTTTAAATGTAAATTCGTAATAAAAACAAGAATGTAAAAGAACTTATTTTTCGTGGTAATTTGAGGGTTGGGGCGAAAAAGTCGTTCACAGTACTTAGATTTGCGTTGCGTAATGCTAGGTGTATCTTCAAATAATTTATTTTGAGTGAAGCAAGTTAGAAGTATTTGGCTTCTAACTTGCAATTATTTGGAGTAGATTATTTGGAGTCCAGGTGAAACTAAATAGAAAGCTGACGATTGGAAGAGTCCGAAAAACTTTACTTCTATATTTCCACGTGAGGCGGTTTCGGTTTAATTCAACATAACATTTAAAAATAACATTTAAAAATAAATAAATTTATAAATAAATAAATTTATTTATTTTTAAATGTTATGTTGAATTAAATTTATTTATTTTTAAATGTTAAATGTTATGTTTATTAAATTTATAAATAAATAAATTTATTTATTTTTAAATGTTATTTTTAAATGTTATGTTCATAACATTTAAAAATAAATAAATTTATTTATTTTTAAATGTTATGAAAAATACATTTTTAAAAATAATGTATTTTTCATAACATTTAAACATAAATTTAATAAACTTCAAAGCAAATGCAAAGCATATGCAATTTAAAATTTTGAAACAATGTATTTGTATTTTTCATAACATTTAAAAATAATTTTCAAAATACAAACAATTTACTCTCACTTTAATTTTATATTTTTATAACGTTAGCTAGTAAAAAATATGTCGGTTAATAAGAAGACGTATTACTATGCCAAATTTTAAGTGTATTTGTTCTATGGTTTCTGAGAAAATTCAGCTATGAAAATAGAAAAACATAAATATATTGCCTACCGTGACTTTCACAGGCGTAAAGCACATAAAACATATTACGTAAACATCGTTCAAAAATCCATATTTTTCATATTTTTAGGTTGGTAGTTCAGGAAATAAGGGAGAGAGGTGACCGTATATTTTCCATATTTTCAGAATATCTCTGAAAATATACTACCTAAAATAATGAAAAAAAAATATTTTATAACATAAAAATATTTTACAAAAATATTTAAAATAAAATTTTTTTCCTTTCAAATGATACCCCACACTATTTATGGAATTATTTTTTTTATTCGATAATTTGCCCCCCTATAAAATTTCCAAATTATTATTTTTGCGTTTCTGCTACTGAAATTTAGGCGGGTTAATATGTTTTATTACTTTGCCAAATTTCAGGACTCTACGTCAAGCGGTGTCTGAGAAAAATGGCTGTTACAGTCAGATGGACAGACTCGTAAGTGATCTTATAAGGGTTCCATTTTTCTTTTTCAGGGATATAACACTAAAAAAATTCAGAAAAATCTTTGATCTTTGCTTATCTCAAAGCTCGTTAACGCAATTGGTGTATAATGTTTTTTGAATTTAAAATTTGTTTAATTTGCTTAAAGAAATGTTTTGGTTTAAATACAAATTCAATTGTTAGTCAAATTTAATATTCTAACGTTGACGGAAGGATAAATTACAGTTTAATTTAATTTCAAATGTTCAAGATATGTTGGCCAAATAGCATATTTTAAATGGCACAATAATTTTACCCTTCCTAATGAGTTAATGAGTTGGCGAAAACAAACGAACCATAAATGTTATAGTTGGATCAATATTACTTGGCCAATTAGTCTGTCGAACAAGAAACGGTAAAATAACTGACAGTTTAATTGGTGAAGTTTATTTTGCGGATTTGGATATTAATGTTTAGAAGTACACGGAGTTATACCAATATTTGATACGAAGTTTTTTGTCACGACTTAGCGCATGTTAATTGTTGTTTCTTTTTATTTTCATGTTTTTTTTTAATAATGCTACGGGAGGTTCAACTAAGTTTGATGGTAAGGGCTCCATGTCTAATAATGTAATATTTTGCAAAAGATGTTAAAAAAATAATTTGTTTTGCTGGTAATTTTCGTTGATACATATATTTATAAAATCAGTTTCTTAATACATGTTGATTGTGCGTGGTTTTCTTAAATTTAGTTCCTGGAAATAAAAAAAAGAACCCTCCAGTTTCAGTCGCAGCCATTTTTCTCAGAAACCATAGAAAATTGTTTGGTACAGCAATTTCATAGTTCAATTCATAGTTTTGTTACAGCAATTTCATAGTAGTTTAATTTGCATATTTCATAGTTCTAAGAATCTAAAAAATATTTGTTGAAATCATTTTAGAGTATTTTCTTCGGAGAAAAATATTTTCTTTCAGTATTTTACATGAAATAGCTCTAGAGACATTGACAAAACAGTTCACAAAATAAAGTTTTCTTTACCCCCACTTCCGACTCTATTTTTCTGTTTTCCATTTCGGATCCCATTTTCGAAATCTGTCCCGTTTCATAATTTTAACTGCTAAGAAATAAATTATGAAAGAAAAAAGATTTATTGGAAGTTTACCGAAAGATAAAGAAAAACGATAAGATTCTAGATATCATAATTTTTTTTCCACTTGAATAAGATATGCTAGGCTATATTTTATTTATTGTAATTAACTTAATAAATCCTTAAAATTTTTCAACATTTATATGTATGTATATACACGGTGTCCGTGAATACGTGTTGGACAAAGAAAGACGCTATTTGTGGGCTGTAAAAAAATAAATTGTCCTTGTAATAAAAGGTAAAAACGCCCTTTTTTTAACTAAGTGGAAAAAAATATTACACATAACTCTTTTTAACACAGCCTATACTTCACTGGAGAGCAATACTTACCGGGGCAGCTAGATGTCTTCATAGCTTTTCGCGGGTTTTTCCTTGAGCGGAACTGAATAATGTGCGTAGGTATATATATATATATATATATATATATATATATATATATATACACACATACTAGGTTACATTTTGATGAGTGACTAAATTTCAAGAAGCGATTAAGGAACAGTAACTAAATCTAATATAATAAAAAAAACATGATTGTTTAATATATGGGAAACGTTTTAAAATATATAGATGTAAGGAATCTATTTTCTGCCTTCTCCAATAATAGCCTGACCTAACCTTATACAGAGACTAAATGAATGAGTTTGCAAAGGGATGAATGGCTGATAAGGTTAAGAAGTATGTAGGTGCTAAAATAACAACCCCGTAAAGAAAAGCGAGTTCCGATGATTCACATATAATATTCACATGCAATAACCTTATACATAACCTGCAGGTTGACGGGAAAACACCGATGAATCATAACAAGGAAAATATTTGGAAGGAAGTTGCGAAAATACGTGAGTCACTGTCGTCGATTGTCTTTGTGTAAATGTGAAAATACCGGAAGTTGTCTATGTGACTTATTTTATCCATTATTTGTTCACCGGCGTATGTGACTTTACTCTTTTCGTTTTTTCCATTTGTATAGTTTTACAGAAAATGTTTTGGATATATTGGTTAAAAGTTATAATATTTTTTCATAGAAAGTCGGTTCTCCGTATTCTGTTTTTGACAGGTCTCCGTAATTCGACTTTCAATCCAGTCCAGTCCAGAACAAATGTGGTTGATATCGAATAAGTAACTAAAACTGTTGTTTCTCAGGTTCTATTTAAGTGATTAAGATGAAACAAGAGCTAAAATAATTTCCGGGGTTTTCACTACAATTTTTTTATAAAGACATAACGTATAGATAGTTTGAAGCCAATTTGCTTCAAAGAAAAAACCAAAAAGACAAAAAAATAAATCACAAAAGTTTTTTCCTTAAAACTAATTTTTTTATATTTATGTAGCCGTAATTTTTTATAAACATCTAATCGTACTATTGTAATGAACCGTAAATTTGAAAGTTGATTTATTTTTCTGTTTGCAACTTTGTTTGATATTTAACAATGTTGAAACCAAGCAACGAATACTAAAGCAACGAACTAAAATGTACCTTTTGGCCGATTTGCGGGGCTAATAATTTTTTTTTAAGCTGTAGTCTAAATGGTGTCTCATGATCAGAATCATTTCATAGATCTGAAATACCATAATAGAAGAGACGGACCCATACGTCGTAAAGTTTTTGGATTCTCATCAATTTACGAAATTCGGGCTGACACAATTAATATAGCCGACTTATATCATTACTGCAATTATTATTGTGTACAATAATAGTACTTGTCACTATATGTTATTATTGTATAAAAAGGAAAGCTTAAACGCAATGCATGTTCACTTTTTATTTTAAATTTAAAGCATGATTTGAACATTTTAAAAATTAGTGAGAATCTTATAAACTAAAAATTATGTTAAGCACATATAAAAGTCGCACTACGAGGATTCTGTGCACTTTTAGGAACTTTTAAAAATTTTAGGGTACAGAGTATTTAAAGTTAAACTATTTTTCACAAGGTGAATATATTGCCCACTTTAATTTAACTTGATATCTCAAAGTATAAGACATTAATTCAACTTGATATCTCAAAGTATAAGATATTAATTCAACTTGATATCTCAAAGTATAATCCATTAATTCAACTTGATATCTCAAAATATAAGACATTAATTCAACTTGATATCTCAAAGTATAAGACATTAATTCAACTTGATATCTCAAAGTATAAGACATCAATTCTACTTGATATCTCAAATTTTAAGACATTAATTCAACTTGATATCTAAAAGTTTAAAATATTAACTCAACTTGGTATCTCAAAGTAAAAGACATCAATTCAACTTGATTTCTCAAAGTATAAGACATTGATTCAACTTGATACCTCAAAGTATAAGACATTAATTCAACTTGATATCTCAAAGTATAAGACATTAATTCAACTTGATATCTCAAAGTACAAGTAACTGATTCAACTTGATATCTCAAGCCGCTTCCGACAAAAGGCTTTGACAGATATGCGGATAGACGGACGGACGGACAACCAAGTGATATTTTAGGTAGAATATTTGTATGTCTGTCTGTAGTTTATTCTTCAATCATGCTAAATCTTCTAGATGGATTTTGATGAAAGCGTAAACTGTATGCTCATGGATATATCACGATATGATACTGCCAACGTCACCAATGGTCATATATATTGCAAAAATAAGTAAAAAAACAAACACAAAAAGAACAAAAAGTCAAACGGAAAAATGATAATGTTTATATTCCTAATAAATTTTCTTATTCCGAATTTCACGCGAACTAAGTCGCGGACACAGCTAAGCTATAGCCTTGGGCTAAAGCAGGTTATTTATAAAAATTGTCTTTAACATATTATCTATTTGTCGTTTCGACTTTTAGGCATTTTTGAAAAATTTTGTATTGTTGTAAGTCCAAAATAGTATTTAAACAGACAAACTGGCAGCAGTGATGTAAAATATCAAGTGTGTCAAACGTTACTCCCTTCGTGTCAAACGGTCTCTGAGAAAACAGGCTATGGTGATAAGGCGGACAGACGGAGTGACATACATTGAGTTGATTGATGAAAACAAAGAGAAACAAATGCTGGTGACTTACTTGACATCTCAATGTTATTTTTGAAATTGCTATTTAAAGTGTTTCTATTTTTCGTCTACATTTATGCCATTATTAGATTTAGCCATGTTAATGTTTCGTGTCACCTGGTTTTCAAAAAAATAGGCTGTGACAAATGAATAGACAGATGGAAGGAAGTTGATGTTGACGTATAAAATAAAGGGAAAATAAACATTGGTGACTCGTTTGACAACCCATTGTTTTCTTTAAAAATGCTAATTAAGGCGATTTTATTTGTTGTCCACGTTGATGCCATTATTAAGTATAATCTTATTAACAATAAGCTCTTCGAATCACCTGGATCTAAGAAATTAGGCTGTGACCATAAGGACAGACAGACGGAAGGTGCATTGAGTTGACTGATGAAACAAAGAGAAAATAAACATCATTAAGTATACTCGTAGCATGTGTGTCTCAGAGACCACATGATACTTCGTGTCATGTGGTCTCTGTAATAGGCTGTGACAAAAGGGCCGACAGACGGAGGGAGTTGACAGAGGGAGTATATCGAGTTGGTTGATGAAAACAAAGAAAAACAAACATTGGTGACTCATTTGACAGCCCAATATTTTCTTTGAAAATGCTGTTTAAGGTTTTTTGATTTAATCGTCTACGTTTGGGTCATTATAAAACATAACTATGTTAAAATAAAGCCCCTTCCTGTCACATGGTCTTTGAGAAAATAGACTGTAACATAAGGTCGGACAGACGGAGTGATATATATCGAATTGATTGACAAAAGCAAAGGAAAACAATCGTTGGTGACTCATTTAACATCCTAATGTCTTCATTAAAATTATGGTATTTGTATTTTGGGTCCATAATTATAATAATTGTGACAGAAGGGGAAACAGACGGACGTACATGGAGCAGATGTTATAAGTGTTCGTCCGTTTTTGAAATATTGTTACGTAAGAAGAAAAAGAAAAGGGTGTTACCCCTTTGCTCCAATAACTTTCTTCCATTTGTAGTGGCTCTCTTATATTATATTTATAATTGTGCGTATTTCAAATTAAAATTGTTTTTATTGATAATTTACAAGCTACCACTCGGCTATATTTAAGGATTAGTATGTCTATCTTTCTCTTCGTCAAGACATTTTTTTCAGGAACGGCTAGAGGTGTCAAATTGAAATTAATGTAAAATGCGTCCCTATAGTCCTGTAATAAATTAAAGCAATAAAAATATATGTCCTTTCAAAAATTATATATTTTATTACTGACTGAATGACTCACTTACCAAAATCTAAAGAGTACTTGTCGTTGATCTGGAGCACTGAAATTTTGCACGAAGAAAGATATAACAGCATAAGTAAAAGAAGAAATCGGAAAATTCTTATTTTCCATTTCCATGTGGAATTATTACGAGCCAATTTTATTTTTTGACTTTTTCTTTTCTTTTCTGTGCATTTGTGAAGTCTCTATTTGCTAAGCTTGACGATGATACGAGGTAACGGAGCTTTCTGTGTTGATCGTCTTTTTTTATTTTTACGTGACAGTTTGCTCTTACAGATTGTTTGCCTAGCAACGAGTCAGCCATCTGTATTAAATACGTTTTCTAAATTTGTATTAGATTTTTAGATCATATTGGTTTTTGCACGCTATTTTTAAGAAAAGGAAAAAAACTCCAAAAACCGATATTAATTTTCCAGATTTTTTTTACTTTTTCACTAGAAACGTCATGATATTTTTAAGGATATTTACCATTAAATTTCTCAAAGTTCACTTTTTGGAGAGAGTAGGTTGAGACTAATGTGTTATTTGGTGTCCTTCAGTGTTAGCAGCCAAGATTCAATTTTTTTTCTTTCTTTAGTATGAGCCTGTGACTTAAAAGGAGACCACATATAAAAGAGATCGGCGAAAATGTGCTTGGCAATACAGGAACAAAATGTAATTTTTTTAAAAGTTGGTATTTTTAGCATATAAAAACGAACGATTCAGCCATTGGCAATCAGGAAAAAGAAAAAAAGAAAATAAAATTTGATAAAAAAGTATGTTTTATAATTTTAATATTTCAAGAATCATTAATAAGAGATAGTATTTACCAGAAGTATAATAAATTTTCAGAAACAATTATAAATTATAATAAATACCGATTGCTTTTTAGGATTCCGTGTCCAAACTAGTAATTCTTATAGTTTTGGCCTGTTCGTCTGCTTGTCTGTCCGTCTGTAGGTCACAGCTGTTTTACTTGCAGATTGTTAGTGCTATAAAACCGAAAGGAGATCGGCAAAATTAGGCCCAGGCGTTACAGAGATAAAACATAATTTTTAAAGAAGTTTGTATTTTTTAGAATATGAAAAACCAAACAATTCAATAATTTACAATCAGGAAAGAGGAAAAAATGGAATTACAATTTATAACCATAATACGGAACAAAAAAAGAGACCTGCATAAAAGCGCATATATTATATTTTTAAAATAAAAAGACTTATTAATTGGAAATAAAAATAACAAAAAATTGGACAGAATACATAATAACTTTTTAGAAAGGATTACAAAAAATAATCAATGCTTCTTGCTTTCTTTAAAGTGTAGCCATTGCCTAAATTAATTAAAAATAAATTGTTAACAGACATTGACAATGGTTCTGTTGTTGTCAAAATTAATGGCTTTTCCCTCTTATTGGGTCATATGATGGTACATTTGTGAATGGAACTTATAACAAGACACAATCTGCACTTTGTTTTATCTCGCTAGGTCAAAGTATCCTGTAGAAATTACATTTACAATCTATTATGAAAAACAACCTAACATTTCATAAAAAATACAAGATTTTTCTTTTGTCTGATTGACGATTTTGATAAAACTTATAAGGAGCTTATTTTTTTAATTTTCCCTATGTAACAGTCTCATTTTTATTTTTGTAACACGTTGGCCCAACACTATATAGATCTTTGCCGGTCTCCTTTGGTATGGTTATACATACTTAAAGCGCCCTACAAAGTTATGAAATAAAATCCTTGAAGAAAATATTTAGTGTATTTCCCTTATATGTAAAGTTAGGGTAATTTTTTTCGCATATCCCATTGTATAGGATATCGTAAAATAAGTCTGTTAAAAATATTAGGGGTGTATCGTTACAGAGATCCGTTTAAGAAATATTTATTAGAAATAGCTTTGAAGTGGAATTTTTGTTAGTTAGGTTAGGTTAGGTACCCAACCCTTACCAACTAAACCCCTATTTGAATAACGGAAAGTATTCACAGTTGTAGTAGGCTCTATTAGTTTTACGAGTGACAGTTGACCAGCTAATGAGATATGGTTGAGTCTGTAAAAGTTCATAGAAACTCCATAAAAGTGGTTTAAATCAACAGCAAAATAAATTTGTATTTTAAAATGTATAATTATAATGTCAGTGTAAATTATACCAGACAATGTATTTACGTGAGAAAAATTAATAATTGCAAATAGTTTAACAGAAATCCCACTTACCCCTGAAAGTTTATAAGTAATTTAATGTATATGGAACCCTCGTAGTAGCACTACGATTATACTTGCGTTTGGCAAGTTTTTTAATGTGTAGCCATTGCGTAAATTAATTAAAAATAAGCTGTTAACTGGCATTGACATTCGTTCTGTGTTGTTGTCAAAATTAATGTTTTTTTTGTGTTTTTCGTGTTTTACTTAGCACAGCACTGGTTCAAATAGTTCCGTAGAAATATCGTTTAAAAGTAATATTTTTCACAAAAATGTATTTGTCTTTATTAAATAAAATACAAAATTTGTCATTTGTTTGATTGATGATTTAAATAAAATTTTTGAGGAGGTTATTTTTTATTTTCTCTATTTTAAGAGTATGGTTTTTATTCTTCTAACTCCCCAGGTATTACAAGACCCCAGCCCAGGTGTAACTGCCCAACATTTTGTAGACATTCTGGCCTCCTGTCAGACTTCTACACTTAACACTTTGTCTTGTGTATATTTATATACCAGGGAGCCATTTATCCATCTACTTTTATACATACATATATTATTTTACATACGTGAAACGAAAAGAATTAAGAAACACGTATGAAAAAAGAAACTGACAAAATAAAACATGAAATACCAAATAAGGTATTAGTGGGTAAGTTAAAGAAAAACTAGGTATCATTCAACCGATTTAATTTACGGATCTGTTTCAATTTACGGAAAATTAGATATGAATTTTTCATGTTACATTTTTTTGGAAGAGTTTTCCCAATTTTCGTAAGTGTATCGGGGTATATAAAATAACTCCATTATTTTTTTTGAGATTTTTTTGACCTCATGTTTTTTTTGAGGAAAATAATAAATTTAAAATTGTTTTAACCCATTTTTGTATATTTTAATTTTAATAAGCTATTCGTAAAGAAGAAAGAACGCAAACGCGTTAAAAAGAAACATACTTTTAAATTGTTTTTATTACCACACAGAATAAAAACAAATCAAATGAATATTACAAACGTAACATATTAATTAATTTTATTAAAAATATGTTATTACACCTTGTTTCTTTTTATTGATAGAAGTATGCAAAATTTCTTCGTATGACAAGGAATAAAGCTAAATAATAATATAACAACCTAGTGTCTGTCATTCAGCTTCATCATTGCTTTTGCTTTATTTAAACGGAAAACGTTTTAATAGAGGACACATAAATTAAATTACCATTATCAAAAATATATACGCAATTTACTAACAAATTTACATGTCTAGAAAAGCTACATAAACTACAGACTTGCATCGGAAAATATAGAAAGGGACAGATGATATCTGCGCCCCATAGACACAAAAGTTCTATCCGAAGCTTTCCCGTTGTCAATCAAGTCAGTTTTAACAGAACCTTCAACGAGATAGCACGCCCGACTAGCGCTAGATATTGAAGAGTCTAAAACAGCAAAAATACCATTATAATATATTTTTTTAATACAAAGTTAACAAGAATAGTACCTTTATTAGTTTATGAACCGATATTTTGCATAAAACAGATTTAAAATTTTATAAACGTCGTTATATTTACGAAAATTGTTCGTTGACAGTTTTGCAGAAGACATGTGTTTTGAGAATCGTTTTCTTTCGCGCTTTTACTATCTTATTGCTCTGTGTTGTGATGAAATTTTGTAGAATTTACTAATAAAATTTAATTGTAGAACAAATAGCTTTTCTATAAATATGTTTTATGTAAAATTATAATAATTTTGGAGTGGTTTAATTCATTTGTGAAAGGTGATTGTTGTTTAATAACGTGAAATTAAGTTGATTTCAAGAATTTTGAAAAGGTTTGTTTATTTCTGTATTTTATTTGTAAAATATATTACATAAGTAGATAATAAAAATTAATTTACTGAAATTTTTCTCTCGGTATTTAGCTTTTTAGTGAATTTGTCTTTATGTGGAACATATGATTTATTTGTTATAACAAATTTGATGCGTGTACTGTATTTTTTCTGACATTAAAGTATTGTATACAGAATTAAAATAAAGGAAAAATATATTCTATTATTCAAAGCATTTTCTCTGTCGTGTAAGATGGAGAAGTCACTCCCAACTTGCAAGTCGCAGACACGCGACAACGACAAGACAACGCGAATACTTTTGTATCCTATTCGTTCATATCTTTGTAAATAATAATTATATATTTTAAACATTGGTAATTATTAGTAAATTTGAGGTTCAATATGTAAGAATTAAAAAAAAAAACAAAAAGGCAAAAAGAACTAGACATCTACTTTTTTAAATTTCGTTTTTGTTTGTGGAAACAACTGATAATTATTTAAAAAAACTTATTTCTATATTTTATTTTCTTTGTATAGTTATTTGTAAAAACAAGAGTCCGAAGTACATCCGACGTTACGTTTTTACAATTAAGTGACATATAATTAAGTTGAAGCTTTTTTAATTTCCGCAAGTTTTTCATTGTATATTTATATATATATATATATATATATATATATATATATATATATATTTGAGAAACTTTTGGTTTTGAAATTTGTTAATAAAAATATATTTATATATTTAGGTATTTTTAATCAGTGGTTGAATATTAAAAAAAAACATTTATCGATTAAATTAAAAGGTTCTACTGTATGGAATAATATTATTGTAGAGAATGATATGATATTATTCTAAAGATTAATAATTAAGTTGAAAATAAGATTGACGAGGAATGAATTTCATAAGACGTTGAGAGATATTGATAGAAAGGAGGACTTAAAAAATTAACATAATAAAAAAATTAAAACAAAATTGTCGACGTATTCTGAACACAAAGAAAAATTGAATAGCGAACTCGTTATAAAATATGCTATCTAAATATTCTATATATTTGTAAGTAGGTTGTTTAGTAGTTAAGTGAAATATCTTGTAAATATGATTGGATTAGATTTAAAATGTATTGAAAGAATGTTAATGAAAAAAGTTAGTCTTAAATTGTGATAAAGTAAAAAATTGGTGGATGAACGATGTTTTAGATAATTTCAAAGCAAAGAAGGTTATTAACTTGAAAAGAAATGGGAAAATAGAAAGGTCTGGAAGGAAATTCTACAGCAAGTCAGAGCTCGCGAAGGGCTGCAGACCTGAGGAAGGAAAAGAATATAATGTGTTTCCGAAATCCATAAAGGAAGTATATTAGGATTGGATGGTGTGGTTCATTGTTGATTGTCTCACTTTTATAAATTATTATTTGATATTAAAATAATACATATTACATATATTCGCCAATAATTGCAAACTGGCTAAGATGCTTTCCACGAATTTTCCAAGTTGTGCAAAAACCTTTTAACGGTTTCTGCAACGTGTTTAAATACATTTCTGATTTTGAAATTTAGACATTTCCAAAAATGTTCAAATATTTTCATCATTGCGTTTTCATTTAATTACAGGTTTTATTTCGTTTTATTGTTAAATGTTTTAGAGCTGTTTTTTTCATTTAATTACGAGTTGCGGCAATTTAGATGAGGAATCTAGAAATTGTCTTTCCATTCCAAATTTTTGTTCATAAATTAGTAATTATGGTTTCCAAACTTTTGTTCAAAAATGGGTTATAATGATTTTAAAATTTTCGTTCAGAAAGCAGTAATTATGATCAGATTTTACAGCTTTGGTCTTGTTATAGATATATAAGGACTAGATAGTATTATTGTCACATTTATACGATTTTTCGCTGTTTTTTGGGTTCTGTACCTCAAACTGGGAAACTTGCAAGATCACTATTTTGTCTGCTTCTCACAGCCAATTTTCTGAGAAATCCTGCCACGTAGAAAATTAAGTTATCTACATATTTTAAGCCAACTTTTTAAAATATTTATATAAGAATTAAAGAGGGGATAAATAAAATACCCAATAAATTCTTTAAATTTCTATATCACGTAAGGTATCGTTTAAAAGGGCTTGCTATGAGGAATAGACAAATATTTTTTAATGATTTTATTTACACAATATAAAATTATATAAATTTTTAAAATTTATATAATTTTATATTGTATTCTAAAAATATGCAAAAATGGGGCATTCCTCCTGATGTCTGGAACTAATTAATCAACTAATGAAATCGTGGAAAAAACAGAGTTGGTAAAATCTTACTCGAAGACTACAGGAAAATATTGGCGATTAACCTAGATCTTATAATTTTTTACATTTTCGTCATGATTTTACACAACACGTTTATGTTGTGAAAAATTAATATTTGTAAATAGTTTAATAGATTTACTACGTACCGTCAAATGTTTATTAGTGCCTAAATGTGTACGGAACCCTCGCCGAGTTTTATTCGTATTTAATAGGTTTTTAAACATAATACGATACCGTAGACACATTTTGTTTTACGGACCAATTGGGGCTTTGTAATAAACTGGAAAAGAAAGTTATTAAATTCAAACTAGAGTTAGTGCGTATGCGGACGAAAAAATCTAGCAACCCTAATTAGAATTACAGACTCATTCAGTAACATAATTATTATTAATTAGTGCTTGTTTGCTAAAATAAACTCATACGTTTTCATAATGCATATATACATTCACTATATTGTCAACCTCTTTCCTTAAGTAAACGTGGTTTTAACCGAAGATAGTAATAAAACGAATAAAAATGTCCATAAACAAATTTAATGAAAAATATCTATCTATCCGTTTTTATTAATTTTTTACTGCTTTGTTTCTTGTTTTTTTTTAAATGTAATATTAATATTAAATTTATAAATGTAATTTCTGTGATAAAAATATTTATCTATTCATTTTTATCCACTTTTTACTGCTTTAGTTTTTGTTTTTTTGATGGAATATTAATATTAAACCTATAATTCTAATTCCTGTAATGAAATATTTATCTACTCGTTTTTATTCACTTTTTACTGCTTTAGTTCTTGTTTTTTTTAAATGCAATATTAATTTTAAACCTATAATTCTAATTCCTGTGATAAATCATATGTTTACTGATCATAGTATATGTTATAAAAATAATCAGTTTTTATTTCAATACCTAGTAATAGTTACCAGTGTTATAAAAACCATTATTTTAAATTTCAAACAAATTTTAAGCACATTTTTTCCTTAATGAACGAATTGAATCTTATTCTTAAATACTTAAATGTAATATTTTTAAATACTTAAATGTATTTTTATATTTACAATTACAGTTTATTTCTTTTAATATGTTTTGACATCTTTCTTTAAAACACAGTTTATTTAAAATTTTAGTTATTTCCAAAATGTTTGACTAGAATTTTTAGAAATATATTCTAGAAATAAATTTGACCATAATGACCGAGCGATACACATGCCTTATTGTCATTCACGTGCCCTTGCTTGTATTTAGGATTATTCTAAAAAAATCCATGCTCTTCTTATTCGCAGCTGTATTTTTAAGTTTTCGTACCTAGATGGGAAAAACGTAACCCTCATGGTGATGTTTAGATGTAAAAGTTGTTTCCCCTGTTAAAATTGTTAGCAAGTTTAAGTCAAGTAAAGTTGTTAGCATTTCTTAGCAAGTACTGTTGCTGTCAATTTGGTTAGCCACACTTATACAATTTACTTGTCCGCATATAATCCAGGTAGAAATATTTTGGAAATATAGTATAAATGCGGTTTAGTACCAGGAATAATTTGACAATTTTTTTGACATCATGTGTAAGTATATACATTAAACACTACATATCTAAAAAAAATTCTGCCGCTGACGATTATTTATTAAAAAAAATAAATTTGAAAAATTTTTTACATAATGATTTAGTGTGCAATGGAATAGGTTTTAACCTTTTTTCCAGTTATTTTACTCTTTTTATCACTAACCACTTATTACACCATAAAAAAAAGCATTATTTCTTATGAATAATTGAATATTTAATTAACCTGTCAATTTAAACAATTACATTTTACTTATATGGTACCAACATTCAGGAAACAACAAAGTCTATTTGTATTATGGCTTATGTTTATTTTTGTATATTTTATGGCATTAATTTAATTTTGTAGTTTTAAAATATATTTTAAATTCACGTACTACTTTTTTCATTTTTATCACGTACTTTTTTCATTTTTATATAAATATTTATAACAAAAATATTTTTTTGGAAAAATAATTTTTTTATGGAAATTATTTTTTAAACAAATTTTTAAATACATTAGTTACGGTCGGAAATTATTTTAGTTACATATATCATTTGTATTGTTTCTTTTATACATAGTGTATTGTAAATTTATATTTCAAAAATTAATTACCATAATTATGTTTTTATAGTAACGGCAAATGCAAAAGTTGGTAGTTATAAATGAACAAAAAATTAATTAATTAAGTAATTTAAATACTTATTCTAAATTATTTAATTACATTAACTTTCTTTTATTCCTTTGTGTATGTCAAGTGTGTAATGTCTAACGATAAATTCATTGTGAATATAATGAAAAATAAGCATGTCGTATATTAAAAATTTCAACATTTTTCGGTGAGTATTTTTTTTTAAAATGATTTTTTCATAATAAATAATCATCAGCTGCAGAATTTTTAGGTATGTCGTTTTTAACGTATACTGTTTCATATGATATCAAAAAAGAATGTCGAAATATCCTGGTACTAAACTGTATTTGTCCCGGAAATATTTTTACCCAGAATAAGGTCCAAAATGGTGGGGTTGAAATGAAACTGACAGAAGTATGCGTAATGTTGGCAATCAGATGTTAAAGAAATAAAAATGACACTCTTATTTAGAGAAAACTGGAAAAATAAGTTCTTTCAAAGTCAAGTGGGAAATCTTGTATTTTTTATGATGTCAGGTTATTTTTCACAATCGTTTGTAAACATTATTTATACGTGACTGACGTTGTACAAGCAAGATGAAACCAAGTGTAGCTTGCGTCTCTTTATATTCTCTGTACTATAGATGTACCACAATAATCTATAAAACTCGCAGGCTTGTCGAAACAAATCACGTTAATCTCGAAAAGAGCGAAAAAGACATTCATTTTGACAACAACAGAACAAATCTTGTTGCCTAACCAACAAATCTACACTTGACACTGGCAAAAGTTCTAGAGATTAATCGCCACAGAATAAAAGAATAAAAGAAAATAAAGAACAAATGTCAATGTCAGTATATAGTTTATTTTTAATTAGTTTAGGCAATGGCTACAAATTAGAAATTCAAGCGGTAAAAATATTGATATTTTTTGTAATCGATTCTAAAAAGTTGTTACGTATTTCATTATATTTTCTTTATTATTTTTATTTCTCAATAACAATTCTTGATATTTCAAAAATATAATATATGCGCAGTTATGAAGATAGCTTTCTTCGTTTTTTATTATGATCACAAATTGCATTTTATTTTTGGTCTTTACTGATTTTCAATCGTTCAGTTGATCGATTTTTTTAATATTCTGAAATATACCAGGTTTTTTTAAATATTATATTTTAATATAATATAAATATATATCAGGTCCATTTTTGCCGGTCTATTTTGAAAGTGGGGAAACAAGGTCAATCAGGATATCGTATGAAATTGTTTATATATTCAGAAACTATTATCCTTTTTTTACTTTTAGCAGTTTAGTTTTAAAGGTTTAGACATTTATAATTTTCGAGAAAAAGTAAAACTTAAGTTTTTTTTATTCTATGAAACCTTAATTTCTACACCATAGTTATATGTATGATATATTGAAAGAGTGTTATAATTTCATCATTGCAATTCATAACATACTTTGCACAGGTTCTACCCTCTCTCGGCGGGTTTTTATAGCTGCAGGGATATTTTTAGTTATAATTCTTTTAATATAAGTTAAATACACATTTTCAATCACATTTTGGGAACGAATAAGTTGTTTTAAAATTGTTAAGTACCAATAAAGAAATATGCTATTAGTTTCTCTAAAATATTTGTTCGTATCTTAGTTCGGGGGCTATCAATACGATCATCAATACGAAAACTTTAATCAATACGAAAACTGTATAGTTTTATGTCCGTGTGCGTGTTCGTCTATCTGACACTCATTTGAAGTTTTTATAATGTTACATCAACTACATGAAATTTTACAAGTGTACGCTTTAGATAAAAATCTCAATTAATATGTAGCAAAATTAATTTTTAAGACCGTCCAGGTCCAGAAGATGCTCGCTCGCATCGCTGACGATTTTATATTAGAAGTTCCACAGTATCCTAGATTAAGGAGAGGACATACATATTATGTTTGAGGAAGTGAGCGTAGATAAGAATTATGAGACAGCGTTAGAAACGATACACCAAATAAGTAAAGCTATTGACAGGGTACGTAAGAAGTTAAATCAATTTATTCTTAGGAAGAGGGGATGATAAAAAAATTAACCTACCCCGTAGTGTGGGGTATCGTTGGAAGGGTCTTTTAAAATTAAATTTAGTTTTCATTTGCCACTTCCGATTTTCAGTCCCATTTACGAAATATTAAGCTTCAAATTTGTTTCCAATATGTCTTCACTCCCTCTCATTTTCAACTGTGTCAAAATCGGGGAAAATTCCTAAAATAGGTTTAGATGAGTCAAATGAATAATTTCAAAACTTTGTTAGTTTAGAAACTATGAAAAAAGAACTTTTAGATGGAAACTACTGGACGACAGAGGTTGCTAATGTACGTGAGATAAGTTAATTAAAATTTTCACTTAATTTTTATTCACAACTAAATGAAATTACGTGATGTAGACATCTATTTTATTTAAATTATTAGCTCCTATCTAGGTTTCGTTATATGACATCTTCAGGTGGGAAATTTGAAGATATCTCTTCAAAATGCCCACCTGAAGATGTTGTCATACGACGAAACCTAAGTTGTGGTTAATAACTTAAATAAAGTGAATATAATACAACATCACGTAGTTTCATATAGTAGAGAATAAAAATTAAGCGATAATGAATTTCTACAAAATTAACGCCAAATATATTTAATATAAATGATTAAAGTACATATTGCGTTTGTTTAATTAAAAAAAAATACAGCGTCTTCTGTCACAATAGCAAGTCCATTTCTTAGAGCATTAGAATCTTAATTTAGCCACCATAGCTTTTATGACTGTGACATGAGAATTTATACAAATAAATATTTTGTGAATTGATGACAGAACTTTAATTGTTGCACGGTCCAACATATATTTGACCAGTTTTTAAACTTTATTTCTATTTTACATTTAATGAATTGGATTAGTATTGCATATTATATGAATTGGATTAGTATTGCATATTATATGAATTGGATTAGTATTGCATATTATATGAATTGGATTAGTATTGCATATTATTGTCATTAGTAATGAAAATATATTATATAATTTAATGGTTCAGGTGAAAATCAATGTCCTTGCTAAATTAAATAAAAAACCTGTCAAGCACGAGTGGAACTCGGACTACGAGGGTTCCTGACACACATTTATAAACATTTAACGGTACGTAATATTCCTATTAAACTATTTACAAAATTTCAATTTTTTTAGAACGAAAATATATTGTCTACTACATCTTTCATGTAGTAGATAATATATGTTTGAAAAAATATTTTTTTTAAGGAATTAACGATTTTCGGATTTTTTTATTTACTTGTGCTGTGACACCTTGCTTCTTGCCAAATTTCATGAACCTAGGTCAACGAGAAGTACCTTATAGGTATTGATTTACTTGCGAGTGACAAAATATGCGATATAAAGGGCCGCATTTTCAGGTTTCTCCTTGATTATGTTTACTTAAAGACTCGATTTGCGCTCCAAGGGACCGTCGACCTCCGTCGGCTCCAAGGGAAGTATTTGATTAAGTTCTACTTGATATCTCCACGCGTTTTTGAGAAAAAGGATCTTGACCGACCGATAGACAGACAACGAAGTGCTCCTGTAACGGTCCCTTTTTTCCTTTTGAGGCAAGAAACCCTAAAAAAATATAATTGTATCTTTTTTTATATTTTATGTCATTATAATGGGGCAAATAGTATGGTGCTTCGCCATATCGATCAATCTTGGACATCACGTTTTTCTTGACTCTAAGCTTTACCCATGTTCTTCAATTTCGCCAGTACAGTCTGATGCCAGAAATGCTTCTGACGATTGAGTTTTTCTTCTCTCGTGAGTTCCATTCAAAAGGTTATTTGGAGATAAGGATAGGTTCCCTTTTGAGAGCGTGGTCAATTCCATATCCTTTACTACCTTTTATTTGGTGGTCGATTGGAATTTGCCTGTATCATTCCAGGAAATCTTCGTCAAACTTCTCCTCTGATCAGAATTTTACATATAGGTAAAATAAGTAGATGAGTTATATTTATAACAGTTCCAAATTGCAACTTTGTACGTCAAATTATTTAAAAAAAAACGGCCGTGACACACGTGATATAACGCGTGATTGATCCTATTACAGTTTTTTTTTCTTTTTTGAGGTAAAACCCCTAAAAAATATCCTCCTTCTACTTAACTAAGCCCTCGCAAAATTTTTTTTTGGAAATTAGTTTTCCCTCTCACAAATTTTAGCAGGATATTGGTGATGATGACTTCAAACCCATAATTTATTTATTTTCTTCCCCTTTTCATGGAGTATTAAATTTTATTATAAAACCAAAAAGGTCTTATATAATAAAATTTTACTATACATATCTCTGAAAACATATAACTTTAAAATAAAATTCCATACTCATAAAATTATTCGAACTCAATTTAAGAAAACTATGCGAGGAAAAGTATGGTAGAAAATAATGTTTAATAATATTTAATAAACAAAAACTATTATATTAAAGAACAAATAAAAGGCCAAAGAAGACCATGCCACGGGGTCGCGGAGGTCTTTCGATTCGTTCCTTAATAGGGGTTTTGGAGTTAGACCTGAGTATTTTGATTTCACTCGCGGTGTCAGTTTCTGCAAATATCACCCGGGACAGAGTTGCGAAAAGGTCACCCTAAGCCTAACAATCTGTGAAGCGATGTCCTTTTTAGTTCATCCTGCATCTGATAGGATACTCTGAACATATGTATATTGGTGACACACATGTAATGATTATCAGAATTATAAGCGAGATTAATTGCGAAATGTTTGTATTATAATCATGATGATGACAAATGTCTGCTTTTTTGTTTTTTTTTACATTATAGAAAAATCCTTCGAAATCCGCGAGTGAAAATTAATTCTTAAAATTTTGTTTGAAAGGTCAATTATTTTTTTAAGGCAAGTTAAGCAGTTGGAGGATATTTTTTTTAGGGTTTTACGTCAGAAAAGAAAAAAATTAACTGTAATAAGATATAGTAAATTTTATGACATAAGACGTTTTTGTTTTTATAATAACATTTAATACTCCATGAAAAGTGGAAGAAAATAAATAAATTATGGGTTTGAAGTCATCACCACTAATATCCTACTAAAATTTTTTGTTTAGAAAACTAATTTAAAAAAAGATTTTTTTGCGAATTCCTACTCAAGTAAAAGGAGGATATTTTTTTAGGGTCCTTACCTCAAAAAAGAAAAAAAAAATAACTGTAACGGGTTACATCACGTGTGTCACAGTTGTTTTTTTTCAGAAATAGTTTGACGTACAGAGTTGTAATTTGGTAGCGTTATGAATGTAACTTATCTACTTATTCTGTAATATTAAGAGCCCATAAAATATTTGTTTGAAAAGGACATGGACAATTTCTGCTTAGTAGCACCTAATAATGACCACGAATTTAAAATAAATTATGGCATTTAATTAATTATTATGTAGTTAGAGTAATTAAGAAAAAAAAAATTGTTTCGGAAACTTTCTCAATGTCATAAATAGGTTAGGATTGGTTATATATTGATACGAAATGTATTTTATGTGTTTTTTTACTATTGCTTGTGCAAATTAAAATGAAAATTAAAGATAATATAAAATGTAATAAGATAATATACCAATAAAGGACTTTAATGCATTATAATGGAATTATTTGAATTCGAAACACTGACAGATAACAATGACGGATGACATTTGATTGCGTTTACATTCGTTGACTGTATTATTTTATGCTTTATTTTGAAGCTGACTTGGCATTTCATCACAATTTAGATTTAAAATTGTTTTAGTTAACTTGTCCTGACAATTTTATTAGATAGACATAGTTTTGCGCCTATTCCGATACACATTTGGTTGAATTTTTAAAAATGTAACTCGGCAGGAAATAGAAAAAAAATAATCAGACGTAAGTACGACTCCCATAAGTAATCAAAGACTCCTAATGATTATCGTTGTAAACTAGATATGGTAGCTTTGTGCCTATTCCGATACACACTTGGTCGAATTTTTAAAAATGTTTCTCGGTAGGAAATAGAAAAAAATATTCAAACGCGAAAATAGAGTTATTTGTATTTGAAACACTGACAGATAACAATGACGGATGACACTTGTTTGCGCTTACATTCGTTGTGTGTTATTTTTTGCATTATTTTTGAGCATTTTTGTTATCCCTTGATATTATATTTATTTATTTGTTTTATTTATCACCTTTTATGCATAGTACATATGGCTGATTTATTGCTACATAAGCAATTTCTTCCAGGAAACCGAAATTATAGGAGTATGTTTACGACTAAAGATTTATTAATTATAATTTGAGGATGTGCATAACATTGTTCAAACAAATCAATATTTATAGCACGTCTTAGTATATATAAACATATTTATATATATTATTATTTTTGATGAAACTCCGAGCTGTTTGAACCTGTTACTTATTGATTATTGATATATTAAAATAATAAAATAGTAAAAATGTTTGATGCACAATGATAAATATTTGATGTACAATGATAAATGTTTGATGTACAATGATAAATGTTTGATGTACAAAAATTCGCAATTTAAGCAGAGCTCCGTACGAAAATTGGTCACGTCGTTTTAAGGGGTGTATTAAACATGTTTTTGGTCTCGGTATTGCGGAGTATCATTTGAAGGAATTGTCAAATTTTTCGGTTATTTTATGAGTCATATTTGTAGTGATATTTCTGAAAATATTCATAGAAAACATGCACCGTCTACCTCTCATCTCTGAAACTGCTAATGTTCATTGGAACGAACCTAAAATTTACCTGAAAACCTGAAAACTAGAGATGATTGTAGATATTTTAGTCTTTATCGTAGATCATCATAGTTCAATACATTCGTAGATCATCATAGTTAAATATATTTGTAGATCATCATAGTTAAATATATTCGCAGATCAACATAGTTTCATATATTCGAAGATCATCATATTTCAATATATTCGTAGATCATCATAGTTCAATATATTCGTAGATCATTATAGCCCCAAATATTCGTAGATCGTCATAGTTCAATAATTCGCAGATCATCATAGTTGAATATATTCGTAGGTCATTATAGTTCAAAATATTCGTAGATCATCATCGTTCAATATATTCGTAGATCATCATAGTTAAATATATTCGCAGATCATCATAGTTTAATATATTCGCAGATCAACATATTTCAATATATTCGTAGATCATTATAGTCCCAAAATATTCGTAGATCATCATGGTTAAATATATTCGCATATCATCATAGTTCAATATATTCGCAGATCATTATAGCCCAAAATATTCGCATATCATCATAGTTAAATACATTCGCAAATCATCATAGTTCATATTTGTAGATCCTCATAGTTCTCATTCAATTTAGATATATTCGAATAAAATTTATGATAAATACTACTTTATGAAAGCACTGTATGTGTTTAAATATGTCAATTTTATATGGACCGGAGTGTGTACTGACTTGTCGTAGCGAGGTTTACTCGTATTTAAGCGGTTTTTTATGCATATTACTTTAAAACAGCGGTGCGAAAGGGTAATAAAGTTAACGACTTCTACGAGTTATATTTTTTCGAATAATTTATGTCTCGTAAATAAACGATAATAATTATTACCATCCAATTATGAAATTTTGGTAGGTAATCTTCATTTCTTTATATGTATAATACCAGCTGTGCCCGCAAATTCGTTCGCATAAAATTCACTGATTATTATTGTTGAAAATAACCATCATACGTAAATATATTTATAATGACTGCAATAGATGGCATTGGCAGTACCATATCGTACTTTATCTACGAGTAAAGTTTAATAAAAACGCTAATAGATGGTGTTGGTAGCATCAATATTGTAATATACATCAAGTCAGGATTTTTTAAAATATGTAATACCTAGATAAAAATATCCTAAATATTGCTCGAGAGTGCAAAGTATTATCATACCAAATTTCACCAAAATTTGTTGAGTAGATTTCGCGTGATTGAAGAAAAAATTGACCATATATATAAAGAAAATCTAAAAACAGGTTTTCTGGCATTTATTATTATTCTATACGCTAAATAAAGTTACTCTTTGTTAACAGTTTTTTTATATGTTTAGATAATGAAAGTGAAATGTAGTCTGCGAATTTGTTTGTTTTTTAGTCTTTAATGTTTAAATAGTCTAACGGACTTCAATGAAGTATAGCATATATAATATGAATATATATATATATATATATATATATATATATATATATATATATAATTTATTAAAAGATAGACTATATATAACAAGCTATCATTTACAAAAACGTAGCAGTGAAAATAAACGCTACTAAATATTACGTCCGCACGTGAAAAATGTAATACGCTGATAATAATTTAATTTTAAAAAAGGATTGGAAAATTTTTAATTTAAAGTAAGAAGGTAATAAAGTGATTATTGCCTGCCATTTTACACAATAAATGGCTAGTTAGGTCTGGCAAAGAATATTGAAGATAATACTTACGTCGTAACTAAATAACCGGCTTGATTAAAATCTATAGTTATTTTTTTGAAAAAGTTTTTCACATTTTCCAGACACTAGGCGGGCGTAACCGTTGCAAAAACTCGTACATAAAAGCTTTGCGGATATATTGTTAAGTAGTTATTGGACAAATAGTTGGAGCAAAACTTATATCACGTAAAAAGAAAACATTCGTACAGTAAATAAATTATTAGTGTTATAACACTTTCAACAATATCGTGATTTGGTATAAAATTTATGTTTCACATTTAATCATCGAAACATAAGTTATATACTAGTTTGGACTTTAAGTTAAATCGCTTTATTAGTCGCAAGAATGTATATTTATCAGTTTTAACTCCGAGAACTTTCACAATTAAATGAAGAAAATAGAAATCACTTCCAATAAATCATAAAGCTTTTCCACCAGTAAATAAAGTAGAAATAATACTACATCATATAGTTTCATTTCATTGCGAGGACTTTCACAATTAAATGAAACTACGTGATGTAGTATTATGTCTACTTTATTTAAGTTCTTTAGCACGACCTAGGTTTCGTTGTAGTACAACATCTTTTGAAGATGTTGTACTACAACGAAACCTAGGTCGTGGTAAAGAACTTAAAGAAATAAGAAATAATACTACAATACGTAGTCATTTAATTGTGAATAATAAATTTCTACAAAATTAACGCCAAATATATTCAGTATCCGAGATATAAAATATTGCATATATATAATATATATCATTGATTGAAAGATAGACTATATATAATAGGCTATCATTTACAAAAAATAGAGCAGTCAAAAAAACGCTACTAAATATCATGTCCGCACGTGAATTATTAATTTAATATGAAAAGTGTTGGTACATTTTTCAATTAAAGTAACATAGTAATGAATACTGCATGCTATTTTAGATTAGATCATTGCGTAACTCGAGCTGGGCGCCTCACTAGAATGTAATAAATATTTAGTTAGGTCTGGCAAAGTATATTGAAAATAATACGTGCATCGCAACTAAATAACCGGCTTGATTAAAATCTATAGTTATTTTTTTGAAAAAGTTTTTCATATTTTCCAGACACTAGGCGGGCGTAACCGTTGCAAAAACTCGTACATAAAAGCTTAGCGGATATATTGTTAAGTAGTTATTGGATAAATAGTTGGAGCAAAAGTTGTATCACGTAAAAAGAAAACATTCATACAGTAAATAAATTACAAGTGTTATAACTCTTCAAGAATATCGTGATTTCGTATAAAATTTATCACCTATAACCATTGAAAAATAAGTTATATACTAGTTTGAACTTTAACTTAAATCATTTTATTTGTCGCAAGAAGATATATTCATCAGTTTTAACTCCGAGAACTTTCACAATTAAATGAAAAAAGTAGAAATCACTTCCAATAAATCATAAAGCTTTTCCACCAGTAAATAAAGTAGAAATAATACTACATCACGTAGTTTCATTTAATTGTGAATAATGAATTTCTACAAAATTAACGCCAAATATATTCAATATCCGAGAAATTGTTTTACTGCCTGAGTCTACAATTAAATTGCATATTCACACGGCTTTTTTTGTAACTATATATTTCTAAGTACGTATTAATCTTGAATGCCAAAGTCATTAAAATGTTATCCTTGAATGAAATTACTAACAAAGTTTAGCTTATTTGAATACAATATATAAATATATGTAACATGAGGATTATTAACCGTTGAATAAAAAAACTTATTATTTATTGAAGCAAAACTTCTTTACCCACGCTTGACTTGGGAAGTAAGCAGGTGAATGCGTAACGAGAGCGTTACGAAAAGTGTGAACGGGCGAGGCGAACGGAAGTTAAGAGGGAGATATAAGTTAGTGAAGACAGAAAGAGAGAGAGAGAGAGAGTTACTTTTCGTATATTACTGTAGGGACAAGAGAGAGAGGTGCGAGCACACATTTTCTTTCTCTCTTCCTCTCATAGCCAGTGCATGAAATATATATATATATATATATATATGCGAGTTTGCTAGCGTTACGCGAACGGTGATTTTTTTATTATTTTATAATTTCATTTCGTTCTTGAACAATTTTATAAATTATTATTTTGTTCAATACATTAAATATTCTACGTTTAAAGTGAATAAAATTGTAAATTCATTTTGAAGTTCATACTTCGTGAATTTGAAGTTTTACTTCAGTCGTGTGGTCTAAAGCACACTCGTTTTTTCATTTTGATTCATTATCATATATAATTAATGTTGCGTTCAGAAATGATAGGTCTGATAAAGAGAGTCTTAAATAATGTCCAAAAGACTTAAAAAACAATTAAAATTATTAGGGGACTTTGGTTATACTTATGCGAGCTCTATTTGCGTTTGATTATATTTTTTTATATTTCCTGCCGAGTTACATTTTTAAAAATGCCACTAAGTGTGTATCGGAATAGGCGCAAAGCTTCCATATCTAGTTTTATAACGATAATCATTAGGGGGATTTGATTACTTATATAAGTCCCACTTGTGTTTGATTATTTTTTTTTATTTCCTGCCGAGTTTCATTTTTAAAAACTCGACCAAATGTGTATCGGAATAGGCGCAAAGCTTCGATATACAGTTTTATAACGATAATCATTAGGGGGCTTTGGTTACTTACACGAGTCCTACTTGCGTTTGATTATTTTTTCCTATTTCCTGCCGAGTTACATTTTTAAAAATTCGACTAAGTGTATATCGGAATAGGCGCAAAGCTGTATCTATCTAATAACATTGTCAAGACAAGTTAACTAAAATAATTTTAAATGAACAGTGTAATGAAATCGAAATTAAACTTCAACATTTAAAGTTAATTTTTTCGGGAAAAGCGGGTTTTAAAAGTGAAAGGTGATAAATTAAACTGAATATAATTTTGAAAACTCTCGTCCAATGACATTCTACTCGATGAGCTTTGTGAAAAAAAGTAATTCAACCCTCTTGATCGGGCAAATATATTTAACCTTCAAGCGGGGGTGCGGTATTTTATAGCGGCAGAGGACACGCGTAGCCTTTTTGACTTATGGCTATTTGAGGTGAAATATAAAAGTTAATTTATCAATAGCTATTTATTTTAAGTCACATGTTATATAATCTTTGAAAACCGTATGAAAAATATGAATACCTTATTCCTAATTTTTTTAAAAAAAGTGTAGTATGTTATATTATGATGAAAAGGTCTTTTAAAGTATAATCAAAAAGTTAAAATTTATTTGGATTAAATCATCTAAAGCTTGAGTTATTTTTCTTTCTGTGAAAAATAGAGACAAAGAAAATATAAATTTTATGATGGAAACAATAAATACGTTTGAATATTGATATGTATTTGAGGGTAAGTGGTATGTTTAAGAAGTCAGGTCGAATCAAAGCGGACTCCTCTGTCATTAACACAATTAAGCCGGTGTCGGAAGAACCTGCTATCAACATTTTTCCACTTGGTAGAAACTTACACTCCATTATAGTTCACCACTAAACGTTTCTGCATGAAGTTTTTTGGCTTTCTTGAATTTTGAATCTTGAATTTTGAATATATTTGTCGTTAATTTTGTAGAAATTCATTATTCACAATTAAATGAAACTACGTCATGTAGTATTATTTCTACTTTCTTTAATTTTTTTTTCTTTTTTTAAAGATATCTTTGCTAATATCCCACCTGAAGATGTTGTAATACAACGAAACCTAGGTCGTGGTAAAGAAATGAAAGAAAGTAGAAATAATACTACATCACGTAGTTTCATTTAATTGTGAATAAGGAAGAATACTAAATCATAAATTTTACTCCCTACAAGGATAGCAATGTAATAAATCTTGTGCAATAAATTTTCTACATCACTAAAGCCAGAAGCCATTTTTTATCATATGGCATAAAGAGTAAATGGCTCGCGATTAAAATTTAGCTTACTTCCAATTACGTGAATTAAGATTCAGATATGAAATATTTCACTCGCACTTGTTTTTTTCTGTTCTGAAGATTGGAAGGATAGACACGTAAGAGTAGAAGGAACAGGCTGGTTGCATCATGGTGACTTAGGAAGACATTGAAAGTCCAACACAAAATCCGTATTAATCATCATAAGTATGATATAAACTGCCAAAGGAACATTATAGTAATTTCATTTTTGTAATTTGGTCATCATTAAAAACTGTGTCATTTTCCATGTCTTCTTCAGTAAGTGTTATCTTTTACCCGTGACCTTGCTCACGTATATTTTTTACTTTTCGTGTGGAGTTTTTCTCCAGTAATAACGTTTTCATGTCATTATTTTCATTGAAATAAAAAGTTGAACTTTTCGTTAAATCGTTGTAATAGTCAAAGAAATGTTTATTCTTATGTCAGCCTCCAATTCCTTTTTTGTGTTCTGCACTTCGTTTGAAGCGAAATTTATTTATTCACTATAAGTAATCACTAAGATATACCTAATGATACCTAATATAACTAAAAAGGAAAAGGTCTATATGTTATCGCAATTATCTCAAAAACTATGACATCAAGAAACTGCTATTATCATAATTTCAGATTCATTAATACGGTGGGGAGGGTACATATTTGTGTATTTTTCAGTAAAATTCTGGAGAAACACTGTCAGAAAGTAAAAAAAATATTTTTAAAAGTTTTATAACGAGACCTTTCGAAATGTTACACAACATGTGTGGAGTTTTAAAACGTTTCTTTGAAAACTTAATGTGTGTTATTTCAGACTTGGCAAGTCCTACAAGAATTAGCGAATTTTTTTTGGAATAGGATCTGACAATGCAGATGAGTGTGGTCTTATCGACGCTTCATGTGCAACTAAAAGAATTAAAGCTGGCAGTGTGATACGGAAATATACAGTAAAGAGACAGTATATACTGTCAATGTGTTATATAATAATCTCAAGCTACTAGGAACTTGGCTTAAAAACAATGTATCATGTATTAATTGAAATTTAAATATGAAGCATCCGCCAAGGTTCATGTACGTAGATATAAAACTGTAGAAGGCTGTGAGGGAGAAACGGCCGAACGGCCGGAAGTGACGAAGTTATAAGGATTCTTTGTTTCACAGCGCCGCCCTAATAACCAGTTGGTCTCAGAGAATAATGTTTCTGTCAGTCAAAGTGAGAAAATATAATAGGGAATTAAAATGACTTCCTTGTGAGTTTCTTTGGAGAATTCAATGTTATCAGTAGAATGTTCAATGTTGACTGGTTAAAATAAAATCAAGGTAGGCCTAAAAAATCAAGGGCTTGTTTTAGCAATTATCGTAACTACTGACAGGAAGATATGGCGAGATGTAGTACAAAAAGCTCGTGAATCAGTGGCACCTACACTAGCATATTGGCTTTGAGGTCACACTCAACTGGATGCCAACTAAGGGTCACTCAGTCATTATTTCATACCTTTTCGCTTCCCTTATCTTTAAACAGGCTGTTCATTATCTATCACAATTACTAATTCGTTTTCTTTTTAATTTTTATTAAAACTAGTTACATAACTAACGATTAATTTGTTTCTAAATTAATATACTATGTACTTTCTATACTAATATTTTTCCCTTTAATAACTTAGTGTTCTAATGTCTAGCAAGCTCAAAAGCTTTTATTTTTTTTGAGTCGTCTAATAATATTTTGCACATTTATGAGACTGGACGCTTCTAGATTAATGTGGTTTTGAAGTCTCTTTGGTGAGAACTAGCTAACATCTACCTACCATCATCTACCATCTCAATCTCAAATTACGATGGAGATCACAGTTACGAATGTACCAAGGTGCGTTAACTACACACTTAAGCACTTTGTTATGGAATCTTTGTATCACTTGAATATTACTGGCGCAGCCCCACAGCTCCCCATAACTCTAAACTGAGAAATAAATAAGCTTGTTGTATTTTGAAAGTTCAGAATTGCGACCAAGCAACCAATACATTTTTCTGAAATTGATGTTACGTTCGTCGCGTTTCTTCTTAATATGTTCTTTCCACCGAAACTTGGCGTCAAGAATTATACTAAGATATATAGCGGTGTTGGCATGTGGTAATTGAATGCCATTAATAAAGACTGGCTGTTGTGATTTTTTTTTATTTGTAAAATTGATGTGTCAATTTGGATTCGTTCAATTTCATGCGCCATTTTTTGTCTAGATGGCTACTTTGTTGAGAAGAACTTTTTCTTAACTGCACAAATTAAGACCAAAAAATAATACTTCTCGAAAATGTAAGATGAACGTAATCTATAACAATTAGTTCACCGTGATAAACGCTATTTCTACGGAACTATTTGAACTAGTAAGATGAAACAAAATTCAGATTGTGTCTCGTTGTTTTCTCTATACACCGATGTAACATATTAAACCATAAAATTCACAAGTCCGACAGGATCGTCGAAAGAAATACGTAAAAATCGGAAAAGAGCGAAAAAGTAATTTATTTTGACACTAACAGAGAATTTATTTTTAATTAATTTAGGCGATGGATACAAATTGGAAAGAATAATCAGCATTGATTATATTTTGTAATCGTTTCTAAAAAGTTATTATGTATTTCGTAACATTTTAATTGTTATCTTTATATCTCGCTAGATATTCTCGCTAGATACTCGCTAGATATTGATTATATTTTGTAATCGTTTCTAAAAAGTTATTATGTATTTCGTAACATTTTAATTGTTATCTTTATATCTCGCTAGATATTCTCGCTAGATACTCGCTAGATATTGATTATATTTTGTAATCGTTTCTAAAAAGTTATTATGTATTTCGTAACATTTTAATTATTATCTTTATATCTCGCTAGATATTCTCGCTAGATACTCGCTAGATATTGATTATATTTTGTAATCGTTTCTAAAAAGTTATTATGTTTTTCGTAACATTTTAATTATTATCTTCATATCTCGCTAGATATTCTCGCTAGATACTCGCTAGATATTGATTATATTTTGTAATCGTTTCTAAAAAGTTATTATGTATTTCGTAACATTTTAATTATTATCTTTATATCTCGCTAGATATTCTCGCTAGATACTCGCTAGATATTGATTATATTTTGTAATCGTTTCTAAAAAGTTATTATGTATTTCTTAACATTTTAATTATTATCTTTATATCTCGCTAGCTATTCTCGCTAGATACTCGCTAGATATTGATTATATTTTGTAATCGTTTCTAAAAAGTTATTATGTATTTCGTAACATTTTAATTATTATCTTTATATCTCGCTAGATATTCTCGCTAGATACTCGCTAGATATTGATTATATTTTGTAATCGTTTCTAAAAAGTTATTATGTTTTTCGTAACATTTTAATTATTATCTTCATATCTCGCTAGATATTCTCGCTAGATACTCGCTAGATATTGATTATATTTTGTAATCGTTTCTAAAAAGTTATTATGTATTTCGTAACATTTTAATTATTATCTTTATATCTCGCTAGATATTCTCGCTAGATACTCGCTAGATATTGATTATATTTTGTAATCGTTTCTAAAAAGTTATTATGTATTTCTTAACATTTTAATTATTATCTTTATATCTCGCTAGCTATTCTCGCTAGATACTCGCTAGATATTGATTATATTTTGTAATCGTTTCTAAAAAGTTATTATGTATTTCGTAACATTTTAATTATTATCTTTATATCTCGCTAGATATTCTCGCTAGATACTCGCTAGATATTGATTATATTTTGTAATCGTTTCTAAAAAGTTATTATGTATTTCGTAACATTTTAATTATTATATTTATATCTCGCTAGATATTCTCGCTAGATACTCGCTAGATATTGATTATATTTTGTAATCGTTTCTAAAAAGTTATTATGTATTTCGTAACATTTTAATTATTATCTTTATATCTCGCTAGATATTCTCGCTAGATACTCGCTAGATATTGATTATATTTTGTAATCGTTTCTAAAAAGTTATTATGTATTTCGTAACATTTTAATTATTATCTTTATATCTCGCTAGATATTCTCGCTAGATACTCGCTAGATATTGATTATATTTTGTAATCGTTTCTAAAAAGTTATTATGTATTTCGTAACATTTTAATTATTATCTTTATATCTCGCTAGCTATTCTCGCTAGATACTCGCTAGATATTGATTATATTTTGTAATCGTTTCTAAAAAGTTATTATGTATTTCGTAACATTTTAATTATTATATTTATATCTCGCTAGCTATTCTTGATATATTAAAATACATGTGCGTGCTTATGAAAACAGCTATTTTGTTTTGTATTACTTTTATACATTTTACCAGCGAAACTCGGCTACGCTTCGTTGTAGTCTCTTCGTCTCAGTCTGATATAAAACGAATGAGTAAGTAAATACAAATATTCTAGCAAACATATATTCACTGAGAAAACACATAATTCAATTCAATACTTTGCCTTGCGTTCGGTGGTTATGTGGAATGAAAGGAAAGGGGAAAAAAGATGTTTCTCCTAGAAAATCATTTTTTATTGTAAAGCTGGTGGACCGACTACATTTTTGTTTGTTGATTTTCTGCTAAACATAAAGATCAGATGGACTACCGATTCTGGAGAATGCGACGTACAATTGCCAATAGCGAAATAGGAAAGAGAAGCAATCGTTTTCTAAATTCAAACCGCACACTTGCAAGGATTGCCTTTGCGCTTTATTGACAGTCTCAGCGAATGCAAGTCCTTTTGGAAATTGAAATCGTTTGAACTACCATGTCGGTTGGAATAAGTGATATTCGTGTAAGTAGCACGTCTTTACTTTTATGAGGTCCAATCAGAATTGTTGCTTCTATTAGATTGTTCATCATTTTATAACTACTAATCGTGTGCCATTGCATAACTTTGGCTGATTGACGTTTCGGAGTAATATAATCGACACTTCCATTTTGAATTTCAGAATGTGTGTTGGTAATCCGGGAACATCGAGAGAATTAAGAAATTTCGTTGAAAAATTCATTTCTTCGCTTTGGTTCATCTCGCAGTCAATGGATTTGTATGTCACTGTTTCACTTGCAATTCTGTTTAGAATGTTGTTATCATATCGTGTACGCCGATATTTTTAGCCGCTAGAATGGCTCGTCGTTCCAACTATGCGCGATTTCGATAATTTATTTCAATGCTTTGGAGAACTAATTCTTCTTTGTTTGTCTACTAATTCTTCTTTTGAATTCACAGTATTATAGAAATTAGATGGGAAGGTGAATTAAAAAAAAAATAAATAAAATAGTAAAAAAAAATAATTATGAAAATAATAAACTTTTTTTATAAAATACACGCGCATCCTGATGCGACGTCATTTTAACATTTCAAGGCAATCGACTGACTACTTGTCGGGTTTTGCGAGCACAAACATAAGCAGGCTGAATTTTTATATGTAAAGATTTTTTCCTCTTTTCTGAATGTCAATCGTAAAATAATTGGTTTTTCTATTTATTATAAATATTCAGAACAATATTTTTTTAAAAATTTTATTATAAAATATTAATATAAAAAATTAATTGTTTTTTAAAATTTTCTTAGGTTTATACAGAAGACATTCGAAATGGATAACTTCTGTGGAGAAATTACGTTCCTTACGTGTTAGTACCGTTAGTACTATCGTTTAAAACAGTAAGAGTGATATAGGTAGCGCGTCTAGCTTAGTAACATTCGCGCGTTAAATTCAATGGTAACCTTCAGAATTACTCTACAAGTTATTTCGTTGTTCTCTGGTTTTCTTTAATCAAATTGCATAGATGGATATATCAAAAATCAAATTGTATAGTAGAGTACATGTATCAGGCAGTAATAAAGTAGGTGAGAAGAACAGTATGACGAATTTATTAAATAATAAAATGTAAGAAAGTATTAAACCACACATTGTCGGAGTGGTTATATATTTCGGAACGCGGGTTTCTCGAGCTACAATATGTCTTTTTCTTTTTGAGACTTAATTACACTAAGTTTTCACATATAATTTCTCAAAGCCTAACACCTTGTCTAACGAAAGCTAGACAGGATAGAAGAGGTACACTCTTTACTCTGCAGTAGGCTTTCGCGTAATAAGTCGCAATTTCGGTTTCCCGAGCAACAACACATCGTTTTTCTTTGTGAGGCTCAATTACGCTAGGATTTGACACATAATTTCTAAAGCCCTAACTCTTTGGGCTAACGAAAGCTAGACAGGACAGAAGAGGTACACTCTTTACTCTGCAGTAGGCTTTTGTGTAATAAGTGGCAATTTTGGTTTCCCGAGCTATAATATGTCGCTTTTCTTTGTGAGGCTCAATTACGCTAGGTTTTGACATATAATTTCTCAAAGCCTAACACCTTGGCTAAAGAAAGCTAGACAAGATAGAAGAGGTACACTCTTTACTCTGGAGTAGGCTTTTGCGTAATAAGTCGCAATTTTGGTTTCCCGAGCTACAATACGTCGTTTTTCTTTGTGAGGCTCAATTACTTTAGGTTTTGACACATAATTTCTCTAAGTCTAACTCCTCGGGTTAACGAAAGCTAGACAGGATAGAAGGAGTAGACTCTTTACTCTGTAGTAGGCTTTTGCTTAATAAGTCGGAATTTTGGTTTCCCGTTGTTTTTTTTGTGAACCTCAATTACGCTAGGTTTTGACACATAATTTCTCAAAACTTAACACCTCGGGCTAACGAAAGCTAGACAGGATAGAACAGGTACACTCTTTCCTCTGTAGTAGGCTTTTGCGTTTTGTACTAATGTAAGTCGCAATTTTTGAAACGTTTTATCAATCTTCTGAGAGTTTGGGCTCAGTTTTCTTTAACGTAAATTTAACATAATTAATTAAACTACACGTAAAATAAATATGTAAATTTACGTACGTGTTCGTAAAACGGAGGATATTTATCTACTTGTTGAATGTGATGTCAGTAAATAGAAGGGCTCGGCCCGACGCAGGCTGCAGAATGGCCCAGTTCTGTAATGTCGCGTGCGAGCTGGCAATAATTCGTTTCAGGAATCGCATTACACCTGTCCGCTCCTGGGTAATTTAGCGTGTTTTTGTCGCTGAAATTATGTTTGTTTTGAGGTTATGAATGTGTCGCGTGGTCGGAAATGGGAGATTGCGGTTAGGGGTCGACCGATATTAATTTTTCTCTTCAAACGTGATGGTAAGGGTTTGGTTGTGTTTTGCACAAGTGCTCCAAAAATTTTTTACTTAACGAATTTTAAGGGCTTCGTATAATTACTTCCTCCACTTAGATCTGGTACAAAACTGTTAAAATTATTCTAAATAGATACTGTTATGATTTCATCACCAAGAACTAAAGTACTAGGGCAGAAGACACCAACAATTCGTTGTTATAGCAATAGGAATTACGCTTTGTTTTGTGTTTTGGTGTAGGCCTTCTTTAGTCTATACCATTCCTTTCTATTCTGTGTCATCTGTATCCACTTTTAGATCAGCTATTATTTCTCCGTAATCACGCCAATGCATTTCTGACTTTCCTGTACGGGTTTTCTCACCATGCTCTTTTCATTAAAATAAAAAAACTGGGAGTCATGTTTAGGGTCTACATGATCGGCTTATTTCGACATAAATTTTGATATTAACTTGCCTGCATTGGTGACTTTGCTTTCTTCAAAAATAGACACTAAAAATAAAATAAAAATTATTAATATTGTAGAATTATTATAGCGAAAAGGGACATTTGGTTTAGGTTTATCAAAGCGCTCATTAAAAGAGTTGTGCTATACTAAATTATGAACAGTTTATAAAGAAATTAGGGGAGGGACTGGAGACATCCCTCTCCTTGAGAAATTTTCTCAATTCTGTTTATTGGACTTGACGTAGGGTTGGGAAAGTTGTGATGTTTTTGCTGTATTATGGCGATATCGACTTGCAGATTGAACCTTTTTTTAATAGCCGGGTTTTATCTTAAGACCTACCTCGATCGAATAGTAACAATTTTATTCTTAAGAATATCTAATCAACTTGTTTTAAATTTAAATTGCTATTCTAAATGTATTGTGTTCATGACTTAATGCATATTTTCGTATACATATTTCTTTTTATTGGTTCATCCCTATAAGCCATAAAAATAATCCTAAATATGTCATAAAGTGTGCCTAGTTTTTTTCTGATGCTGTAGTGTTGCTATTATTATATAGATCGATATTAATAATGGTTAATAATAAACGTGGTTAAGAAGTTGTTAGAAAAGTAGGACTTCGAGAAATACATAAGTATGTTTATTATCTATTTATTTAATTATAAGGTAGGTATTTAGATAAATAATTATTTCCCACATAAACTTAGTTAAATATATTTCTTAAATGTTGTTTCCTGTGTTATTTTTATATTTATATCTAAAACATACGATATTGTATAAATTTACGATGGCAACACTGAACATTTTTGTAACTGGCAATTTGTGATAATGGTAATAAAGTAATTAATTCGAATTTCAAAAATCGTCGAAATGTCATTTGAATTTAAAAATTGGCGGCAATATGAAGATGATTTGTATCACATCAAGATAAATTTAACATAAGAAAACTTTCGTTCGATAATCTTTTATGACCCTTCATAACTGGGTTAACGAGTTCAAGCGTGGTCGTATCTATCTTAGTACTGATCTGCGTGTGGGACGTGCTTCCACAGCGACAACTGAAGATAGCATCAATGCTGTGGGGGTGGGGGGGGATTTTAACTGACAAAAGGGTAACCTATCAGAGAATTCGGGCAACTTTAGGCTTTGTTATGGGTCAAGTACAGAAAATGGTACAAGAAGATTTAGGCATCAGGAAATTTTATGCATCGCCGGTTTGATTCAGACCCAAAATGTCAGAAAAATTAGGCCGAGTTCCCTCATGTGCTGTGTTCGAAATCATCACCGGTGACGAAAACTGATTAAACTGTTATAAATTAAAAACTGACGGGCGACCTGCGCAGTGGGTATTTCCTTCTTGAGTATTGAGTTGTCTACAAAGGTGCAGAAAGAACGAAGTGCTGGAAATTGTGGGCGCCTCGTTCTTTGCACGGACAGGTTAATTTGTATTGTTTGTTCGGGAATATAAAAGAACAGTCACTGCAGACTAATATGCTAGAAATTGTTAGTTTGTCGTTTTGGGAAAAGTTCAAGCAGCAGAATCCTCTTTCATCATGACAGCCTTTCTGGGCACTCAGGCAGAGGAGAAACCATATATTTAATCAGATAACCAGGTCTGGTATAGAAATTATGAATCATCCACCATACAACTCGACTTTGTGATATGTGGTATCTAATTATGACCAAGACTGAAAGGTGAATTGCGAGGAATAGGATTCCCTGACGCCGAAGAAGACGGTGAATGCCTTTAAAAAAGTAGTGGAAGAGACATCCGAAGATGAGTGGGTTGACCTGTTTTCTCACAGGTTCCAAATAATGAAACTATGTACAGAGTGCCATGGAGATAATATTTAAACACAATAAATAAATTACAAATTTGCTAGTTGGTTCCATTTTTAGTATTTTCAAAACTTTCAGTGTTACCTATCATAATAACTCGAGAACGAGACATGAAATAAATAACAAAAAAATACTCTGACGAATGTCCATTGGATGTGGCACGTGAGAAATAAGTTTTCGCTTTCAGTTTAAAGTTATTAGATAGTTGAGTCGGGGGTCGATAACTGCCGACTTTTGAGGTCGGTGACCGATTTTCCAATGACTTACTGCACAAGTCAAGACAAGAACGCTGCATGCTAAATTTACGCCTTTTCAAATAGTCATGTATTCAATAGGCAAGAGTCGGTCATTCACTCCGATTTTTAAAGAACCGATTTTTGTAGGATGTGTTCGTTAAAATATTAAACATAATATGTTTTATTTTTTCTACGTTGAGCATAAGTCGTGAAAGGTAATGTAATTGTAGGTGTTCGCAGTTTGATTACGGAATGTTAAAAATGGAGCCTATCGCATGTGAACGATTTTTTGAAAACTTTCTTCTGAAATGAAATTGTAGTTTAAAAAATTAAAAAAAAACACGATTTTGTAGCAATATGAACTAAAGAATAAAAAAAACAATTTTTGGATATAACGATTTTGGTCCAGAGCGAAAGGATCTCACAGCCTGGTATAAATTAATTTTTGTAATATGTCTAAAATAAAAATAAAGTCGTTGATCAATCATCAAAAAATTAATTTAAATTATCAAGAAGCGTGGGGTGCTTGAAATCAGTTGTAAATTTTGTTTATCGCTGGCTATTTGTAAAGGTAGAGTCGTTATGAAAATCGTGTTGTATTGTCATCGTTTTTTGATACGCGTGCAAATAAATTAAATAATTCGGACGTTTGAAAATGGGTGAAAATTTAATTGAAAGTTTTCATTACATACAAGTGAAATGTCTGTTAAACAATATTTTCTGCCGTATTTTTGTCAAAATTGTAATCAGTTATCGTTTAAATTCGTTTGTAAATTGGCCTAAAGCACGAAATATCTAAATAAAATATAATTTGGTAAGTTTTTTTTTTCAAAAACTATATTATTTTTGTTATTTAACTAGTTTTTATTTGCTATTTTCTCCCTTTGTACCTATAATACATATATCTCATGTGAAAGTGTCGGTCAATTAGCAGACAAATGTCACATATGTCGATTTATATGATGATAAACAGAGTTAACATTGCGCTTAATTCTCTTACACTTAAGTACTTCCGTACTTTAATGTAATAATATAGACAACCTTATCCATTAATTTAACTAATTATTATAACTGACAGTATATAAAACGATAATTAATATAAAATATTTATATTAATTATCGTTTTAAATAGTGTCAGTTAAAAATTAACCATTATAAATTATAAATTAACCATTATTTGCTCACGCTGTTGTAATGATGTTTTTATACGTGGCTCGAGCTCTTTTTCAGCATATTCTGTAACAAGAAAGAAAGTCTTTTGTTACTTGAAAAAAAAGAAAAAAATCAATAAGAACAGACACAAAGAATAATACTAATTTTAAAGTCTCCCTAAAATGGCATCTAATGTGACAGATGTAGTTTGCATCCATAATCATAGACGCGACCTCATATTTTACATGTTCGTCTACGTAACGCGTCCTTGTCACATTAATTTTCTTCAAATAACCTCGGAATAATTATTCTATGGTTTTAATGAGTTACTAGTAGTAATTAATACCTTTGTTATAACGATTTTATGAACGGCATAAGTATACTTAGAATAGGACTAGTGTAACTATTTTATATTTATATTATAGTTTAAATATTTTTTATTGGTAATAATGTTCATGTATTGATTTGGCACAAATGTTGTATGTATTGTAATGTAGTTTAAATCTGGAGAGGCTATATAAAAAAACATTTAGATCTATATAAAAAGACGCTGTATAAAAAACAACAAAGAAGATCTTTGGGAAAAAAATTCTATCAAGTTTGTTAGGTATCGTCGAAACAAATCGTCTTTGAGTAGAACACAGACGTATTTTCAATTAGACGGTTTTTATTACCAGGTTCATCTTGATAATGTAATGTGACGTTATGTATATTATATGTATACATGTGTATGTATGTGTACATACGGTCCAATTTTCTTATCATTAAAAGCCTTTTATAATGACGTTTAGATTTCAAAAGGGGTGAACCCTTTTAACTGTTTAGCTAAAATTTAAAATCGTTTGGCAATGTGTCCCCATTCAATTCCCAAATAACACTATGTACAATTTTGGAAAAAATCTCGAAAATAGGTGCTGATGAGTACTTTGAAAAGAAACCATTTTAAGTAATCCTAATCCACCTTCATTAGTTTTGGACCTATCAAAAGAAACTTTAAAGTGAAAACTTAATGGAACTATGGAAATTATTGGACGATTGAACTTGTTTAAGACAAATTAATATGAATTAATAAAATATGTTTTCCAATCTTTAATTAAAAAAAATATATATATGGAAGTCGAATCGCAATAGTAACCCAAATTCTTATTTAAGTACCTTTATAGAATGTGTGAATGCGAAAACAAATTAATAAAATGTAGTATGCAGTTTAATATTTTGTGAACCGATTACGGAACCTTAATTTAGGCGTGGTCCGACAAGAATTTGTTTGATTTTTGTCATATTGGCCTAGATTTTTGGATAATTAAATGATTACACTTTACGGTCAGGCCTGTTGCTCTATGGGGCTGTACGCATTATGTATTTTTTAAAACAATCCACGGACTCTAAGGATTTTTATTTTTGGAAAATTTAGAATACACATCACTTTTATAAAAAATTATTAATTTTTGTAAAAAATATTAGAGAACGGTACAGAGCAACCTCTGCTTTATTAATATGAAGTAATTTTTTAAAATTTATTTTACAGTAAAACTCTATTTTTCTTTATATTGTAAGGTGAGATTTTATAAGTTAATTAAATTCAATAGTTTATGACTGAATTAATTGAAGATTGATTAAATTTGACAAGCATGTGTTTATTTTTAATAATATTAAATAAAATCGGGCCACATATATGTCGGAGTAAGCACAATATAGACAAAGAATAGTATCTATTAATGCGTATAGTTGGTATTCTTTGCCTAAATTGCGTACTATATAGTACTCTGTTGCAATCTATATTTCTTGTAATTGTTGATGCCAGTTAACTTAATTAATTTTGTTTGAGAATCCGATGAAGATGTTATAACTAGGTTTTAAGATTTTACGAAACCAGTTTAGAAAAATTAGGCGGTTCTATTATTCGGAAGCTCTAACTAAAGAAATAATTAGAATCTTTCTCCATTATTTGGAGCCCACACGAAGCCAAGTACAACTTGATGTTTGAAAGTGTGCAAAAGATGTTCGTCCGATATCTGTATATCAGACAGTATGGTTACTTCTTCTTTCTATTTCCTACCGATTTCCTCTTGCGTATGCTAAATTTCCATTCCTTGTTATTCAGCCACGTCTCTTACGTTGCGCTTATGAGATTTATATTCAAGCTATTAAAGGGAAAATTTGTATGCTCTGTATTATATATTTTTGGAGTAAACGTTCATTCTTCGTAGCTGATAATTTCCTGTATTAACGCAATTATCACCTATTGGCTTTACCACCCTCTAGAACTGAATTATATCGAAACTCTCCAGTTTCCCGTTGTATTCAATTGCTCAACCACCTAATCGCGATCGTACCAGAGTGTGATTTTTTTATGATGATGGAAGTAAATTTGCCAAAATGTTTCGTCATTATCTTTTTTAGTTCTGGTGTACTTTTGTTTATCGTTACAAATAGGCTATATCTAATGTTACGATAAATGTGTGCGTAAATAAATAAATAAACAAATTTTATAGGGTGAAAGTTCAAAGAGCTTTATGTGATGCCTCGATACCCTGCATTCTCTGCTCTTTCTAGATACGTTCATGGTCTGTTGCTGTAGAGCTGGGTGGAGTATTTAGTTTTGACACATAGTTTAAATAGATTTCTTGCAAGATATACTGTTTGGGCCATAAAGGTTTGGAATCAACTGTATTCCAACACTAGAAACTCACGAAGTGTATTCAAAAGTTGACTGGAAAAAATTTGAATCTTCAACCCCTACTGCCCTGTTAACCATTTTTTCTTCAATCGTAACTCATGTATACTTTAGGTGGTCTAAAGGAAACAGGTAAAAGTATATATACTGTTGCGTCTGGGTGTTATGACACACTTAAATAGAGAAAATAATCCATGACAACCTTAGAAAAAACAAATAAGATAAAAAAATAAGATTCTTAAAAATATCATTTGAATAGTTGATCAGTTAGTTAAAAAATATCATCAGAAAAGTTATTTGTATTTTTTTAAGAAAAAAACCAAATTATTTCTAAATGTAATAATTTGTCAATGCAGTTTTTTTATGGAATTTTTCCAACTTGCATGATGCAACAAATTGCAGATTATGTTTTGTTATATCCTCCAAATATACAAATATTACCAACTTATTTACCAAGAAATTTACAAGTTCGATGGAATCGTGGGAAAAGCCACGTAAAATTCGTAAGGAACGAAAAACAAATTTCCGTTGACAACACAGAATGAAGGTCAATGTCAGTTAACAGTTTATATTTAATTTGTTTAGGTAATGACTACACGTTTATAAATCGATCGATATGAATTATTTTTTGTAATCGTTTCTAAAAATCTATTATGTTCAGTTCGATTTGTATTATTATTTCTATTTCCAACTAACTATTCTTGATAAAATATAATATTTTTTGCGTTTAAGAAGAAAGTTTTTCTTTGTTTTATATTATGATCGTAAATTGTTTATTATTTTTTAACCTTTCCTGATTGTTAATCCTTGAAATTTTTAGTTTTTTTTATTCCAAAATATATCAGGAAACATTAGGCCAATTTTTAGCGGTCCCCTTTGATATATATTTTTTTCTATTTTTTGTCTTTTCAAGTGAATAATTAGAATGTGTTGATGATGATTATTGTCTGTTTTGTTTTTATTTTGAATTATTTACTTAACTCTACTAAATCTTTTAAAATCAACTAAATTAATTTTTCGCACCCAAATCTGATTGACTTGAAGATAGCACGCAGTTATAACATATGCGTACGCATACGTTCTTTGTTTTATTCAGATTGATGTTTATAAATAAATATATAAGTAAGAATGATACATTTAAATCTATACCTCATCTTCATCAACGATTTCGCAGTTTGTGAAAAATAGTGTTGTCAACAAATGTTATTATTTTGTTTATTTTCATATAGTTACATAGTAATTACAGTTGCAGGTCTATATAATTCAGTAAAGATAAAAGCACTGATTACATTATATACGCAAGAATTAACAAATTCTACGATACTCTGTATAACGCAACAATTCATAAATTCTACAAGATTGTAATACATAAGGACGACAAATTCTCTGTACAAGCAACAATTCATAAATTCTACAAGATGATAATACATAAGGATGAAAAATTCTCTGTACAAGCAACAATTCATAAATTCTACAAGATTATAATACATAAGGATGACAAATTCTCTGTACAAGCAACAATTCATAAATTCTACAAGATGATAATACATAAGGATGACAAATTCTCTGTACAAGCAACAATTCATAAATTCTGCAAGATTATAATACATAAGGACGACAAATTCTCTGTACAAGCAACAATTCATAAATTCTACAAGACTATAGTACATAAGGACGACAAATTTTCTGTACAAGCAACAATTCATAAATTCTACAAGACTATAATAAATAAGGACGACAAATTCTCTGTACAAGCAACAATTCATAAATTCTACAAGACTATAATACATAAGGACGACAAATTCTCTGTACAAGCAACAATTCATAAATTCTACAAGACTATAACACATAAGGACGACAAATTCTCTGTACCAGCAACAATTCATAAATTCTACATGACTATATAATAGATAAGGACTACAAATTCTCTGTACAAACAACAATTCATAAATTCTAGAAGACTATAATACATAAGGGTGACAAATTCTCTGTATAAGCAACAATTCATAAATTCTACAAGATAATAATATAAGGAGGACAAATTCTCTGTAGAACCAACAATTCATAAATTCTACAAGACTATAATACATAAGGGTGACAAATTATCTGTACAAGCAACAATTCATAAATTCTACAAGACTATAATACATAAGGGAGACAAATTTTCTGTATAAGTAACAATTCATAGATTCTACAAGATTATAATACATAAGGACCACAAATTCTCTGTACAAGCAACGATTTATAAATTCTACAAGACTATAATACATAAAGACAACAAATTCTCTGTAAAAGCAACAATTCATAAATTCTACAAGATTATAATACATAATGACGACAAATTCTCTGTACAAGCGACTATTCATAAATTCAGCAAGACTATAATACATAAGGACGACAAATTTTCTGTACAATTCTGTGCGATCCAGACTTGAGTATGCTGCTGATGTTTGTCATTCATGATATGTCATACATTGTGACTTGATGGATCGGTTGCAAAAAACGATTCAAACGAACATTGCAATATTGCTTCAATGTGCCTAAAAAGATATCTAATTAATTATATTTATTTAAGTATTGCACTCTCCAGTTGGACAGGTACTGAATTTGGGGCTGAATTTTCGTTTTCATAGTATTGTATTTCACTATTCAATAATTCGTAATGTTATTAAACAAGTATATTGTTAAAAGTCCAGACCATCTTAATGAAAAATTTATATGTTTGATTTCTTTGCAAATGAGTATTTAAAGTTCAATTTAATGTAGTGATTCGAATAAAATGTCCTTCCATAATGCATATATTTAAATTATTAATAGCTTAAATTATATACACAATTTTGTCTAAAGAAAATGTTCTCAATACTGAATAATTGTACTTATTAAGTTTGTAAAGATAAAAAAAAAATATTCATTAAAACTCAACGAAACGTTTTTTTAAAGGTAAAAATGTGGTAAATTTTGGGGTGCTGAATTCGAATATGTTTTTGTTTTTTTCTACGTGATGTAGTATTATTTCTACTTTATTTAGATTATTTACCACGACCTAGGTTTCGTTGTATTACATCTTCAGGTGGGCAACTTGTAAAAATTGGCCAAATCTTTACAAAGAAACCTAGGTCGTGGTAAAGAACAACATTCAGCAATAGTCTACAATCACGTTAACATCTCATCTTTCTTGCCAATAGCTTTCCATTACCTTTATATCTGGAGGGAATCTCTCCCCTTCTTCTTAACTGAAATCCCTAAGATTTACAGGAAAATAGTCTAAGTTATTGTTTCTACCACTGGCGAGAGATGTAGTAGGCAATATATAGGGGTTGTGAAAAATTGTTAGTTGCAAATAGTTTAATAGAAATATTATGAACTATTAAATTTTGTAAGCTAAACGTATACGGAACCTCCGTAGTGTGAGTTCTATTCATTTTTGACAGGTCTTTTGTTGTATTTGTTATTATTTGTTTGTAATGATTATTATTATTCTTTCATTATTACTACTTTTCTTCCTCATGATCGACATAGTTTCTGAATGAATGATTGGTTGTTATATTTTTTTATTTTTTTTGTTTATGACAATTGTTTGCAATATTATATATTTACTTAATTTAATACACATTGCATGTATTGTTTTAATTTATTGTAGTTAATATATTTTCGTAATATTTATATGAATTTAAATGTTTATGTACGAAGTATGATAATTTTATGAGGAAATGTTAGGGTGCAAGTTTACCTAATACCTGAGAAATTCAGTCATTGCGTTTCACGATGATTTTTATGCGTTTTTCCCCACCGATGATAAACGAATGAGTCAAAATGAATTCGACAACTGTTGGATATGGTGGGTTAACAAGAAATGTCGATAGGAATAGTAAAGAAAGTTGAAAATCAGCTTTTAGGTTTCCGTAGTTAAGTGGCTATTTTAGCCACTTAGCTACGGTTCGTCGTAATTTAGTCATGATCGTCTGTTCAATCGTAGCATTGTAGCTCGTAGCACCGTAGCTCGTGGCATCGTAGTTCGTAGCTTCGTAGTTCGTAGCATCGTAGCGTAGATTGTGATGAAATTTTACAGAAGACGTAGTTGAATTACGCGAACACAGAGAGGCAAAGTGACAATTGCTTTTATTTTTTTCTTTAAAGTTTTTTTGCTCATAAATTCTATCAAATAAGGTGTGCAAATGAGGGTTTCAAGTAAAATGTGCTTGAAAATATCCAGTGATATTTTTAATATGGCACTTCTTTTGGAAATTGCGAGTGCCTAAAAGGTTTTTTTTTATATTGTGCCTTCTCTAATTTTTTAGGCAAAACTAAAAAAATACAATATATGGTAAAAAAACAATAATTATTTGTCTTAATAAATTAAAATAATATAGGCAATCAAGCTATTTGGCTTACGTTTGTGAATGATACTCTAGAAAATGTATACGCATACGGAAATTATAATTAAAATTTATAAAAAAATTAATAGAAATACTGCGTACTTTTACAGGTAAATAGGAAATACCATAAATATATGAGCTATTGGTCTTGTACATGTGACTGATACTTTAGAGAATGTCGTGTACGTTCTGGAAATCTATAATTACAATTTCTAAATAAATTAAGAGAAATATTGTGTGTTTTTGGGTGTAATTAGGAAACACCATAAAAATGTAAGTTATTGGTCTTATGAATGTGAATGATATTCTAGAAAATGTGTACGAATATGAAAATACAAAATTAAAATTTATATATAAATTAACAGAAATACTGCATACATTCAAGGCTAAATAGGAAATACCATGAAAATATAAGCTACTGGTCTTATGTACGTGAATGATGCTGTAGAAAATGTGTAAGCATATGAAAATTTTTAATTAAAATTTATATTTTAATTAAAATCTTTCAATATTTTCAATATAATTTTAAAATAGTAATTTATATATAAATTAATAGAAATACTGCGCATTTCAACTTTCATACCTAAAAGTGTACGAAATTGTCGTAGCGTGACTTCCACGTGCACATATCAGGTTAATTTATGACTATAATTTTCTGGAGTTAATTAAACGAGTGTGATTAAAGTTAAAACTTCTTTAAACGCACCATGCGCACTGAATTTTTCTGATTAGTGAACGAAGTTAAGCTGTCACGCCCAGGTCGGTGATACTGAATTGGGTAACCTCGGCTCCCTTCGGCATCGACTAATAAATTACTTCTTTAGGCGCAACAAGCGCATTTCTTTTAGATATTTAATTAAATTTGAATCTAAAGTATTTGTAACATATTTTAGTTTCCATTTACCTATTGTTTCATTCTACGGGTAAACTCGGCTTCGGTATCGGCCAAGCGAGTACACTGTCTAACATGGAATGTATCGTTTCAAGAATTAATTTTTATTTTCGATTAATATTTTATGTGAAAGTAGTTTAATATAATACGCGCATGTTATTGTGTGAACAATATAAACTTAAATAGAATTATATATATATATATATATATATATATATATATATATATATACATATATATTCTTTTTTTTTTTCTCTTTTTTTATCTTTTTTTTTAAATTAGAAGTTTTCACTTCTATCGTGCGCTCCCAAGCACACACCAGATTTGTTTTTAAATTAAGTAGAAATTTGCTTGGAAATCAGTTTCTGCCTATCGGTTAAAAGGGTTTACGCAGTTTATAATGTAGATTTTAGCAAAGGTTTTCTGAGTTTTAATACTGCGAAAAAAGTAAATTACAAGACATTTTAAGGATCGAAGTTAAGAGTTTTCAGACTTTTAGCCAAACTGAACGAGACGTCAGTTCAAAGAGCTTTAGCAACGATCCGTGATGCATATTATAGTATTTTTATATTTTAATTCGTCAAATAAATTTTGTATTTCACTTTTGTCTACTTCTTGTTTATTTTTAGAACCAGCGCTGCAAAAATTACACTTTCCAGTTAAAGTCGACGAAATAGCATTGTGCCTGTATGCCGTCTGGTACGGTAACAATAGACACGTAAAGCTTTGGAACTTGTTAACATTGTTTATGGGCGAGTTGTCATTTTGACATTTCTATTGATTAATTATTATATAGTTTTACGCGATTTGAAGTTTTGAACGAGGTTTCGCCCTTGAGGAGGCGTCACTGCACCTGGAAATTTGTCAGTTTTTTTGCGAAATTAACGATGCTTGTTCTATTAATTTTACAAAAAGGAAACATTAGGAAAATCGTTTCGAAAATTTGGATTTGTGTTGCATAATTTCAATAATTTTCAATCCGTGTCATCTATTCGCTTGCTCTAAACTTCATTAGCGCAAAGTCGATAAGAATCTGGCTCCATTATTTGGAACCCACAAGAACAAAACTACAGTTAGATGGTTGAATGTGTGCAAAAGACGTACTTCTGACATCTGTGTATAAGAGAGTATGGTTACTTTTCTTTTTTATTTTTTACCGATTTCCTCCTACTCCTATTTCCCTTAGACGAAAAAAAATTTTAAAAAATACAAAAGTAAATAAAAAAGAAAACAAAATATTGACATGATTTGGGAAGGGATTGACGGTGTCGTCATTATCTTTTGTAGTTCTTGTGTACTTTTGACAATATTATAAATGTAAGTGAAGAATGTCGAGGTACACCGGATACATTTGGAGTTAAACTTTTAAACCATTATAGAAACCATGAAATTGTAAACAATGTGTGACCTTCACCCACACACGCACAGAGAAAATGTGAAACTTCTTTAACAGGGAATCTTAATTAATAATTTATTTAATATACTTTTGATTAAACTAGTTTTTGACATTCAGAACCGCCATGTAGTTAAGGTTTGGTCGGTTCCACTGGCACACAGTGAATAGAAAGTCTTGTTTGAAGGACGTGAAATTTTTTCACAAAAATCTCATTGATTTCAATGGCAATCGATAGAGTAAAATAGCCTAATGAAAAGTTGTTGAGCAATTTTTTTCGTAAAACCAATAACTAGCGAGAAAAATTGTAATGTTTGAAAATGTCGTACAGAACTAAGTACAACATGCTCAGTTGCCCCTTAGTCTTGAAAGTTGTTGAGTTGGCTTTACCTGGGTAAATTATCTTTTTTCGGATGTTTACTTAAAATGTCATAAAATATGTGCCATTTTAATGAGAGTTAGCATTATATTATGTACTTACTGATAAAATACAAAATATTACGTTATTGCAATGGTAATATTTGTTGATTACAACATTTTAATATTTAAACACAATTAAATTAACTTCAATTTTTTCAAATACATGAATTTACTTGCCAAACATGAATAATTTTATTTTCTTGGGTGTTACATGGTTTTAATGTGACGCAATAATTCAGATGTCGCTAAAGAAGTTTCTCTTGGAAAAAAATTTACATACTATTAATTAAAACACATTTATGACTTGTTTTCTGCTCTGAAATCGGATTGTTATAGTATTAACGAGTTATACAATTAAATTGTTAGTTACATTAAAATAACGTTTGAGTGAGCTGTAAACGTTAACGAAACCTACAAAAAAGCTCTACGACGTATACAATTATTTATTATGGATCAGCGGCGTAGCGGGGCTTCAACCAAAGGACTTTAAAATATAAAGTAATTCTAAAGAACTTTTCGGCAAGAACAATCATCTTTATTGTATATTGTACAGTTTAAAGATAAAAAGTCATGTTTTACAAAATAAATAATATTTATCATTAAAATTCTTAAGCATAAGCCACTTACATTCATTTAACAAGTATCGAACTTGCGGTTACGATCGACAAGATTAAGCTATTAGCGAATTTAATAAAAAACACAAGTAGCCTTCCAACTAGAATAAGAATGATACTGTTACTGTTTATACATATCTTTATTGAAAAATATAATTGCTACAATTAAATGTAAAACTCCTGTCTTTAAATAAAACTTGAAAATTTGTCTTAAAGCAAAGTTTTTTATTACAGTATCCCTGTCAATCACATAACTCTTGCTCAATAGACAAGATAGCCAGATTGGTTACTCAGCCTTAAAGTACTCATTGTGATCTTAAATAATTTTTGATCAATTTCAATTTTCAAAAACTTCTCTCCCAGCTGGGATTGCTCATGGCAGTGCTGAGGATTATTCGGAGTGTTATTATAGTATTGGGCAGAGTATCTTCCAGCTTGGATTTCACAATAAATTTTAATAATGCAAGCGGATTCGCTTCTTTAACTTATTTTCATTGCCTGTGGCAGCAATGAAAGTCTGCAATCGAAGTCGTTTGAGCTTGAAGTCCTGCTCGTCAATTTTGGCAGTTGCGTAGTCTAGATTACATTTAGTGTCGTCCGAATTTAGTAATATAGGTGGGGTTAGATAAGCAAACTTATCCGTCAAATTCTGCAGCTGCTGAAACCTAAAAGCTCATGAATTTCTAAAATTATTCTATCTAACGAACAAAACAGCTTCCGTCTCAACTCACTTTCATAAGACAGGTTGGCATCACTTGTCTCGTCATCAAAATATGCCTTCTCGTTACATGCCTCTGAGGTTCCATAGAAATGCCAAGTTCTTCACATATATTGTTTGCTTAAGTTATAACGCTATTTGCCATTCCTCTCGTAGGATACTGATAGGGATCAGTACCTTCTGCAAAGCATTTACTTTCTGAGCGCACCGTCTTATGTCAAGTCCCTTTGTTTGTAAATATTTTTGTGCATCATTCACTTTATGTAGCACAGTCTGCCAGAGGCTCAAGAAACGAAGAAAGTAAAATGACTGCATCGTAACTAGCAAAGTTCCTTCATCTGTTCGTGTGTTTATGCTTGCTACTGTCTCTGTCAGTTTTTCCAAAGCAACAATAATGTCTTTGTAATGATGCCGTGTCATATTTACGACATCGCCTCTTGGAATGCGAGAGGCGATGTCGTAAATGCTACGATGTCGTAATGTAAATGCCACGTGTCTTGAACTTTTTTTAAACTTTTGCTTGTAGGTGCTATCAGAACTTTTTAACGATATGTGGACATGGACAAAACATGAATAGCAACGTTCGAATGTGCCGAAAAGTTACTGAACTTACCTCTACTGAGGAAATGTGTAAACAAACCAGCTTTAAAGAATTATTTGAGCGCGGTACGAATTCAAATTTGGGATTAATTTTTATAATTCTTTGCTGAACTCCTGAATGCTTTCTAGCCATAACATCAGCATTAACATATGCTTGGCCTCTACAGTTGTTCAACGAGCTCCATCTGAACCATCAGCTTCAAGCTTGCTCAAAATCATCTTTGAAATCCCATCAGCACTTTTATCTTTTGTTTCAATGAAATCTATAAAACATTTCATTACTTGTACTTCCTCACTTTCAATCGCTACGCATCTAAATACCTGGCTTGTTTGATAAATATCTGGAGAGCTGTCGAATATATTCGAATAATACTTGGCATTTTTTACCTGTCTGATGATAAGTTGGCGCACTTTATTTCCCAAAATTAAAATAAATTCATTTTTAATTTCTGGTGATATATATGTGATTAAAATGTTGTCCCACATTTTTGATCTAACAAGATGTTCACGCAGTATGGGATCGTACCTTGCTATTAAATGCACCAATTCCAAAAAAATCCTCCATTAGTACTGGTATCGTTTTACTATGGCAACGTAAAGCCAAATTTTGTTTAACAAGGGATTTTATAATATCAACCATTCTTATAAGAATTTCTGGCCATTTTTTGTTTCCTGTGCCACAAGGTTTTGCTCTTTCTTGTCAATGGTCTATCCTTTTTGAAATCTGGTCTCCAACTCCTCCCATTTGCAATAATTTTGGTTGTGTGGTACACTTGATATGTGTCTTGAAACCTTAGGATTTAGTTTCTACCAAGTATTAAGTCCATCAGATGAGCAAAATTTTGACCATTTGGTGTATTTACGTTCTCAAATAAAGGACATCAAAAGCAAAATAATGATGCTTTGGAAGGAGAATAAGTCATCCAAGTACATAAAACTTTTTCGCTGTCAGTTAATGTGCAGTAAAACCATTCCTTGGTAAGCCACCTTGTCTCACCTTTTGATATTAAAAAGCACAAATCTGACCATGTTACTGTTGGTGCTTTGGCAAAATTAGTATTGATATGCTGAACAACTTTCTGGCCCTGCTGAATGAGATAAAATTGCACATTTTTATCTACATGCTCAGGCCATTTTCCAATATCGTCTAAGTTTCCGTATTGAATAGCAGACAATGCCAATGCTTTATCAGTCTTTGTCACTAAGCTATAAAAATTCATATCTAGACATATAGATGCAGACTCTGATTGAGTAGATGTTGTTTGATCTTCAGGAACGATGTCAACATTCCTAATAAATGCCAGATCAACGCTGTCAAGTTTCTGTATTTTTTACCTTGTTCTGAGGTCGAAGGCTCAGATGTATTTAAGCCCTACATAGAATCTGATGTCTCAAGAACAGGTATTTTCACATATTTAAGTAAAGTCTCTCTATTTTTTCTAATATTTTCCAACTTTGCTTTTCTTCTATTACGATAAGCTGTTCCACTTTCTTTTACTCTTTTCATTTTTTATGCTGAAGTAAAACATTATAATTACTGACACTTGCCTAATTCGCTAAGCACGAGTTGGATTCGAAAATGAAAGTATAGTAAAACATTTCAAAATAATTATTAATAAATTTAAAAAAAAATAGAATACTTTACTAAAATTTATTTTTTGATTTTAATTAATTAAAGCTTTCACAACGTAGTATATAGACAAACATACAATTACATAAATAAAATATTTAATACTCACATAGTCAAATGTACCTATACACGTGGCAGGTCCCATTATCTATGTGGCGAGGACGTCTGGGTTGGTACCACCTTCCTTCTTATTTCTGTCGTAAAATAGTTCGCTGTGTTCCACTTTGAAGGGAAAGGTAGCCAGTGCAATTACAGAATTACATACATGATGTATAACATCTTAAACTTCCGGGGCCGTAACACAATTGCGGGAATTAGTCCTGTGGCTATAGGCGACCGCTTTCCATCACGTGGCCTGTCAGCCTGTTTGCTGCTTCATTGAAATAAAAAAAACTAAGGCTCAAGGAATAGAGTTTTCGGACAACGTATACAATTATATAATAATCAAATTACGTACTTATGAGCACTAGAATCATAACTTGGAAGGCGTATACACATGTATAATTAAGTCATTGTGACTTGGACCACTGATGATCGTGCAATAAGTAAAACTTTCATTGAATTGTCAAAGCTTCATTCACGGACCGCCCGGGCGGGCAGCCCCTGCCGCCCTCGCTACGTTACACCACTGTCATGGATTGTCTTTTATGACCTGTTTTCTGCTTAAAAATCGGACTGATGATATTTCCGAGTTACAAAATTAAACCGTTACAGTTACATTAAAATGACGTTTGAAAGAACTGTAAACGACACCAAAATCTACGAAAAAGCTCTATAACGTATACAGTTAATTGGGATTGTTTTTTAAGAATCTTTTTATGAAAAATTGGACTGCCATGATATTTTCGAATGACACAATTAAATCGTTAGAGTTACATAAAAATAAAGTTTGAAAGAACTATAAATGATACCAAATCTATAAAAAAGCTCTCAACGGATATAGTTAATTATTGTGGATAGTTTTTTAAGAGCTTTTTCTGATGCAAATTTGGACTGCTATGATATTTCCGAGTTACGTAATTAAATCGTTAGTGTTACATTAAAATACCGATAAATGATAATGGAAATTGAGAAAACTATAAATGATAATGAAACCTACGAAACAGCTCTCCGACGTATATGGTTAATTATTATGGATTGCTTTTCATTAGCTGTTTTCAGCTGCAAAATCGGACTGCTGTGATATTTACTAGTTAATTAATTAAATCGTTACAATTACATTAACATATCTTTTGAAAGAGCTGTAAACGATACCAAAATGTCTTTAATAGTTCTACACATTACTGATTATTATGGAACGTTTCTTGTAAAAGTTATAAGATTGGGTAGTACAGCTGAGGATACTGATAACATCTTAACCATTACTAATTATTAAATGGAAAACGAGTAAAGTAATATTAAAATTAGTTACGATCCTTTCCTTGTCCGGACAAAAATATATTTAGACAGAAAATAGAATGGAGTGGGAAATGTAGAGGTATGATAGCAAAAGTTGAGAGATAACCTGAAAAAAATAAAGTGTAATAGGGAACTTACTTCGAAAACTACGAAAGCAGAAATCATGAAAAAATTTGGTTGGTAAAGTATGACTAGACGGTTACAGGCATGGTTTTAGAGTACCGTACCTTTCAAGAACCCGTGTCTGTCTAACCGTCTGTCACAGTCGTTTTTCTCAAAAACCACAAAGCATAGTAATAAAACATTAATTCGCACATACCTCGATAGTTAACTCTCAAAAATATTGGTATGGAAATTTTAGGGAAAGCTAATTAAATGCTCGTATTTTTTAAAAATTTTATATTCAGGTGTCACGTAAGTCGTGGATCAACCGAAAAGGGGCGATAGGCCAAACTATGACTGGGTTACTGACGAAATTTTCCCTTAATAAAAATCTCTTGTTAAATATATTTGGCGTTAATTTTGTAGAAATTCATTATTCACAATTAAATGAAACTACGTGATGTAGTATTATTTCTACTTTCTTTAATTTCTTTACCACTACCTAGGTTTCAAAAATCTTTGCTAATAAAAAAAAATGGGATAGAAAGTGGTAAAGAAATTAAAGAAAGTAGAAATAATACTACATCACGTAGTTTCATTTAGTTGTGAAAAATCTCTTAGTTTTCTCTATATTGACACTTTTTTAAATTTGTGAAATCATTAATGTGGGCCGATCTTTTGAGTGCCACGATTAATAATTAAGTCTGGTTTTTAATTTATTTGCGTTAAATATAGTAATAATACCCCTTTTGAATAATACCCCTTTTGTATCAAAACTTTACTAAAACTAATACAGGTTCTTTCAAAAAAAAAAGTTCAAAAATATATTTTTTAGGATTTCGTAATTTTTATTACCAAACTTTGACTGTTTGTACTGAAAAAAAAACTATACTATTCAGAACTGGGAAAGCATTTAAAAAATTGGTACATATAATTCAAATTTTTTTTTCATTTTATTTTTATTTATCTACTTTAATGTATATAATACATATGGCAAACTTATTGATACGGAGTAATCTCTTACAGCCAACCATAACACCAGTCCAGCCCCGCTGGACAAAGGCCGGGAATCGAACCCGGGTCCCCGCATGACAATTTAAACAGAGGATAATTATTTCATAATGGGTGTCTTTCATGGTTAAGTGTGAATATCTTTTATAATTAAAGGCAGTAATACTTTCATTGGTATACTTTTTGAATTACATGTGCCAATTTTTTAAAAGGTTTGCCAGTTCTGAGTAGTGCATTTTTTCTTTCAGAACAGTCAGAGTTGGGTGAAAGTACGTACGGTGTTGAATCGGTTTGAACCTGTTTGAGAGAACCGTATAAGTTGTCGTAAAACGATTAAATTAATTCAAAAGGCGTATTATTTCACTATACTGTACAAAAAATTAACAAACAGACTTAATTTGTAGTCGTGTCAGTGTCACTCAAAAGATCGACTTAGAGTATTCATTTTCACAAATTTTAAAAAAGTTTCTATATATCGAAAGCTAAGAGATTTTTATCAAGGTAACATTTTGCCAGTCCTAGCTTGACCTATCGCCCATTTTTAATTGGTCCATGTCTTACGTTTACGGGTTTCGTTTGAAGGGGCTTATAAGAAGGTTACCGAAAATATTTTTTTCATAGTTTTAAGTCTTCAGAGATATGCTAAGAAATATGTAAAAAAGTTATGTTGTGCCGAACTTATTTTCGAACCACTCAACCTAAAATTATTCGTTATACTACATATTATAGTTTTTTGAAACTTGCGTCATGTTTTTATGCATGTGAACGTTATAGTAGGCAAAGTACTTTCGTTGTGAAAAATTAATATTTGTAAATAGTTTAAAAGATATACCATGCGAATTTTACAATATATATGTACCTAAATGTGTACAGAACCCTCTTAGTACTAGTTCTATTCGTACGTTATAGGTCCTTACATTTATATCTTAACTACGTAAGAGGTATTTTTTCAATCTATACAGTTAGCTTGATTTCGCTTGATTTGTTTCAGATCGTTATAAGGCACTTCATTTTTCGAATTCCGATCTAAAAACAGTGGCTATTCCAGGTATTGTCAGGATACGCGAAAAGGCAGAGCACAAGGTACTTGATACAGTCCCATGTAGAATGGCGCCTGATTAATGAATATTTTGAGAATTACTTCGTGATCCACACTTCCCAAACCACCCACTGTTGAGTTTCAATCCATTAGTAGATTCTATTGATGATAACGTTTTTTTCATCCATATCTGGCTTGTCACTTTAGAGAGATCATCCGGCCAACTAATTGATTGCTTGTTTATGTTTCTGCGATTCTTTGGTTTCCATTTCAGAATTTTTTTGCTTCACGGGACGTCATCTATTTTGCAATTATGGCCTTTTGCCTTTATTTTCTAGCCACTAATCTCATTATATTAGTTTTGTGCACCTCCATATTTGAATATTTCGCATTAGGGATTTAAGAGAAATATCTAATATCACATAATCCATGGAATAGGTTAGTTTGTGTGCTATCTGGTGAGAGTCAACGTCTCAAATCCATACATCATGACCGGAAGGGTAAATTACTCAAACAAGCGGTTTTTGCGTCGAATGGGATACTGCTTTCAAACAGCTAAGATTTCCAACAATTTCCAAATCTAACCGGATGTGGCGTTGGAATCCTCGAGCTTCTCCGGGAAATTCACTTTATTAAATTGAATAAAAATGAAAGCAATTTAGGGATACGGATTCAGTAGATTCTGTAAGTAATATATAATACTATAACGTATTTTTAATTATAACGTACTTTACAACGACAAATATATTTTAAAATATATTTTTGTCGTTGAAACAAACACATTGTCGCGATGTAAATGGATACAGCGCCATCTCGTGAAACATTGACTGAATATTCGTAGTCAAACAATTAAGTCAATAAAATTGTCAAGAAAATAAAATTTTAATTGCGTATATTTTTGGAAACCCGTTTCCTCCGTTAATTGTTTTTTCATTCTGTTTTCTTTTTGCGTAGTATTTTTTATTCAAATGTTTTGGTTATTGTTCATATAATAATGTAAAATAGGGGAAAACGCAATAATAATATTTTATATAATTTCTATGTAAAAATTTAAATCATTTTTTTATTTTGACGTATATATGGTGGAAAATATATTTCGTATTGTGTATTTATAAATATTTTTTTTTAAATATAACGATGTGGAGATCGTAAAGAAGCCATTTTACATCCGTTTTGTTACTAGGTCTACCTCGATAATTCTGGACCTAAGTACCTGGAATCCCTAGTCTATTCTAAAGTATCTTGGACTGGAAACATCTGTATTTAAATGATGGATGCTAATATTAAACTATATTTTCATTTATGTAAATGAATAATACAAAAATAACTTTTTTCCTTTTTGTGTTCCGTATCTTGTAAGAAAAATGGATATCTTTATAAAAGATCGTTCATATATTTGTTCATCCGTACGTCTGTGGAAGTAATTTTATCTGAAATCGTTTATGGTAGAAATCTGGCACATTGGTAAGCATAATAATTATCGCACATTTCAACAATCATGGCTCATAAAATATTTATATGGAAGTTTTAGAGGGGATAAATAAAGTGTACATACTCTGAACTACCGATGTAGAGATTATGAAAAACAGCGTTATTAAAAGTTTACCTAAGTTTAATGGAAAATCATAGTGATTATTTTAAATTTCACAGTTTTCGAGTAATTCAAGATATTTAAATATTTTTACATGGTAAAAATAACTTTAATATTTGTAAATTGTTTAATAGAAGTACTAAGCACCCTTAAGAGTTAATACCTGCCAAATGTGCGCAGAACGCTCATAATATTATTTCTCTGTTTAAATTACCAAATCCTAAATGGTACCACTTCAAAATATAGTATGAATAGGTAAAATTTTATACCAACCTCAAACTATATATATTAAAAACGATAAATTGCGCGCACTCTGAAACTATTGAAGTAGATATTATAAAAAAACAACGTTATTAAAAGTTTATCCATAGTTTACTGGATGCGATGATTCTAAATTTCACAGTTTTGGAATGATTGAAGATATTGAAATATATTTACACGCTGAAAAATCATCATATATATTAATACGCTAAGGTTAAGATGTTACACTCCCTTTTTAGAAAAAACCTCACAACTAATCCACATAAATTACATATCATTTTATAGATAATTGCTTGCTCTACCGGCATCCACAACTAAAAAATTTATTATTGCTATTGTTTTTGCAAATTAATTAATTATTAAAATTTCATATATATTAATACGCTAAGGTTAAGATGTTACACTCCCTTTTTAGAAAAAACCTCACAACTAATCCACATAAATTATATATCATTTTATAGATAATTGCTTGCTCTACCGGCATCCACAACTAAAAAATTTATTATTGCTATTGTTTTTGCAAATTAATTAATTATTAAAATTATATACACAAAACAGCAATACTGCCATCTAACGGCTCAACGTCAATATGATTGACGGTCGGTAAAATTTTTGTTTAATTTCAAATCCACTCACGTATAAATAAAGTGGCGCTTTAGCTCAATGCTTTTGATACTTGCGCCTCTATATGTCAATTTTAGTAAAATATTTGTTTGATCTGTCATCTGAGCTTCATAATGGAATAAATAATGCGAAGACTTCGCACGGGTCACGCTAGTAACTTTAATATTACAACTATTAAAGTTATTTTTTAACCGTGTTTCACATTATTACTTTCATAGAAATATTATACACTTTAAATGTTAATAGGCGCCCGAGTTTGTGCACAACTCTCATAAAGCTATTTCTCCGTTTAAAAGATTTTATTGAATTATCAAGATCCTGTATATCACCTCAAAATATATTATAAATAGGAATATTTTATACCCATGTGGAAACTATAGCGTTGATTCTAAATTTCACAGTTTTGGAATGAATGAAGATATTGAAATACTTTTACACGGTGAAAAATAACTTTAATATTGCAAATATTAAAGTTATTTTCACATTACTAGTTTAATAGAAATGTTATGCATCCTTAAATGTTAATAGTTGTCCACATGGGTATAGAACCACATAAAGTTATTTCTCCGTTTAAAAGATTTTATTAAATTATCAAGATCCTGTATATCACCTCAAAATACATTACAAATAGACCGATTTTATACCCACGTGGAAACTATAGCGTTAATTCTAAATTTCACAGTTTTAGAATTAATGAAGATTAGAGTTATTTTTTACTGTGTCTCACATTATTAATTAAATAGAAATGTTATGAATTCTTCAATGTTAATAGGGGCCCAAGTGTGTACACAACCCTCATAAAGTTATTTCTCCCTTTAAAAGATTTTATTAAGTTGTCAAGTTACTGTTTGTCACTTTTCAAAATATGTAGGTAAATTTTATACTCATGTGCAATATACTTAATTTCTTTAAATGAAAAAAGTTTAAATGCTGGCTATACATTGTATGATTAGTTTTCTATGCTTATCAGCCTCCCAATAAGGTTATTAACAGTAATGCGTTCCGGCTTTCTACAGCGCTGCTGTCAACTTTGGTTGTTCGCAATACAATCTAGACGATCATTCAACAGCTTATGCCCTCACAGTTTGTGCCTGTTCGTCTGGCCTCGTTTGCGATATCGCATACTTTATTTCGTAAGCTCTCGGGTTAACTTCGGCTATCTCGGTCGTTATATCTGCCGTGCTACCCGCGTCCGAGGGCACCAATGCCGTATCACATTGAGTACGTGCGGAACTAAGTGGGAAGCGTTTCGACTGAGCCAAATGAACATTTTGAAAAATTTATAAGTACAAAAGTGTTCCTTTCAGAGTGAGAAATATTTTTGTCAAAAATGCTTTTCTCTAAAACCAATAATTCAGTAATTATAAGAAGAGGAACAATTAAGTTGTTTATAACAATTCATCGCCCTAAAATTAAAGCTTCAATCCTGATAATTTTGGGTTCAGTGTATACTTAATTCCCAATGTTCATGATTTTTTCAGATTTTTCTGAGCAATCTTTTTGTGATAAGGTTGGGAGACAGAGATTTTTAAACATTTTTCCCGAAAAATGTTTAAGCGGACTCATGAAAAAAATACTTCATATTTATTGTTGAACTTGTGCTTCAATAATTTTCATTTCAAACTTTACACGATATCCTTGTTTTTGTTATTTTCCAATTTCCTCTCTGAAATTCAACCCTACTATCAAAAATATTACTTTTACGTCTATAAATGGGCTCCATACTCGATGCTAAATTAAATTTTTTTTTTATCTTATAGTTTCTGATAAAATCGTCTGTGATATACGAGCAAATGACCGGATACCATAATGATTAAATAATTGTCCCATTTTGGCAATTTTGACACGAGACGCTAAAATGTACACGTTTTGTATTACATATACTTTAAGTAATATCGAAACGGAATACTTGTAACAGGAGCCCAACTCATACCCGGTTTATATCGCCTTAAAGATATTTTAACCTAGAAGTTGTTCAAACTGGATCACCGTACAAAACACAGATACATAAATAAAAAAGTTTGGATTTGTAATAGAAGTTTCACGTCTTGCTTGTTGGCCACTCCCTCAATAGATATGAGTTTTAATCCGAAGGTTTTCCCAAAAGAGATGTTAAAGTAGCGGATCTAGAAAATAAGTACTTATTATAAAAGCTCGGAAAACATTCGGAGAAAGCTTTCGGCTATAGATTTTCATTATCTCTAATTTGATTAACATTATGGCAATAAATAATGTTCGGCTTGCGTCGACCTAAACGACGGAATAAATGGCACCGCCTGCCGCTTTCAGAACGTGGTGTTTTATGATAATTCGATACGATTGCGTGTCGACTCGGTGATTTGTGATTGGTTCGATTTTTCTACAGGCTGTTACAACAGAGGATTCTTGACAGAGGGAAATTATTATTAGGTGGAATATTATTATTAGGAGCTGAATGTGGCGATGGCCAGATCGAGGATCGATGTACTTGGGCACGGTCCTCGACTTAAAGCGGAGTTTACTACCGAAGCCAGGTACATTGGTGAGAAGGCCAAGGTGGCTTTCTATGCCATGGCCCGGGTTGCTGGAGCTAGCTAGGTGCTAAACAACTTAACCCTAAAACAGATACGGCAATGTACCTTGGTATATTAACTTATGCGCTATCAGTGTGGGCTCCGTGGTGCATCGAGGTCCAGCAAGTTAGGAGAATTGCACTTAGGTCCTAACGTGCGCTGCTAATGGTCCTGATCAGAGCGTACAAAATTAGATCCACGGATACTTTGCCTATTTTAGCGGGACTTCTGTCTTCTAGCGATCGTGAAAAGCACGTGTAATTTCTGTTTGGTATGGGGTAAGCAAAAGAATCTCCAATTGACAGAATGAGATGCATTTCAAAAGTCGTCTGTGCTCATTGGCAGCCTTTGTGGGCCTTCCCGAATTCTAGAAGCAAGACCGCAGAATTGTTTTTCCGCGATGTATCTGAGTTGTTGAATAAAACCTGATTCAAAAGCGAATATTATATTTCTGATGGGGTGTGGCATCTTCCGCGCCAATTTCTTTAGATTTGCACTGAGAGACTGCTTGGCAAGTTGCTGCAGTTTCAAGACGCAGAATATGAACACGTTGTTCCTCTGCAGTGAGCTCGATGATGCTCGTAGAGTTTGATGGAGAGCATGCATCAGATATCGGTATAGTCGAGTCACGCGATTTTTTAGAACGTGGTATTTTAGTCATCATGACTTGGTTGGGAAAGGATCGGCCTTTGAGGCAATTAGAGTGTTCACAAAGTGCGTGCTTGAAAGGATGGATTTGTTAAATGGCTCATTGACAAGGGATAGTTCTTAAATATGTTTGGTGGAAACGCTGGATATTAGTAACGAGACACTATTATAGACCTTCGAAATTTCCATTTGTGAATGAAGGAGGGATGTTATGGGTTCCTAGAGGGACCCTGATACTACCCAGGAGGTCAAGGCAGGAATAGATCAACCTTATATTGCTATTCAAATAAGAATATATAATGAGTTATCAGAATCGGGGAATGGTTATAATCATTAAAATTATATATATATATATATATATATATATATATATATATATATATATATATATATATATATATGAATATACACACACGACGTATCAAGCAGAAACACATTTATATTGAGTGCACTTCACAGTTGGTTAATTTATTTATATGAGATTCTTTGAACATGTTTTCTTGATTATAGTAAAAGGAAATGGACAAATGATCTTAATGACTTTTTTTGTAAAGTACGAAGATTTTGTTTTCAAAAATTAATATTTATATTTTTCGGTTCATTTTTGTGGTTTCTTATTTAGTATAAAGTGTTTTCTATCGAATCGTAGTTTTTGTGTATTGCCTCGGTTTCTGAGAAAAAAAAGATATTATAGGCGAGGGTTTAGTATTTAGGGTTTTGCACCCTAATGGCAAAAGCGGATCCCTTATAGTTTCGTCATATCGGGCTATCTTTCTGTCCATCCCTGTCTGTCGCATCCTCATAGTCAAACTGTACTTTTACGCAAAAAATGCAAGTAAATGTTTCACACGTAGATTTAAATTAACGTGCAGTTGAATTAAAGTACATGTAAAGTAGGAGCAAATATATGGTTTTTAGGCCAAGAAAGGTTTTTTAAAATAAAGTGGAAGTTCCATATACAATTTTCTATTTTATTTGTGAAATATTAAGCTTTAAAGCGAAACGCAATATTTTTTCTTCCAAGTTGCGTGAAATAATTTTTTTCAAATTGACATTAAATCATTTTTTAATGTGACATGCGATAAGTTTTCTTCAACTTATGTGATTTCCAATAATTTTTTAGTTATGAGGAAGAAAAATGTGAAAAAATGTTAAATACTGACATTTGATTAGAATTTCGAAATTAAAATATTTTTAAAAAGTCATGTCAGCAATTATGGGATATAAACAATTACGCACCTTGCAGTTTTGTTTCATTTTGACCCAGAACATTAAAAAAAGCAGAATTTCATTAAGTAAAGTGGTAAAGTTATTTTAATTCAGTATTTAAGTTCTTTTTGCGCGTACAGACCCTTCCTACAGGCATTGGGTATATGTGCATAGAAAACGTGCTTGTTTCAGCGTTACCCCGAAGAGTTGCCATTCTCCATTCTTTCACTCTTGGAGTGGCCAACTACTTCACGGCTTCATCCAACCATCGAGTCGTTAGTCTATCTCTGTCCAGAGTGCCTCCTGTTTTTTTGAAAATTAATTTTTTCATCGGATAGTTATCTGGTTTTTCCATAGGTGACTTGGCCATCTGAGTCTGTTGCTAAGGATGATTTGTGGAGTGCCGTATACTAACTATATAATATTATAAATAGGAAAGCGTATTTGTTTTTCCTTCTTTCAACGGCGCAACGGATTGACGTAATTTGCGTAGAGATGGTTGGTGGGCCGAAAAAGGACATGGGCTACTTTTTATCTCCGGAAATTTCACCCAAACTAATATTATAAATGTGTTTGCCTGTCCTTCTTTCACGTTGCAAAGAAGCGACGGCTCAATATGATTATTTGCACAAAGATCGTCGGCGTCTTGAAAAATGATATTCGGAAAATTTAGTTTGTTCGGAAAATTCTTATTATAATATTTAATTTTCCTTAAACATCGTAAATGGTGCTGTGTATTTTAATTTCTTTCCATAAGTTTGTGACTATAAAAACGCAAGCGATGCCGCTGGTAAAAGCTAGTAATATGTAAAGTTCAAAGTTGCATCTGTATTTTCAATGTGCAGAATGCACTGAACCAAAAGAAAACCAAGAAAATCTTAAGTACAGGATTTTCTTTTTAAAACGCATCCGGTGAGAGTTAGTCATCTTTATTTAAGGTTCACTCTCACTATCATTTAATAGAACTGGCCGCATGAGGGTTTCGTACATTTAAAATTTCGTTTTGAGAGCTAATGATATGAAGTCTTAGCTATTTACTCAATAAATAAAAATATTTGTCAGCTATTTTAATTTGGCTCTTAATTTAGTTTTCGTTTAAGCTTTAAGTTTCCGTAATACTTTTTAAATTTTTTCGAATTCCGTATTTAAATAATGCGTTCGTTAAGTCTGTCCTTCAGTCTGTCTGTTTATTGCAACCTCAAAACTTCTATAAAAGTAAGCCTATGCACATACACTTTTGTGGGCGGGTTTTTCAAACGCTGTTAGCCATTTTACGGCAAAATTAAATAAAAAATAATAAGAGGTAATTTGAAACAAAATTATGTTTTCGTAGGATATTTTTAATTTTGAAGTTTTATTTGGGAAATATAAAGCCCCAAAGTGGGTTATAATATTTTTCCCGACTTTTGAAAAGTTTAAAAGAAAATCTCTGTAAGTTTTGAAACATTTAAAAGAAAATATCGAACTCTTTCGTAGGGAGCACGTTCATATAAAATTATTTTGTCCGTATTACATCAATAACAAGAAAAGTTTTTCGTCACGGCTACACAGCTTTACCCTTGCGTGTTTCCGATGCGCACTTAACGGTCTTTTTTAATGAAAAATTTGTGCTGGTGAAAACATGAAAATACATCATTCTTAAAAAGGTGAAATCACCCAAATTGTACCTAACGCTACTTTTAAAGTTGCATCATCACGTACACCTAGGACAAATTGTCGACTTCGAGAAAGAGGTCAATCGGAGATTCCAACTCTTGGGTATCGTTCAGGAAACCTCGCCTTATTTTTTCCTTTAAAATATGCCAGTGCTTGAAGACGAAAATCTTCAACCACCGCGTGTTACCAGTGATGACATATCGAAGTGATACTAGGTCACTAAGTGACTTATGGAAAAGGATACGCTTAGGATTACTATACAAAGTGTTTTCCGTAATGAGGAGGTTCATTGAAGAACTAATGTTACAGACATGGCTGATAGGATTGGCAATGGCATAGCATATAGCGTGCAGAACTGACTAGCAAGATGAGAACTCGTTTGGCAATCACGTACCGGAAAACGTAGAATGGGACAATCCCTCACTAGGTGGACAGATGACTTGGTAAAGGTTCTATGTTGGATGCAAGTAGTGCGGGATCGAAGTTTGTAGGAATTTGTGGGGATGTTGAGCGACGTCTTCCATCTGATATAAATGTAAATAAACCAAAATGATATCACATGTGCACTGAGTTTAGCTTTCTTAATACTTTAAAACTGATATACTGGCTTTGCGATTATTATTAGAAATATCTTGGGAAAATATATTTGCTTTTCAATTTTCGTCATGATTACAGCCCAATTATAGTTTATACCAATATAATCATAGTTATTTGTTTAAATTATTCCATAATTATATTGATAACCGTCCGCTCTTGGGTTTGGTCTTTATACTTCTGAATGTTGCGAGAGAGTTGGAGTGATAGTTTATTTCATCTGCCTACAGCGCGCAAGAACGTCTTTCAGCGTTCATCTATTTTTCACGCATTTACATGGACCAATGTGGTATTGCGAGAAGCTTCCGATCTTGATATTTTTTTCTGCTTCGTTGATTGCTTTACAAATGCATTATGGAGTTGCTAGGTAGTTCACATTTGATAATTAGTTAGTTTTATGTCTAGTTGAATAAATGTGCGTTTTTTTCTGTTTTATCAATTAGTATTTATTTGATTGTGTGTACTTTAATTGTTGTACTATTAGTACTTGCACACGTTTAGCGTATTGAGGTTCCCTGTAAGTTGGAAATGGGTTTTTTGGTAAATAAATGTACAAGCACATCCCTTTCAACCCTATCAAACAGAGAGCCCTTCGACCTTTTTTTGATTAACCTTTCGATGTACCTTGAGTCGGTTTATTAGGTCGACGCTATACTCGCCTGTATTGAAAGTTGTTGGTTATCATTAATTTTGTAATGCGTGTTATGATTTGCTTTAGATATATATCGATTTCCTTAAGTGTGAGCATCAAATCGCGGATGTTAATGTATAAATCAAATCTCTCTTTTTAAGAACGCCTGGAACTCATGTATTCAGATTTGAAACGAATTAAAGTTATTTAAAAGAGTCATGAACGGTTAAATTTTAAAATCAGTTTTGTAGTAATTTCTGGTATTATTATTCAGAGATTTCCTTTCAACCAATAGTTTCATTTGACTTCCACCAGCTATTATAAACAAATTCATAATAGCTGATGAAGTCTTGAAACTGTGGCGCATTTTTAACGTTGAAATTTATAGAAGGAAACTATGCAAAAAAATTCTTGCTTTCTGGGGTTCTATTAAGATGTCTTTTCCAACATATTTCATATTTGTTTTCTTGGAACAGCATTCTTCCATTTGTGGTAATTAGCATAAAATATGACAAAACGTTCGTTTTAATCTCCCATTTTTGATAAGGTGCCAAAAAGAATAGTGGCCAAGTATCCGTCACTACTAAATTTAGCAACGCTTCCGGATTTCCGGAATTAAACTTTTTATCATTGCGCCACGTCATGTATCAAAATAGTTATTGTAATCAAAGATTATTTACTTTTATGTTGATATTTATGTTTATTTATTTTTTATAAATGGGAAGAAGATATTTTATTCATATGTGATGTAGTATTGGAGGGAAATGTTTAGAAGTATTTTGTTTTCTTTTATATTATATATCACAAATTTATTTCAAAGTTTATTTTTTATTCAAGTTTAAAATTAACTGTCAAGGTTATTTTTTCTACTGGATTCCTTTCCTTATCAGTCGGCTTCCCTAGTCGCAAGACGCATATATTAGGGATTTGTCATTGTCTATATCTTTTTAAGGCAAGCTAAGCGAAATAATTATAAATAAAAATTTTAATTAAAGGAAAATTTTAATCTGGAATTTTTACGGATTTTCGAAGGTTAACTATGGTGAACAATTTTAGATAAACACTTGGGACGGCTCGTTGTATATTGCATCGTAGCTTAATGTTTGGAAATCGAGGATAAAAAATAAAAAAGATGGCAAATGAAGCTTCACTTTTATATTAAAAGATGGATCTGGAGTTACCTAAAACAGAGTTCATACGCACTTTACACCAACAGGAAGGCTATTAAACATTGTTTCGTCGAAACAGCAAAACCGTTGTAGACAGATGGACTGATTCGATTAAATTCTGAGCATTCTTTTTTTCTTTACAGATAAACAATTACACAGAACCAATTTTTCTATTAATGGAATACACAATGACATTATGATTCAGTTGTTTAAGGTCACGATTAATGACGATCAGTGAGAGAAAACGAAATTATTTCCAAACAATCGCGTATTACGAGAATGCCCTTGCTAAAGAAAAACTCATATACCTACGTGTAGGTTATAGTTTCACGTTAAGTTATACATATTGAGAGACATTTTCCTGTAACATACGGTCGCAAGGACGGCAGCGTGTAGTTAATAAGGCACTTCCTAATCTACAGAACAATTTAGTTGGTAAATTTATGAATCTAGCAAATATGTAAGCAACCCCTTAACAGGAAAAACTTCAAGTACTGTAATGACAACGAATTATTATGCTCGTTCAGTAATGTTTCAGCCATTAGGCGAGTATTCTGATTATGTTTTCTCATAACTTGTTTGTTAGTTTGTACTTTTATAAGCTAGTACAGCTTTGGTAAGCTAGTTCGGCTATGCTCGCACGAGCAAGGAAATTAATTTTAATATGATTTAAAAGTAAGGTTCTTCCGAAAATATTATATTTAGTATTATTTAATTAGCCAATTAGACCGGGATGCACAGAATCGAGAAAATGGCGTACTTATGTTCGCACCCTTACTCACGTGCAGATTTTTATTTATGTTCACGCTCTTACTTATGTTCACGCTCCTACTTACGTTCATGTTCTTACTTATGTTCTCGCTGTTACTTATGTTTTCGTTCTCACTTATGGCCACATTTTTAGTTATGTTCACGCTCTCTCTTACGTTCACGTTCTTACTTGTGTTCTGGCTCAAACTTATCTTTACGTTTTTACTTACGTTCGGGCTCTTAGTTACGTCAGTGTTTTTATTTAGATCTACGCTATTACTTTCTTTCACGATTTTACTTATGTTTGCGCTGCTATTTATGTTCATATTCTTATTTATTGCTTACGCTCTCATCTCTCTTTTTTGAAGTGAAACTTCTTTGTGTGCAATGTGCGCAAAACGTCATTGTCGCAGCGTGCAACGTTTCTACAAGGATTTCAAACATTTAGTTGTGAGGTTTTCAATACAAGAATCTATCACAAAAATGACAGAAAACAGGTACTTAGTAACAACACGATAGAATAAGGGCACTTAGTAACAACACGATAGAATAAGACAAGAAGTTCATGGGCGGAAACGAAAAAAAATTGCGCTCACTTTCAGCTGTTTGTAAGTTATGTGTGCCAAAAGTAAATTGTCAAAATTTTGTGAAGTGTTCGTATGCGCGAAAACAAATAAAAATGGAACTCACTACTGATATCAGTTGTTTTGTACGTTATGTGTGTCAAAAGTAAGCTGTCAAAATTTTGTCGATTTATTTATTATGTTTGATTTATTACTAATTTTGCGCGTATTTCATCTATTATAAGACTAACGACATATGTAATTACACCCACGTTTATACCCACGTATATAATTGTCGTAAATATATTTTACAACACGAGCAATAGATCCCTTTTTTCAGTCACATTCAGCTATGTTTCTTCAGAAATTAAACTAACTTCTTTCAGTCACATTTAGCTATGTTTCTTCAGCAATTAGACTAACTTCTTTCAGTCACATTCAGCTATGTTTCTTCAGCAATTAGACTTTCTTTCAGTCGCACTCAGCTATATTTCTTAAGCAATTAGACTAACTTCTTTCAGTCACGTTCAGCTAAGTTTCTTCACCAATTAGACTAACTTATTTCAGTCACATTCAGCTGTGTTTCTTCAGCAATTAGATTAACTTCTTTCAATCACATTCAACTATGTTTCTGATACTGGTATTGTGGCCAATTTTTAATTCGCGATTGTCTATGCAAATTTATATGAAGATTTTATTAGACGTTTAAGTTGATTTTTAATAATATCTTAATAATTTTTCTGAACGTATAGTATTAAAATGTTTTTATACAAATTTAATACAATTTGTGGACTTACACTTAGTATATTTTTTAAATATTTAACTCAACGTACTCTGCTCTTAAGCACGTTTGTAACTTTGAAGAGTACCCATGAGCATGGACGAAATCTTGAAAAAATGTTAGTATTTTTCTCAGTTTATTTTAGTGGTAAAATTATTATATGATCGAATTTTGTTATATTTGTTAAAGTGTGATATTACCTCAACATAGCTATAACGGCTTAAATTTTGTAGCTCAAAAATTGATCGCGTTTTGGACCACTTTGGATATTGCTTAATCATATTTGTTCATGTAGCCTAGAAATATTTACAGTATGTCCATCAGATCGCTACAAGCAATGTAATGTCGGAAGCTCTTTTTTGTGTAAAAAATTTAAAAAAATACAACCAATAACTAGTGTTTTTTAGGGTTCCGTAGTCAAACTTGGATCACTTTGGATATTGCTTCATCATATTTATTCATGTAGCCTAGAAATATTTCCAGCAAAAACAAGCAATATGATGTCGAAAGCTCTTTTTTGTGTAAAAACTAAAAAAAAAACAACCAATATCTAGTGTTTTTATGGTTCCGTAGTCAAACTTGGATCACTTTGGATATTGCTTCATCATATTTATTCATGTAGCCTAGAAATATTTCAAGCAAAAACAAGCAATATGATGTCGAAAGCTCTTTTTTGTGTAAAAACTAAAAAAAAACAACCAATATCTAGTGTTTTTTAGGGTTTCGTAGTCAAACTTGGATCACTTTGGATATTGCTTCATCATATTTATTCATGTAGCCTAGAAATATTTCAAGCAAAAACAAGCAATATGACGTCAAAAGCTCTTTTTTGTGTAAAAACTAAAAAAAACAACCAATATCTAGTGTTTTTTAGGGTTCCGTAGTCAAATACGAAAGTCTTATAATTTCGTTACGTCTTGTGTATCTACGAGTATGTGCGTCTTCCATACAGTCATAATTTGGACAATTTCAATCTTACACGTATGCCATTTTGTAAGTATATGCTTCAGATAAATATCTAAATTGAAGTGAAAAAAAAATGATTTTGTTCATTAAGCAATTAACCTTAAAATAATCTAGACTAACGTACAAGGCCAAAAGGTTTTTTTTTCATTTTTTTGTTTGTTCTTATTAATCTATGCGAGTATATATGCGATTTTAAAAATTGTATTATAACATTAATCTTCCGGTAAAGGTTACATATCATTGTGCAATTAAAAAGTATGGAGCAGTAACAAAGATGTATCAAGAGTCGGAGAATATTGCTCAAAAAGCGTAGGATAGAGAGACCAGCTTATTTGTTGACTGATTGTCCTAAGTATTTCCGTCGATATACCCCCAAATCCATTGACCGATATCGGCGAACGGAGCAGAGGAGTTTAGTGACCTCGGCTGAGAACAGCATAATTAAGAAAATTCTATGCGTGTAAACCCGCGGGATACAGATAGTAAGACAAAGTAAAAATTTTTTAGGTGCATAGTTACGAGTGAAGCTTTTATGTTGAATAAATCTAAAAACAATGAAAAGAAATGGGTATTCCTTTTAGATGTATTATGACTGATTTTGTAACTTATTGTAGTGAAATTCTTTAAATACAAAAGCAAAAAAATGGCAAGTTAATGAATGGAAATGCGATGTATTCCCACCCCAATGTGAAAATTTTCCAATGCTTTATGATATCCCCCTTTATTAAGAAATGGGGATATGTATATTTTTCGGTGTACTCTGTTGTGTGGGGATGAAGTTAGAAACTTTTTTTAAAATTAATGTTTAGGTTCACTTGCCACTTTCAATTTGTTACCCTTATTTTTGAAAAATTACGTCACAAAGTTCTTTGCAATGATCCTTTAAATTAAATTACTTATTACTTTTGGAATTATCAAATTTAATAGTTTTGGAATTATCAAAAAAATCTACAAAGCACGAGCAGATCTCACATTACGAGGGTTCCGCACACATTTGTGTATTTATAAACATTTAATGGTACGTAATATTCCTATTAAACTATTTACAGTATTTAATTTTTTTGAGCGAATGTATATTGCTTACTGTATCTTTCATAGGGGGATATTGAAAAAAAATTATGTGATGTAACTACAAATTAACGATTTTCGAGTTTTTTTATCTTTACTTGTGCTGTAAGGCCTTGCTTCTTGACAAATTTCATGTTTGAGGACAATGGGAGGTACACTATAGGTTTTAATTTATTTGCGAATGTCAAAATATGTATCATAAATGGCCGGAAATAAATATATTACCTACCATATTTTCCACAGGCCCGTGATTAAAATATATTTGTTTTAAGTGATATAACTACAAATTAACGATTTTTTGCCAAATTTTATGATTCTTGGTCAACAGGAAGTGCCCTATACGTCTTGATTCACTTGCGAGTGTCAAAATATGTGGCATAAATGAACATATTTTTAGAATTCTTACTTAGCACCTTGATTTTTTACAGCTTCAAGGGACCGTAGACCTAAGTATTTGATATTAATTTCAACGTGATGCCTCCACAGGTTCCTGAGGAAAAGGGTTTTGACAGATAGACAGACGGACAACGAAGTGATCCTATAAGGGTTCCTTTTTTCCTTTTGAGGTACCGAACCCTAATAAAGAGACTTAAGTAAAGGAAATTACGTACATGTAAATTATTGGACGACTGAGCTTGCCAGTGTACTTAAATTAAATTATATGAATTATTAAAAGGTATTTTGTAATGTTTAATTTAAAAAAAAATGTGTGTATGCTTATATACAAGTGTTAGAAGTTTCACTTCTATGGGGTAATACAAGAAAAACTTGATTTAGCATGTAAATAATTAATAGAAATAAAATAATAAAAGGACTGGACCGTGATTATAAATGCGGTTTATAAAATATAAATTCTGGACTGGACCGTGATTATAAATACGGTTTATTAAATATAAATTCTGGACTGGACCGTGATTATAAATACGGTTGATAAAATATAAATTCTGGATTGGACCGTGATTATAAATACGGTTTATAAAATATAAATTCTGGACTGGACCGTGATTATAAATACGGTTTATAAAATATAAATTCTGGACTGGACCGTGATTATAAATACGGTTTATAAAATATAAATTCTGGACTGGACCGTAATTATAAATGCGGTTTGTAAAGTATACAAGAAATATTAAATTTAGTGAAACAATCTAATAAAATTTAATTAATAATGAAAATAAATATGTTGACAATTTATTGTAATTACTTAAATATAATACTAAATACTTATTTAATAAATGATAAAGTAATAATTTTTAATTTGCAATGCAAATAAATACACAGCGAAACTTAATCTCACTTTTAGAAATACACTTACAATAAATTTTATTTTTATCACGAATATTCACAATAAATAATAATGTTTTTTATTATATACAGCACTATTAAATTTCGATTATTAAAAAATATTTTTTAAGATATAACTTAGATTTATATGAATGTAAAACACTTGTTGTGTATTTAAAAATATCTCAATAACTAACATGAATATAGCATCAGTCACTACACGAATGTAAATATATTTTTAGTGACCAACTTCATCTCCCGATTTTTGTTGCATCGTGCGCGCTCATCGTGACCAACTTCATACTGTCGATTTTGATTGCATCATGACCAACTTCATCCTGGCGCGCATCGTAAAATTTTACTAAAAAGTATAATTTAAAAAAAAAAGACATATTAAAGACGTATCACAATAGCAGGTTCAACTGCCGGATTAATTCTTATTCAGATGCAATAGACTTTAAGGTCACTTACGACTTACGAAATATATTAAATATATTTGGCGTTAATTTTGTAGAAATTCACAATTAAATGAAACTACGTGATGTAGTATTATTTCTACTTTCTTTAAAGTTCTTTACCACGACCTAGGTTTCGCTGTATTACAACATCAATCAATCTTTGTTAATTACTCGTTTTTAACGTGAAAAAATTGTATACATTTCAAAAATTTTCAGTTTTCTCCGTTTTTTTTGTATATGTAAAGGTACCTTGAAGTATGATGAAAATAGCTATATAACTTAAAAGATAGTTACATAATTAATCAACAGCGCTATCTGTTTCTATTATTTAAAACCTTTATAAATGTGTAGTTTTGTAATTACGCACTAGTTGGCGTTGTTTATATTAATTATAATAAAGTTTATTTACGTATTAGTTACTAATACGTAAATATAAATGCTTTAATAAATTAAGAACGATTGTTATAATTAATATAAACACCGCCAACTAGTGGAGAATTACAAAACTACACGTTTACAAAGGTTTTAAATAATAGAAACAGATGGCGCTGTCGATTAATTATGTAGCTATCTTTTAACTAATTAAATATTATTAGAATTGAAGAATATTCTCAATGTTGTCTTTTATAGATGTTGTAGATGTAATGCGAGCTTGGATGCTGCATCTTTGCCATTTTATACATATATATATATATATATATATATATATATATATATATATATATATATATATATATATATATTGATTATTTGACTAACATTACGTGTACGGATAAAATAATTTGAACGGAAATAGCCAATAGTCGCAAAGTTTAATAGAATCAATGCGAAGACCGCTGGGAAACATCTTAATTTATTACCGCGTAGAGCGTCCATGAAACGGAGCCTCCCAGTCTGACGATAGCGATCACTTATCATCTGACTGAGCCATATCGAATTCTAATAAAGCCAGTCAATACTGGTAGGCACTATGGGCGGTGACGTCAGCTGGGACGGGCGCCACGACCTTTGTTTCCTTGTTGCGAAGTCGGACATCAGCATTTCTAATAAGCTGGTGGTTAGCTGCCACTTTGATCAATACTTATGGAAAGCTTCGTGTCAGAGAGTCGTTGATTCGACATTTCTTCTCAAATGAGTGATGAATGCTGACTAAGCCTTTTTTTGCAATGCTAGGGCGTCGCCAAAAAAGGATCGCCAAAAAAGATTTCACTTAAAGAATTCAAGGCGTTTGGCCAGAGGGAGAGGTGCTTTGTATAAGTTTTTGAAGTTTGCGTACAATATATAAATAAAAAATTGGGTGGGGCTGTGTCATGGACACGGCCGTGTGTTGTACGTGAATACGTCTATGTAACGGGTTATATTTTTTAAATAAAATATTTTTATTTATGTATTTACGATAAAAGCAAAGAAACAAATAATTATTGTGTTACAATAGCGTTTAGGCCGACATTATATATTTTTGATAATATTTTTTTATTCTAACACCTTATTATATTCACTGTCACTACTTTTAACTAATGTTTTATATACAGATCGATAGATTTTGATGACAGCTGACGATTAAAACTTAAACGAACATCGTTGCAAATCTCGGTACGCAGCAAAATAAGCTCAAAACGGTGGCGCTTCCCCATCCACCGCACGCGATGCGTCACTATTCTCGCTTATCGTAATGAATTCCTTGATCCTTTAGCTATCCAGGGGTATAATTTAATGTTTGATGTAGAGAACAGATTCGAAACTGCAACGCCAAACTGTATACCCCGATTTTGTTATCATTAGGTTTTTTGGATAACAGGGGTAGTATGGTAGCAAATTTAAAGACGTATTCACGTCAAAATTTTGTGTGATGAGTAATTTATGGAGTTATGTGAGTGTCTGCCTGTCTGTTCGAAACTTGGATTTTAATGGTTACGATTTTGAAACTTAAAATTTAATGATTATATTGCCTATTATATATAAATATCTTTTTTTCCTTTATGTAATTTAATATATACAATTTATATACATGACAGACTTATTGCTACGAGAGCAATCTCTCACGAGTTGCCAGGAATCGAATTAGGGTTCCTAGGGTGGCTTCATTGTGGTGTGTTGGTTTATCAAAGATCGAATGTTTTGTGACAAACTCAAGACACCAAGGCCAAAATATTATATACAAACCCGATATCATTTTTGAAATAACAAAAATGGAAGTGTTCCGTGTGAATGGTGCATCAAGTGGAAACAAACGACATGGAAGATTTAGATTGATGAGTGAAATAATAATTTTTATTTTTTATTTATCCATAAAAAGGGTAAAACCCCGAAAATTACTGATCTCAATCTTATCTATAAAAGTGACAATCGGAAAATATTTTGTGTGTAAAATTATCTTTAGATTGAAGAAGAAAATTGTGTGTCTTCCGAATTTTATAACTTAATTTCCCATTAGTTTTTCACTTGCGGGTTAGTGAGCGTCAGTCTTATTTATTCAGTTCAAAATCTTATTTCTTGAATTCGATTGAGCAGAAAATGGTATCGTTAAATACCGACAATATCTTCGTTCACAGTATTTGAGAGTATGGTCATGGAAAACGCTCTAGAATACTGGATTGTATTTAGAAAATGTCAGCCCATTAAAAATTAAATTAAAAGTTATAAATGGGAGAATGTGTTTGTTTGTCGTTTCTTTACATCGCATTAAACTAATAATAATTTAAAAGAATTTTTGTACAAAAATAGGTATTGAGTCGGGAAATGATATAGGCCATTTGTTATTGCAAAAAAATCATTTCCTTAGAAAATTTCTTATTTGAAACTGAAAAAATAGGCAAACGGAATACGGGATTTTTTGAACGTACGCAATATAAAGGAGAACCAGAATAACTTTACTCCTTTTACCCTTTAATCCTAAATTTAGTGGGTAATATTTTTATTTGTATTGTCATTTATTTTATAAAGTTGTGAAAATAAAGACATGGAAAATGTATTTAATTTAGTTTAATCATTGTAAATGGGGCTACTTGCTTTAATTTCTCCTTTATAAGTTTGTAATTGTAAACACGTGAGCAAAGATGCGGATAAACGCTAGTTTGAAGTAAAATTGTTGCACAAAATGTTTAATTTCCCTACATTTTAATAAGTTAAAATAAATATTTTAAAATTATTTCTGGTTTCGTATGCACCAATAATACCCATTTTTAATAAGGTCGACGCTACATTTTTGCAGTGAAAAACTTTACTTAAGGAAAATAGTACAACTCCATTAGTTTTTAACATACCGATTTGAAATAAAAAAGGAAAACTAAAATGCTCAGACTATAACCTCTTTAATATTAAAAAACATCCAAAAATAGGCCTCAAGTAATCCTTGAGAAGGTCTGTAAAAAGTAAGTATTCTTAGACTTAAAATTTTAGCACAATGTAGTTAAAACACGGAATGAAATGTAAAGAAAATTGTAAAATTGAGAAGACATTTTTATAGAAAAAAAGTGTACCGAAAATACTTTTCTTTCCAGTTTAATATTTTCATAATTTTTTTTGCCATCTTCATGACAGTATATACTACCTTTAGACAACCATTAGCATCCATGAAATTAAAAAAAAAATGTAAGCAACATATTTGTACTTATTAAGATGAAGAACTACTAAGAATACTTGGTAAAAATAACTGAAAAATTTGAACAACGCCACCTGGCTGATTTGAAATCGGTTGCTACAATTGAAACGGGAACTAGGTCTGATTAGATAAAAAAAATAGAACCGAATTCAAAGATGGTTAATTGAAGCAATTATTCTGCTATCCATAGTGGGAGTATTTATAAATCTACTAGGACATGAAAACCGAATACACATTTGGATCCTTTCCAAAGTAGTTAACCTCATAAGAACAGCTAACTGCATTCAAGTTTAATATTATTAAGCAAATTTAATGGAGGGTCCATAAAATTAATGTTAGCATAAGCCCCAAGTTAGTGTAATGCTGTTAGATTAAATTTGCAAAAAGCCTGAATTGGTAGCCAAACCAATAGTTAGGTAGGACCAATAATCGTTATTAAATGAATAGAGTTCTGAATTATTAAACGAACATACGAGATATTTTCTTGTATTTTTCAATTAGTCTACGGTCATGCTACGACGACGTAGCATGATCGTAGATGGACACGATCGTATTCGTCTACGCCACTCCGTAATAGATTCTAGATAGTACTTAAGTACTAATCAATAAGAAATATGCTTTAATATCGTAATATGATTAATTACTAATTAGCAATATATTTAGACTTGAGTAATATTACTTTAACATACATAAACAACAGTCCGCCGTATAACTTTAATACTAAAATAAACTCAGAAAAACCTCAACAAATTTGTGGTTTCTTTCCATCTATTTCTTAGCTACATCACTTAGCAACATTATATTGAAATATAATCTTCTCGCTACTAAATTTGTAGGGTTCTGTAGCCAAACTAGGAATCCTTATAGTTTTGCAATGTCTATCTGTTTGTCAATCCATTTTATCCACAGGTACAGTCGTTTTACTCGCAAACTATTAGTGTTTAAAGCTAAAATTAGGCAGTGTTATACATATTTATAACTCCTATAAAGGTATAAAATAAAATCTGAAAAAAAAGTTTATTAGGGAATCTCCCTATATGTAAACTGGGGTTGAATTTTTTTTATTACCCCATTGTGTGGGGTATCGTTAAATATGTGTTTCAAAATGTTGGGGGTATGTCATAAACATTTTTTTTGAAACGGGAAACGGTTTACGAAATATTAAATTTTAAAGTAGTCTTTTTTTAGAGTTACCTGTCTCCACCCCCTGTCAGCTAAACCGCTATTTTTGAATATCGGAAAAGTATTCACAATAGTATATATATATATATGGAAATTAAAAGGAAAATTATCACAGCTAAGTAGGTTCTACTATTGAATATATTTGGCGTTAATTTTGTAGAAATTAATTATTCACAATTAAATGAAACTACGTTATGTAGCATTATTTCTACTTTCTTTAAGTTCTTTACCACGACCTAGGTTTCGTTGTATTACAACATCGTCAGGTGGGATATTAAGATCTTTGCTAATATCCCACCTGAAGATGTTGTAATACAACGAAACCTAGGTCGTGGTAAAGAAATTAAAGAAAGTAGAATAGAGATACTACATCACGTAGTTTCATTTAATTGTGAAGTAAGTTCTACTAGTTTACGAGTAATTGTCGATCAACTTATGACATGTTGTCGGGTTTGTAAAAAGTCCATAGAAACTCCATTCAAGTGACTTATATCAATTGCAGAAACAACTTTGTATTTTAAAACCTTGATTAATTATACCTGGAACAGATATACTAGAAAATAATATTATTTAAATATGAATAAGACATTTCTTCGAACTTATTAGGAATTGTAAAATTAAATTAAACAATTGCATTGCTCTGAAAACAAAGTTGGTTTATTTTAGTATTAGTGGTACACATAAGAATAATTACACAGTTTAACTTAAATAGTACTATACTACCTGAAAATAAAGAAACGATATTTAAAGTTTGTTATTTAAATTGTCAATTCCTTTATATATATAATTTGTTTACTATAACCAAACGATCTGAATAATAATGCGAGTTCTGTCAACCAAAAATAATCTGCTTTGCTGACTGAGTTAGCCGCCAATACTCACAGCGCCATCTATGGAGTACATAAGTATATGGTCACTGTTTACCGACGGAAGAGCGCTGTACCAATTAAAGAAATATAGTTTTTTAAATAAGTACCACGCTTTTACTCCTGTGAAACATTTAGCAAGCGATGTATTTAGGTCGTGGAAAATTAATTTTTTTAAAGATTTTAATAGAGATTTTATGTACCCTTAAATGTTTATAAGCGCTTAAGTATATACGAAACCCTCCTAGTGCGAGTTCTACTCGTACTTGACCTGCTTTTTATTTTCATGTAAAAATATAAACTGCTGACTGACATTGACAAATGTTCTATTGTTGTCAAAATGAATGTCTTTTTAGATGTTTTTTGAATTTTTCGTCTCTTTTCTTCGACGACTCTGTCAAACATGCGAGTTTTATAGCTAAATAATATACCTGTGTATGGAATATATAATGGGAATAACCTGCAATTAGTCTAATTTTAATTTTGCTGCTACAATGAATTTAGTAGAAATAGCATTTACAAATTATTCTGAAAAATAACCTGACTTTTCATAAAAAATACAGGATTTCCCATTTCACTGATCTACGATTTATATAAAGCTTTTAGAAATCCATTTTTCATTTTCTCTGTATGAGAGTGTTATTTTCATTCTTGCAACACCTGGGTTCAATACTACATAGAAATACGACATGTGTGTAGATAACGAAATATGTATATTAAATCTATTTAAATTTCGCTGTTTTATAAAAAAATAATGCTGGCTAAATTGCAGGCAAAATCCAGTTACCTTATTTGGCCTTTGGCCTGGTTATCATATTTGTTTTTTGGCATAATTATCTTATGTGGCCTTTGGCCTAGTTATCTTATGTAGCCTTTGGCCTAGTTATTTTACGTGGTCTTTAATATTGTAATTAAATAATGTATTTTGTTTTGTTTGTTTTTAAACATATCTATATTTTAATATTTAATTACAATTCCAAGCGCCGAGTCCACAATGCTACCAATGTATTAGGAATATTGGTACCTGTTTGAGATATCTGCGGACATACTTGGAATTTGTTATATATAGATATAGAAAGTATAATTAATTTCAAAACGATAGGGTTGCAAAGAGATTATGAATTCCCGTATGTTAATTTATATGGTGAACCTTTTTAACTACAAGGAAATTTTCCCATTTTGAGTAATTGTTTGTATTTACATAGGATTAATTTATTTTCTGTGTTCCGTACATAAAAAGGAAAAAGGAACCCTAATAGGAGCATTTCGTTGTATGTCTGTCTGTCTGCCTAGATTCTTTTTCTCAGGAACGCATGGAGAAATCAATTTAATTTACGGTTAATATAACTCATGTTCGAGAGCTTTTTAAAGGTGGTAGCACTGCTTTAATTTTTTATAACGTACGATAAGACAGGAAACCTAAATAAAACATTTTATCTTGCTAGAAATTATAATCTTTGTTATAATTTTTTTTATGAAAATGTGAGAAATAATGCAAAATATCAAAGCTTATGACCTCATTGTATTTTATTTATCAACTTTAATGTATCTAATTGATACATATGGCGGACTTATTACTACGAGACCACTCTCTTACAGTCAACCATAACACCTGTCCAGCCCCGCTCGACGACGCTCGGGAAACGAACCTGGGTTTCCGCGATGATATTTATACTTATTACAAGATTGGTATTGTCTCTATTTACACTGATTACAAGATTAGTATTGTATCTGTTTATATTGATTACTAGATTAGTATTGATTCTATCTATACTTACTACAATATTAGTATTGTCTATTTTATACTGATTACAAGGTTAGTATTGTCTCTATTTTATACTTATTACAAGATTAGTATTGTTTCTATTTATATTCATTACAATATTAATATTGTCTCTATTTATACCTATTACAAGATTAGCATTGTCTCTATTTATATTTATTACAAGATTATTATTGTCTCTGTTTATACTTATTACAAGATCAGCATTGCCTCTATTTAATACTTATTACAAGATTAGTATTGTCTCTATTTATACTGATTACAAGATTAGTTTTGTCTCTATTTATACTGATTACAAGATTAGTATTGTATCTATTTATATTGATTACAAGATTAGGAATGTCTCTATTTATACTGATTACAAGATTAGTATTATCTCTATTTATATTGATTACTAGATTAGTATTGATTCCATCTATACTTACTATAATATTAGTATTGTCTCTATTTTATACTGATTACAAGGTTAGTATTGTCTCTATTTTATACTTATTACAAGATTAGTATTGTCTCTATTTATATTCATTACAATATTAATATTGTCTCTATTTATACCTATTACAAGATTAGTATTGTCTCTATTTATATTTATTACAAGATTATTGTTGTCTCTGTTTATACTTATTACAAGATCAGTATTGTCTCTATTTATACTGATTACAAGATTAGTTTTGTCTCTATTTATACTGATTACAAGATTAGTATTGTATCTATTTATATTGATTACAAGATTAGGAATGTCTCTATTTATACTGATTACAAGATTAGTATTATCTCTATTTATATTGATTACTAGATTAGTATTGATTCCATCTATACTTACTATAATATTAGTATTGTCTCTATTTTATACTGATTACAAGGTTAGTATTGTCTCTATTTTATACTTATTACAAGATTAGTATTGTCTCTATTTATATTCATTACAATATTAATATTGTCTCTATTTATACCTATTACAAGATTAGTATTGTCTCTATTTATATTTATTACAAGATTATTGTTGTCTCTGTTTATACTTATTACAAGATCAGTATTGCCTCTATTTAATACTTATTACAAGATTAGTATTGTCTCTATTTACACTGATTACAAGATTAGTAATGTCTCTATTTATACTGATTACAAGATTAGTATTATCTCTATTTATATTGATTACTGGATTAGTATTGATTCTATCTATACTTACTATAATATTAGTATTGTCTCTATTTATACTGATTATAAGATTAGTATTATCTCTATTTATACTGATTACAAGATTAGTAATGTTTCTATTTATACTGATTACAAGATTAGTATTATCTCTATTTATATTGATTACTAGATTAGTATTGTTTCTATCTATACTTACTACAATATTAGTATTGTCTATTTTATACTGATTACAAGGTTAGTATGGTCTCTATTTTATACTTATTACAAGATTAGTATTGTCTCTATTTATATTCATTACAATATTAATATTGTCTCTATTTATACCTATTACAAGATTAGCATTGTCTCTATTTATATTTATTACAAGATTATTATTGTCTCTATTTATACTTATTACAAGATCAGTATTGCCTCCATTTAATACTTATTACAAGATTAGTATTGTCTCTATTTATACTGATTACAAGATTAGTTTTGTCTCTATTTATACTGATTACAAGATTAGTATTGTCTCTATTTATACTGATTACAAGATTAGTTTTGTCTCTATTTATACTGATTATAAGATTAGTATTGTCTCTATTTATACTGATTACAAGATTAGTAATGTCTCTATTTATACTGATTACAAGATTTGTATTATCTCTATTTATTTTGATTACTAGATTAGTATTGATTCTATCTATACTTACTATAATATTAGTATTGTCTCTATTTTATACTGATTACAAGGTTAGTATTGTCTCTATTTTATACTTATTACAAGATTAGTATTGTCTCTATTTATATTCATTACAATATTAATATTGTCTCTATTTATACCTATTACAAGATTAGTATTGTCTCTATTTATACTGATTACAAGATTAGTATTGTCTCTGTTCATACTTATAAAAATATTAATATTGTCTCTAGTTATATTCATTACAAGATTAATATTGTATTTATTTATGCTGATTACAATATTAGTATTGTCTCTATTTTATACTTATTACGTGATTAGTATTGTCTTTATTTTATGCTTATTACAGGATTAATATTGTCTCTATTTATACTTATTACGAGATTAGTGTTGTCTCTATTTATACTTAATACAAGATTAGTATTGTCTCTATTTATATTTATTATAAGATTAATATTGTTCCATTTATACTTTTTACAAGGTTAGTATTGTCTCGATGAGTAGTGTCTAAGAATAGTATTTTCTCTACTTCATGAAGTAAATGTAATAAACATGAGGTGTATACTGTGTCCAATTACTGTAGCAATTCACAATTAAATGAAAAAGATCTTTGCTAATATCCTACCTGAAGATGTTGTAATACAACGAAACCTAGGTCGTGGTAAAGAAATTAAAGAAAGTAGAAATAATACTACATCACGTAGTTTCATTTAATTGTGAATAATAAATTTCTACAAAATTAACGCCAAATATATTCAATACTGTAGCAATTATTAAATTGTGATCACTGGAACGTAAGAGACGCTTTTGAATCAGTCTTTTGTATGATTGTTGGTTACCCTGTAACTCTTTAATGCTTTAATTGACATCGGCCGATGCAGTTTTTGTATTAACAATTTTCATAACCTAGTCATAAAATACAATAAATGTAATTATGAATTTGCTATGCTGAATTTCTATAAGCAGTGTCTGACGGAGGGGTGATTTTCTTGAGTTGAAAAATTTTGTAGTATCTGGAAAAATTTAAGGCGGTTGAATTTCAAAACTGCTTTTGGCATGATGTGCTTATTTAAACCTTAACGGATTTGCAGTCACATAAATACGCAGTATTTATTATTTTAATGTGTTATACCAGTTTTAAAGTTCTTCGTCTTCCTTGTTTCATCTGGTTTCCTTTCAATACGGGTCAACAGGCAATCGTCACATGATTGTTGCTAGAATGGTGGAAATACTTCGATGTTCACCAGATGCATCGCTGTCGACTATGAAGTCTGGAGATAGCTCTCTGTGTCGATTACAAATGAATACTTCACATTGAACGTAAAAAAAATCTATAATATTTAAACAACTCTTTACAAAGTCAGATCGTATCAAATTGTCGAACTCAATCGATTGGTTGAACTAAATTGAATTGAACTCAAATTGTGGCACTGCCTCTTATATTGCTCCATGTGATTCCATTGTGTGGCCGCTAGTTTCTACACCAGTACGACCTTTTTCTGAACCCGCAGATATACGATCGTAGCGTCGGCTATGACGGTTGTCCGAAACATTTTCATTACATAAAAGAAAATTTTAAAAGTATTTTTTTTTGCCCCACTCCGGAACGGGACACATTTATTGGAATTTATTTCACAAAAATGCTTCCCAAAATATTCGAAGTCAGAGCATGGGTTCTTAAGTACCGTATACACAAAAGTTTTCTCTGAGATTTTAAACATCTTTAATAAATAAAATTTCAGTGAAACATTTGGCTATTCGAACAATCTTCAATAGATTTGTTGATTTCGGAGTGGGACAATGAAAGTCATTTAATAATCTGTTACGTTAATTATTTCTATCTCGGAAAATACTTCGATTTCAAAACACTGCATTTCTCACTCTAGTGAGTGTATATAAATGCTTGTTATTCTCACCGTAGTGAGAGTACACAAATGCTTGTTATTTCTCACCCTGGTGAGTGTACATAAATGCTTGTTATTTCTCACTCTACGGAGTGTATATAAATACTTGTTATTCTCACCCTAGTGAGTGTACATAAATGCTTATTATTCTCACCCTAGTGAGTGTACATAAATGCTTCTTATTTCTCATCTTATTGAGTACATAAATGCTTGTTATTTCTCACTCTAGTGAGTGTATGTAAATACTTGTTATTATCACCGTAGTGAGTGTACATAAATGCTTGTTATTTCTCACCCCGGTGAGTGTACATAAATACTTGTTATTTCTCACCCTGGTGAGTGTACATAAATACTTGTTATTTCTCACTCTAGTGCGTGTATATAAATACTTGTTATTCTCACCCTAGTGAGTGTACATAAATGCTTATTATTTCTCACCCTAGTGAGTGTATATAAATGCTTGTTATTCTTACCCTAGTGAGTGTACATAAATGCTTCTTATTTCTCACCCTAGTGAGTACATAAATGCTTGTTATTTCTCACTCTAGTGAGCGTATGTAAATACTTGTTATTCTCACCGCAGTGAGTGTACATAAATGCTTATTATTTCTCATCCTAGTGAGTGTATATAAATGCTTTTTAATCTCACCCTAGTGAGTGTACATAAATGCTTGTTATTTCTCACTCTAGTGAGTGTATATAAATACTTGTTATTCTCACCCTAGTGAGTGTACATAAATGCTTGTTAATTCTCACCCTAGTGAGTGTACATAAATGCTTGTTATTCCTCACTCTAGTGAATGTACATAAATGCTCCAACAAATCTTATTTCTATCATATAGATTTATAAAACACTCTTAATTCAGAAGTGCTTTATTTCTAGAAAAAAAAAACTTTAATCTGAATGATTACCGTTAACTTTCTTTCGCATTTCGTTTTATATTGATTAACGAACTCATCGTAGAAATTTTATAAATATTTACTGTGGATATCATCCGCTTCAATTTAAATTAACAGAAATTAAATTTAAAATTACCATAAAGAATAAATTGCCACTCTAATAAGAAAGTTATTTCGAGCAATAATATGTATATCACAATGTTACGTCAGTCTGAAAGGATTTAAATGCAGAAATAGTTTTATTAAAAGTTTTTCCTGAGAATTCGAGCATTTTAAGGGTTATTTTTATAAAATTGTGCTAATTGAAATAATATCTAATCGATCGAATGAACAATTAATTCTGAAGTGGGACAAAAATAAAAGACTAATTTTTAACATTGTCCTTTGTAAAACTATTTCGAGTGTCTCCTTACTTCAAAGTATTCTTGTTAATGTAGAATGAAACTACCTCGTCGAAACTTTGTTGCTCAATTCTCCTTCCGAGTTTTAGTATCAAAACTTTTCAACCATCCGACGAACAGACTTGAAATTTTGAGCAAATGTGTATGTAGTACTTCATTGCAACATGCTATCGAAATGATCTCTCGCGATGTTCCTTTGTTGGTTGTGTATTTGATTTTGGTATGTACAATTTTTATACACAATTACGTAGTACATGGTAACATATAATATCTACTGAAATAAAGGAAACATAACTTTTGTCTCTTTTCTTTCGCTGCTTTAATCCTTAAAGATCCTTTTATCCTTAAAGACCCTTTTATCTTAAAGACCTTAAAGACCCTAAAGACCTTAAAGACCTTAAAGACCCTTTTATCTTAAAGACCTTAAAAATCCTTAAAAACCCTTTTATCTTGTTGCAATATTTATAGCTCTTATGCTACCAAATAATTTGATCTTGATTCTGATACCAAGCCTTCACTGTCCACTCAAGCACTCAAAAGTTTATGCCTCCGGTATATCTTCGGCCTCAGAAACTATGTTCATATTTCTGAATATAGGTCACTTTTCAAATGGCTGAAGATCCGTGATTGACGCCAACTTCACATACTTACACTTCTTTTTAATATATTAAAAAATCCTCATGGCCGAAATGATTTTAGTGGCAAATTTAAAGATTTGTCAGCTCACGGTCTTGGGCTACGATCTGAAAGTTCACTCACTCTACTTATTCCTAAACATATCTCTACCACTTACGAAAAATCCGTCACTGTCCAAGCAGCAATTTGGAATCACCTAGATCCTGGCATCAGGAAAATCACGTCCCTAAATATTTTTAAAGATCGAGTGAAAAAGTCCTGCCTGTCCTGAAACCTTTTCCTTTGTATTCTTGTCCTTTTCTGTCTTTCCCATCCCAAATCACGTTAATAGTTTTTTTTTACTTTACTTTTGTATTTTTTTTTGTCTAATGTGCTTTAAAGAATTTTCATTGTAAAATATCTTACAGTCCGCCAACTAAATCTCAATACAAATTGTTATGGTTGACTGGAAGAGATCGCTCATGTAGCAATAAGTCCGCCATATGTACTAAACATAAAAGTTAATAAATAAATAAATAAATAAATAGAAGTTGTCTAAAAAAGCTTTGTACTTTGTATTCTACTTCCTTTCACATCCTTCCCCCTCAATACCTCTAGTTCCTTTTCATACCCTTCTGTTCTGCGCCAAATCTCCTCTCGATCTGTTAAAATTTGATTATTTCCGGCTATTTTGTTGCGTTGTATTTTCTGATAAATTAGTTTATGATATTTTGTCATCACATTTGACATAAGTAATTTTTGTTTAATACTTCGGTCAAATTGGTTTTGGGAAAAATGTGCAGATGTAATTGTCATGTAATTTCAACCATTATCTTTTATGTCAATAAAATATTGTCATAGAACATTACATATAAAGAAAGAAAATTTTGTGAAAAAGAAAAACGTGCTTGGTAATTTGCACATAGTCGAATAATTCTACAAATTATGCAAATGGATCGGATATAGCTCCTGGCGCCAAAGTTTAACCTTGCCATATATACTTTTAGTGCCAAGTCGTGCAAAAACCAATAAGTTTCAAGAAATACGTGTATATAAAGGAAAAGAAACAGATATCTTAAGTCTTTTTTCGTGTACTTTATATTTACAACGAGCAATATTTAAGAGTATGCTATTGATGTTCCAATATTGGAGTGCCTTAATATTGACATATTTCATTAGGGAAAAATACAAGGAACTTCCACCGATATGTAATTCATTCATTTTCAATGGGTATGAGGAACGGAAGGGAGGGGGCTAATACTCAACCCATTACTAGCTGAGATGAGATTGGAAACTAGAAAGAAACATTTTCACGTAAGTTCTGTTGTAATAAAGTAATGCAACGCGACAGCGTATTATTTGCCAAACGTTATTTTTACGGTGTAAAATCTCAAAAGTAAAAACGAAATTATAAAATCACTCATATGTCCGTTCGTCATCACATTTTGTTATTTAACTGTCTTGTAATATTATAAATGCAACGTAATTTTGGTTTGATTGGGAGAAATTGTCATTGTAGCAATAAGTTCTCCAGATTTTATGTACATCATCGAAGTGAAGAAATAAATAGTTATAACGCGACGTCAAGCCTAAGGACGCACGCAATAAGCTTAATAAGTTACCAGATAAGCTCACTAGTTGGTGAGCTTATCTGGTAAAGTGTTTTCTGCAGCGTAGCATGAGAGCCTTCATTGCCAGATTCGCATTACTTGCGTTGCATATTTTTCTCACGTTGCTTGAAGCGAATCTCACTCAATAACGTGATTAGAAGTTTTGCTTCAATAAAATTGTGGATATGAATAGAAAATTATTTTTATCGTAAGGTATTAACTTTCTATTTTAAGAATGTGTTAAATTTCGCCGCGTGGTGTACATGGTACTTGTACTTATTTCTACACAGTTTTGGCAGCGGGGTTCCATGTTCGATTCTCGGCCGCCCACCGACCAGATCTGGAGTTATGTTTGTAATCGCGTAGAAAAAATGCCCCAGACGGTACGAGAAGGTATACAATGCGATCGTGAATCCGCTTGCCCTGCGTGGTCATTATGGACATTATCTCTTCAATGATATGCCTATTGGGAGTGTGGACGAAGACAGGCTGTTGCTGATGATGGTGTCAAATTGCATCGATCCTATTGAAACACGCGTAAATGGGGCTCGTGGTGGGTTTTATCTCCTGGAATTGTTCATGCAAGTTAACTAAAATTATTTCTTAAAATATTTTTAGATGTTTTTTAATTAATGGTCAAAAAGAGGGGTATGGCAGAGTGTTGGATCCCATCGCCTCTCACTTTGGAGTGTATGGTTGTGCAAACTTTTGAATTTAGCCTCCTGTGTGAGAACCAAAAGACACCTGTGTGAGAACCAAAAGAAATTTAAAAAAAATGGTAGGACCTATTAATGAAGATGCTCCTTTGGAGCATCTACTTGCTTAATTTTATGAACGCTGTTTTAAAACTATGTCAATCGTAAAGCTGTGACAGACCCACGGTTTGAATAGACCAGGCGTATTCATAAGGAATCTAAGTAAATTTTCCACAATGGAAGTTTAAAAACTGATCAGGCGCGTGTTAGAACTCGCAAAGTAAAATCTAGTAGTTATTCTGTACTATGGTCCAAAATGGAAATGCAATCGTAAATTTCCAAAAAAATGGACAAAAGAATGATTTTTAAAAAGACCTGTCGTTTACGAGTAGAACTTGGACTATGAGGAATATACATTCAAGCACTTTAAAACACTTTAGGGTACAAAGTAATGAATGTTTATTTTTACTTTATATGTTTAGTTATTATGTCCAATTTTATGTTTCCACGTGGCATAGTTTCTAAGAAAATCGGCTATCACTGCTGTCACAGACGGACTGACAGACAGACAAAAAATAATGTGATCAATTTTCACTGATAGAATGGTAAAGTATGCCTTTTCTAATGTTTTTAAAGGAACAAAATTTGAGCTATCAGTATACCACTTTTGTATACCTCTTTGTATCTGCGTACCACTTATATACACTATAATCACTTTTTTATACCTCCTTGTATCCGTATTCTACTTATATATACTATAATCACTTTTTTATACCACTTTGTATCTGTGTACTACATATATACACTGTAACCATCTTTCTATACCACTGTGCTTCCATATACCACTTATATACGCTATAGTAACTTTCGTATACCACTTTGTATCTGTATACTAGTCATATACACTAAACCCTTTTTGCATATCTCTTTGTACCTGCATACCACTTATATACCCTATAACCACTTTTATGTACCTCTTTATATCTGTATCCCACTTATATACACTACAATTACTTTTGTATACCACTTTGTATCAGTATACCATTTATATATACTATAATCGCATTTGCATACCACTTTGTATCTGTATAACATTTATGCATATACACTGTAACTATTTTGTTTACCTCTTTGTATCTGTATACACTATAATCATTTTACGACTCCATTTTGCGTTTGTGCAGAGTAAATGAATAAGATATTTTAAATTTTATTACATAGTAGGTCTTGCCGCGGCTTTGCTATAAAGCAGACCAATTATGTAGTTACGAGACAAGCACTGTTTTTAACATAATTTGCCAGCCCTGACTTTTGACAATTATGCGCACCTCACGAGTTATGGGATGGTAGTCTGAACTAAAATACCATCATAATTAACGAATTAATTTGGCATGTTAAATGGAATATGTAATGGAATATATTCCAACCAATCCAATGGAATATATTCCAACCAATCCAATGGAATATATTCCAATCAATCCAATGGAATATATTTAAACAAGTAAGTTAAGCAACGCATTTAGTTTTACATGCGTGGGAATAATTTTTTTTCAGCGTTTATGTTTACTACTCTGCTTTTCAATTGATAGTCTAATTGTATACAGTCTATCTTTTGATTTAGGCTGTATACTGTAAAATTTCATTGAAATTTGTTTAATAGTTGAAGGAAGATAAAGAACCAAATAAGCTGATAACGTCTCACTTTTATTATATTAGTAGAGATTAGTTTAAACACCTGTCTGACATCTTTATCGTCGGTATTTACCTACAAAAATTTCGTCCATTTTGATGGGTCTAAATTTGAGATTGTGTAGTTGTAATAGAGGAACATGACGATATTATAAGGATTCCTGAAAAGGGCTTGAAAAAATATTTTCCGATCACTTCTAAAATTATCAAGCTCATAATTGAAAAAAAACAGGTTAGCAAAATTAATAACGATAATTGTAGTGAAATCATAGCGATTGGTTAATGCTCATCACTCCTTGAGATTCAACAAATGCATTGCTTGAAACCTAGTTGAGTCAGATATCCTAGACATATAAAGAAATTCACAACTTTTCACCGAACATTAAATATACATAAGGTAAACATAGTAAAGAAACTATATATGTATTATGGTACATTGGAAACTATATATGTATTATGAAAGAAACTATATATGTATTATGGGACGTTGGAAAGAAAATACAACATAATATGAAAGAAACTATATATGTATTATGGGACATTGGAAAGAAAATACAACATAAAACTATCGACGATAAAACCAAAAGTACACACTCTGTGCCTTTGTTTATTAATATTATTTTAATATTTATTTTTTTTGTTACTTTTATATATATATTATAAAATAATTATCCAAAACCTAATGAAAAACATAATCATCAAACCCGCTTTTGGCGATATCTCTACATATAATAAAATAGCAAGAGAGCGAGTTCTTTACAAGGAAAATATTGTAAAAAGAGTTTGAAATTGATTTAGCGTAAGGAATGATAGTAGAAGTCAGAAAATCTGTTTTTCGAATGATAGTAGAAGTCAGAAAAGATAAGCGAATCCGTTTTTCGAAATATAGTAGAAAATCTGTTTTTCGAATGATAGTAGAAGTCAGAAAAGATAAGCGAATTCTTTACAAGGAAAATGTTTTAAAAAGAGTTTGAAATTGATTTAGCGTAAGGAATGATAGTAGAAGTCAGAAAATCTGTTTTTCGAATGATAGTAGAAGTCAGAAAAGATAAGCGAATCTGTTTTTCGAAATATAGTAGAAAATCTGTTTTTCGAATGATAGTAGAAGTCAGAAAAGATAAGCGAATCTGTTTTTCGAAATATAGTAGAAAATCTGTTTTTCGAATGATAGTAGAAGTCAGAAAAGATAAGCGAATTCTTTACAAGGAAAATATTTTAAAAAGAGTTTGAAATTGATTTAGCGTAAGGAATGGTAGAGGAAGTCAGAAAATCTGTTTTTTGAATTTTTGTTTGTATGTTAATCTGTTCATTAATCACACAAATTTCACTGGACATATTTTTATGAAATTCGGTATGGTAATAGTTTATAGCCAATATGGGAGAAACAAAAATTGATAACTTTAATTATTCTGAATTTATTATGCGAATTCTCTGAGATAACTTTTATTATGCGAATTTCATGCGAGGGAAACCGTGGGTCGTGGGTCCGTTTGGTTAGTTAGTTAACTAATAAAACGAAAATAGGCGGAGACCAGAGGAGCAAGAATAGAGAGAGAGAGTAAGAATATGTGCAGAAAACGGAGGTTGGAAATATTTCAGCTACTGTTTTTGGCCCCGTTTTCTGCAGATATTAATCGAAACAGTAGTCAAAAACGGTAGCTGAAAACAGGAGTCGAAAAAAAAAGAGTTTTTGTAGGAAACTGTTTACAAAAATTATACTTATTAACAAATCATTGTGAAAATCAATACGCTGCTGTTCTGATAGTTAACCAATCGGTTTTAAAAGAATTACGAATATTGCATCCCTATATGTACATACTACATTCTTATATAATACATACTTATATACTACATAGGTACATACTACATACGTGCATACTACAGTCGTACATACTACAAACTTACATACTACATACGTACATACTACATACGTACATACTACATACATACATACTACATACGTACGTACCACATACGTACATACTACATACGTACATACTACATACGTACATTCTACATACGTAAATACTATATAGGTACATACTACATACGTATATACTACATACGTACATACTGCATACGTACATACTACATACGTACATACTACATACGTACATACTACATACGTACGTACTACATACGTACATACTACATACGTACATACTACATACGTACATACTACATACGTAAATACTATATAGGTACATACTACATACGTATATACTACATACGTACATACTACATACGTAAATACTGCATAGGTACATACTACATACGTACATACTACATACGTACATACTATATACGTTCACACTACATACGTACATACTACATACTAACCTACTACATACGTAGAAATACATATGTACATACTACACACGTACATAATAAATACTTATATACAACGTACAGACCAATGGAGACGTATGTTATTTTTCAAAGGCAAATTAAGATCACAATAAATATTAAAAGAAAAAAAAACACGTTGAGCCCGAGCGGAACTCGTACTACAAGGATTTCGTACACATTTAGGCATTTAGAAATCTTTATTGGTACGTAATATTCCTATTAAATTGTTTACAAAATTTTAATTTTTTAGATCGAGAATATGTTACCTACTATGTCTTTCACAGACGCACATTTAATAAAATATTTTTTATGTGATACCTATCACATAAAAAATATTTTTATAACTACAAATTAACGATTTTCGGAGTTTTTCCTTTATCTGTACTCTGAGACCTTGCTTTTTGCCAAATTTCATGGTTCTAGGTCAACGAGAACACCTCATAGGTTTACCCTATAGGTTGATTTACTTGTGAGCGTTATAATATGCGGCATAAATGACTGTATTTTTAGGGTACTCCTTGGTTGCGTTAACTCAGAAGCTTAATTTTTTTACTCCAAGCAAACCGTAGACTTAAGAATTGGGTATTCATTTCAATTTGATATCTCTACGCATTCCTGAGAAAATGGCTCTGACAGATAGATAGACAAACAGACGGCCAACGACGTGATTCTGTAAAGATTTCTTTTTTCACTTTTGAGCTATGGAATCCTTAAAATTTAAACTGGTATAGTGTTTTAGAGTAAAACCTCCTTTTTCCAAAAACTTATAAGTCGATTGCTTGTAAAATTATTTAAGTATAATTACTTTTGTTTTCAAAAGTAGAGGTTGGCTTGCTTGCCCATCATAAAGCAGGATAAATCTGCGGTCTGTGCAACAGAGCGTAAGTTATTTTTATCACCGTAAGAGTATTTTATATGGTGTACAGAGTTCACATTATACCCTGAACAGATATAAAGATATGTCGGTTACTGATCAAATATTTAAAGATATGTCTGCTCATATTCTTAGGTTATGTTCTAAATCTATTAACCTTATCCTTCTTAAAAAACACCATAGTCATGCACGAAAAGGTATTTACTGATCAAGTTACAATAGAAGGCCATTAGCCTCCTATATTTTAATACTAGGAGTTAGGTAATAATGTTTATTTCATAAATGGTTTGCTTATGTCTCTGAGAATATCTTGATTTTTTTTTAATTATGACGTAACCTTATGACTTATTATGACTTTCTTTATCATTAGGCTTTGATATTAATTCGACGTCTCTGAGGGTTCCGTATTCATTTACGTACTTATAAACATTTAAGTTAATGTATTACTTACATTAAACTATTAATAAAGATTTTTTTTTCAATCTGCATGTATTTTCTGCTATATGTTTAAAAATTATGGCTCCCAGAATCATCACCATATTTTTCTTCTGACCTTTACCAAGACTTCCATTTGATGATTATTACTTTAGACAAAGATTTGAAGTTTTTAGAAAATTAATGAACTTATATTTCTTTGTCCCAAAACTAAAAATTTAAAATTATGTACAATTTTATTTCAAGAGATGATCATGCATTAAAAAAATCATGTCGGTGATCATGGCGGTATGTCATAGGCATGTGATCATGGCAGTAACCATTTTTACATCCATGCGTGTGATGGATGATTCAATAGAGTACGATGTACTTTTAAATAAAAATAAAGACAATGTGGTTGATCGTCAAAGTTGCCAGTTAGCAAAATAAGTCTGGTTATTTCGTTATTGTATATTTTTGTATTCTATATCTCAAATACAAAAAGAAAATAGTTATAAGATCACTCACGTGTCCGTCTGTCTATCTATCTTCAGTATTTTCTAATAAACACAAAAATATTTTTCTTAGATATTCTAAAAATATGCTAAAATAAGGCATCTCTTTTTTATTTCCGAAACGACTGAATCGAAAATCATGGAAAAACAGGATTGGTAAAGTTTGATTAGAAAATTACTGGATTTTATAATTTTATAATCGTCCTAGATTTCATAATTTTTTAAATAAGCACAGTGTTTTTATGTCTGCTAAAGATATTCTAGGCAAAATATTTCGGTTTTGAAAAATTAATATTTGTAAAATAGTTTATTAGAAATACTGTGCCCTTAAATATTTATAAGTGCCTATACAGCTGTAACCTTGGTGGTCTTTTTTGTAGTTTTAGTAGGATTTTAAAAAATATTTTTATGGAATTTATCTTGATAATAGGCGTCGAACTTAGTAAATGAAATTTCAAATCAATATTCTGACATCCTGTGTTTAAGCTACGTCGTTGCTTTGTAAGTTAAGAATAATAGAAACAGTCTTTGTTATCAAGAATTTCTAAAATATTGCTTTAAAATATAATGCGAATAAGTAAATATTGCACCTACATTACACTTTTCAAAATAAAAAGCGCAATGTATTTAAAAAATTAGTTTACTTAAAGCCACATGGCTTTAAATAAAATAGGTACTAAGTTTTTGTAGTACTTCTATGATCAATATTTGAGTCATTAAGTTGGGTTTTCAAAAAATGAATGAATAAGTTAGTGCTATAAATGAGGTCTTCTCCAGATGTTTTCTCCTCGTCGGAGATTGGAAATCATTATGGCTACTCTAATCTTGTGTGCAACCGCTGCAAAAAGTTCGTTTGATGTACATCCATATCATTTTCTCAAGTTGTGCAGCAATGATATACTTCTTTTTACTATACTTCTTCTGCCTTAGATTTTAACTGGCATGACCAGTCTTAACATGATGTATCTTGAGCTTCGTGTTGTATATTTAAGATATTGCATTTTTTTGGTTTTAATTACATCTACAATTTCCGTGTTTTTGTTAATTCTTGTTAAGATTTCGATGTTTGTTACTTTGTCCAGCCTTAAGATTCTCCTATATTTTCATATCGCAAACGCTTCCAGTTTTTTGGTGGTTGCCACTTTAAGTGTCTAAGCTTCTAATCGATAAGCGAAAGTTGTGAAGACGTAACACTTATCAACCTTTGCCAACGAGATTCTGCGATCGAGATTTAAATTTCTCTTTGTTGTCATTTTTTTTCATTTTACTAAACTTAACTCATATTTTCTTCAGTCATTATGCAATGGTACATATATTTATAGACTTGTTCTATTTTTTCCTTTACCTAATAATACTTATTGATTTTAATTCTGGTTTTTCTTCTTTTAGGGCCTTTTTTAAAAACTTTTCAGAATAGGCATTGAAGAGTGTTGCTAACAGTACACATACTTGCTTCTTTTCTTATTTTCATTTCTTCTTAAGTTTACTGATCAATATTTAATGGTGCACTTTTGGTTATAATGCAGGTTTGAAATTGTCATTACGTCTCTGTGATCATGATGTTTGTGTTTAAATGTGTTTATTAATTCATCATATCGGACCTTGTAATGTTTTTTATTACAGTCAATAAAACATGGTTATATATCTTGGCTGATATCCAAGTATCTCTGGTAAATAGGGCTTCTAGTGTAATTAGCTCCTTGCATCATCCAGACTCATTTTCATTTATGTCCATATCTAGTTTTTTGTGGATTCGTTTATGTATTATTTTTCGAAATAGGTTTAGGGTATGTGATATCAAGTTGATAGCATGATGATTGTTGTATTTTTTGGAATTTGGTTTCTTAGGCAAGCATTTAATTCTCGTTTCGTAAATTTTATTGAATAATTCCGTAAGCAGTTTTATGTGGTTTTCAACAGTGAGTTTGATAACATGAACAAGTAAGGTAGATGTATTCAACTACAAGCTGAGCGTGATCAAATGGTGTTTTTGTGAAAATATTGTTTTCGTTGAAATGGCAAGTTTGAAAGTTAGTCCTTTGGAAACGGTTGAGAATTTTAATTAGCTCCAGAATATTCTTTACACTCAGTTTGACACACAGAATAACCTGTATAAATAATGGATACGATCTTTGTTATACACACACACACACACACACACACACACACACACATATATATATATATATATATATATATATATACACACACACACACACACGCATATACACGGTGTCCGGTAATAAATGTCGGACAAAGAAAGACGTTATTCGTTGACTGAAAAATAGTTGATTGCCGTCAAAATGAAATTTAAAATATGACTTTTTTCATAAAATTTAAAATAATATTTATAATTATTTGTCGTTTTTTTCACAAATACAATACTTGCACACGTCAATCAGCACCACTCGGGTTAATGTAGTGGTTGCGTACGGCTAGCGTGAGCTTGTGTGCGCGTTAGCGGTATTAGGTGTGTTAAAAAGAGCTATGTGTCATTTTTTTTGCACCCAATTAGAAAAAGGACATGTTTTACGTTTTATTTCAACGACAATTTATTTCTTTATGGCCAACGAATAGCATCTTTCTTTGTCTGACTTTTATTCCCGGACACCGGTTATTTTATATATACATCATGCATTCATGTATATATAAAATCTTATTTACGACCCCGAGAAATTTTCGTTTCGAAAACTCTTAATATTTTTATGGTGCATAAAATATTAAGGGTTTTCGAAAATTAATATTAAATTTTTTCAAAAATTAATATTCATTTTTTCCCAAGTGTGTGTTTTTCAGAATGCCAGAAAATTTTATTTATCTGAAAATACGAGAAGTTTTATACGAAAAGGGGTTAAATTTATTTTAATCAATTTTAACGAAACACTGAGTGTTAGGTAGATATTTTTGGAGTACTTTTATCGAGTCCTTTAAAAATGATATTGTACCATTAACATTTTAGCAAAAAAATATTGGTTTTTTTATAGTTGTTGGTAACAGTCTGATAAGTTGTCTCACACAGGAGCGAAGGTTTTTCACTTTATGGATAGCTTCATCCTGAAAAAGAAGTGCACCAAACACAAATATACTATTTAATATAATTTTTCCTATCGAACTAATAAGCCGTATTGCCTAGTGGTGGAACCTTCCGAATACATTTTCATTCCAAAACTAGCCAATAACTCATCATTGAACCAATAATCACCGAGTCAATAGCAGCAGGCGTCGTAAGCGGTGATGTCAGAAGGGCAGGGCTCAGGCGAGGATATATTTCAGTGTCGTGTCTCGCGTGCCAGGGCTGGGCGTACGTCAGCTGGCGAGCCTGATACAGGGTGCGGTATCGCTTTGGTGACGCTTACGGCCGTATACGGAGTGTTATGAAGCACCAACACAGACTGCAAATGACTTTTTAGACTCATGTCTCGTGAAGGGTATGTCGTGTCAGTAAACATTACTGGGAATTTTTATTGTATTTTAAAATAATTTACGACAATGTGCCACCCGAAGAAGTCGATGAGTGGAAAAGGGTCATCCTATCTTCGTGCGAAATTTCGTCACAATCGGTCTTAAATTGAGATAGCTATGATGCTACATCATGGACATGGTGAAATTACAAGGGATATGAGTGACGTTTGGCAGAGGCACAATCAATTGAAAATATGGGACATCTACAGGTTTTTTGAACGTAGATCCAAGACGTAAGCAGAAAAAGCTAAAATCTGGCAATACTATGTTAATTGCCATCCAACTGAGCCGTGACTATTCTGTGCATTACAGTGAAAAATAAACAAAACCCTTGCAAGATAACTTACGGGTTCGTCCCTCTACCTGACTTTATTTCTCAGATATTGTTCAAAGTGGAAACTTGACGTTTGGCATAGCGATAATATATATATATATATATATATATATATATATATATATATATATATACATATATATATATGTATATATACATATATATATATATATATATATATATATACATATATATATATATATATATATATATATATATATATAGGTATATTAGTAATTAACACTCAAATATATTTTTACAGAAATTTTCGAGAATATAAATGAAGATATTAATTTTTTTAATTTCACGTAATTTATGGAATAGCAACTGATTGAAGAATTTCAAAATATTCTTTTTTAGAATTTAAAATATTGGTCAAAATATCATTGAAAACACGTACCTTCATTTTCATTATTAAAATTTATAGAGATGATTCTAAGTTTACTCGAAAAGATATACTTAGGCAATATATTTACTATTGTATAACAATTTAACAACATAACAATGTAATATCTTGAATATTTATAGGTGCCTAAGTGTGTACGGAACCCTCGTAGTGTGAGTTCCACTCGTAGTTATTGAACGATAAACCGAGATTAGGCTAGGAATAAATACAAAGATTGAGGAGTATTCAGTATATTTCTGTAACCATTAAAAGACTTCCTAGATAATTTTGATAAAACATTGTAAACATTTTCACCTTTCACATGCAAGCCTTTCCTTTTTTCTTAATTTAATTATAAAGATGAGGATTTTTTAATTAAAATAATGATATATAAAAAGCATTATTAAAAATAGTAAAAATAGCTATATATTAGTAAAAATAGCACTGAAAAGTTCAAGAAAACGTATTGGAATTAAAATTTGATGTTTTCGAATGTCATTAACAAATTTCATCACTGTTAGTTTTATTTTTTTACTGAATTGAAAAAAAATATCTCTTTCTTCATATCCTATGTCCACTTGGTAGAGCAAAGGAAATTCTAGGTGTTTCGCTTACGCTGTTTAGTTCTGTGCATTTCTAATTGCTTTACTCCTGATATTGCAGGTGTTATTCAGTTCTGCCAGCACAGCCTATTGCTAGATTTGTTTCGGACGGCCACGTTTCCTCTTCCCTCGAAAGTTCCTGTTCAAAGACTCTTATATATGGATTTTTTCCCTTTTAAGCATATGACCAATCCAGTTCCATTTGTGGCACCTTATTTGGTGCTCAATGGAAAGTTTACTTGTTCCAGCAATTCTTTCTTTAATTATTTTGTCGGCCCAGGACATTTGGAGAATATGTCTAAGACAATGGTTTAAGATGCCTCTTAGTTACCTTGTGAGGTCTCTTATTGTCTTTCATGTCTTGTATCCATATAGCAGAACAATTTTGGCGTTGAAATGGACTGTTTTGTGCTTCAGTCTCTGTATCAGTTTCCGGATAGTCACATGGGACGAAGTTGTGGGTTTGTGAGAAAATAGTGACAAATATAAAAGCTTTTTTATTTGTAAGGTTATAGGATACCGATTTAAAAAAAGGACCATTTGAAAGTTGCATTAAGATAGAGATTTCACGCTTCAATTTCTTTTTTCAACCCCATGCGTTGAGGATATGTCAAAGAATGTAATGTTAAAACAAATGCAATTTAATTTGTTTTTGAAGAATAACAAATTATCCCTTAATATTTTTGAGGAGTTCTATTAAAGGATCATAAATGTAAGGATTGTTAGATGAGACTTAGAATGAAAGGATGTGGTGTTGAAGATGTTTGATAGGGTTTAATTCTTGGTTACATGTATTTATAATCGAAGACTTTGGAATCACCATGACATATTTACATTCAACTTTTCTCAATCACATCAGAAACATAGCAAAAATAATTTAATTACCTCACTGCAAACAGGTTAAATTAGTTTTGTAGTCCTATAAAATATTGCGGTTTCCATGTAACGAATTTTCACGATTGTAATAAAATTATTAATCGTAAAAAAAGGACATTCATTTTACCGAAACACTTAATTCATCCCAAAATGGAAATCCATACATATAATTAAAGATATTACCTGTGATTTTGAAATAAACGCCTACTTTTAGACTGGTTCTGACCGATTAAAAATATTTTGTTAATTTTTTTGCCCGTCTGTTAGACTTTTTATTATCTCTCCTTTTTTTCAGGATAAACTCAGATCTCCTATCTTTTTTCTGGATAGACTCTATCTGTTTTCGGGGTTAACACAAAATTTTGTTATGTCTGTATATAGAGGATTCCACAGAGCATAATATGCATATTGTCTCAAAAAGTTTCGTAGAATATAAGGAGAAAATCTCTGTCACGTGGTCGGTGGGCAGTATCTAGTTGCGGAAACATGCGGAAGCGGGCAAGGGAACGAGGCGAGAGAGCACAAATCGAACCGCGCGGATTTAAACGAAATTGATTGTTTATGTCTAATATAAGAACATAAAGTAAATCCATTAAAAGCACTTGCGTTTTGGATTTCTGCGGATGACGTTGAAAAGTACTGTTTATTTCAATAAATTGAGATTGCTTTTTTTTTTAAAAAAATTATATTTACTACATACTCAGTCGGTCAAACGAAATTCTCCTAATGGTAATATTCATAAAATATTTTGGGTGAGACCATTAACTTATAAGTGGCAGTAGCATATAATGCCTTAGAAGGAATTACTTCTTCTGAAAACCTGACATCATATATTTATGAATATTTAAACATATTTCAGTTATTGTATTCAAACGAAGTCCGTGATTTAATATATGATGTGTTGTCTGAATGCATAAACTGAACGCTACCAGTGTATATAATAAATAAAATGCGCAAATCTCATGTTTGTCAAATCATACGAAACATCACGATGCATAAGTTTTCTATAAAAAACTAAAATTGCTTACGTCATTTCCAGCGACGATTTACGTGAAGAAAACAAGCTGTAACTTATTGAACTTTTGGCTATATTCAGAGTGAAATAACCCGTGTTTTGTTATATTCTGAGTGAAACAACACACACATACACAGAATCATTGTGTAGAGATTTACCGACTGTTAAATGTCTGCTGAAGAAAACAAACATTTCTGTAATAACATTTTGTAAAAATATTTAGTTTTTCATTTTATAAATACACCTATTACATTTTGTCAGTGAATTTAATACTTGGAATTAGTCATTCTGATGACTGTTCTTTGTTTATATATATTTTATTCGTTTATTATTGTATATTTTCATCGTGATAGTTTAAAACTCTATAATGTATATTGTCATGCAGGTGATATTTTAAAAATTTATCTTTTCTTGAGAAAATTATATAATTCTGGATGGACGGCCGAACAACCGACAAATAGAGTACACTATCTTCATATGTGATTAATATTTGTGGTTAACTAAGAGTATGTTTTGAATAAAATGTGGTGCCAACCATGACGATAATTTCGCTTTTTTCTTTTTATAAATGAATGAAAATTTAATAGAAACAATGTATTTAATAAAAGAAAATGCGGCTCGTAATTTTCATAAATTCGATTTTAAAAGTGAGTTTACTTCAATGAATGAGAATTTTGAATTACTTTCTTTTTTATGTAAATTTGTGTTTTTATTTGCATATTCAGTGTTCAGCGTCACTAAGAATGGCAATTATTAAAAAAAACGTTAAAAAGCCATTTTAAAAAAATGCAGTGCTTTTGCGAAATATTTAAAAAAAAATTTTTGTTTTAAAATGATCCCGCGCGAAACTTATTTTTGTTAAATATATTGTTTTTAATGTATGTTCCTTCATTTAATAACTAATAAATAGTGAAATTTGAACTGGCATTAAACTGTATTTGTTTCGATCTTAGTAATTTGACAAATTTTCATTAAAAAACATTATAAAAGGATATACATATATATATATATATATATATATATATATATATATATATATATATATATATACATATATATATATATCTATATACAGAGAAATAATTCATAATATATGAATGAAAAACATAGATATGGTGATCTGTGTGATCTTGTGTGTATATGGTAATCATGTGTCTGTTCACTTTCCAATTTAACACAATTTGCATGAATATGTGTGCTTATTCGGTATAGGTTTTGGCTTTTGGTCATTGAAAATGAGGAATTAGTAAGAAAATGAACAAAGAAGCATAACATTGGCTAGAATTAGACTGGCAAGAACTTTGATAAGAAGTGTCTCTCTTAGTAGGTTGTCCTACCCAAAAAGCACTGCACGACACTGGGGATATTATTTCTACTTAGTTTCAGAAAAAAATCTCTGGAAACTTCAAAACAAAATAAATCTTTATAATTTTTGAATTTTTGCTGAGCATTCCAAAATTATTAGGATTGTTTTTACTTTTAAATTTGCAATATATCGGTTCAAAACATAAAGAAAATGAATATGCAGTAGGTTAGATATTTTACGTTTGCAACTACTTTTTTTCATCACCTTCCAATGAATATAATGAAGGCAAATGAAAATTTTAGACTTTTTAGGAATAGTACTTCGTTAACATTTTAAGACGAAGCAATATAATACACAATTAATATTACTAAAAAAGACGAGTAAATTAAATAAGCCAAAAAATATTCAATCTGTCACCGCCTGTAGCGTGTTCCCCTTGACGTTTCTCTAATTACACTAAAAGCTAGCGCATATCTCCCCTCCTATTTATAGACAATTAGTTATTATTATTTCGATCTCGACCATAAACAAAGTCCTTGTGTTTTAATAATGGCCGTTCGCAAATTTCCCGCGTTGTTCTGCCATTCTGACATTCGGATTCCCGCGTTCGCCTTCCATTGTCTTGTTTATTGGCCTCTTTGCTCGTCTTTAATGTAATGGAGGCTTTCGACGGAATAATTGGCAGTGTTTAGTCATGTTTATTGTGTATTTGAATATTCAGTTTTGTTGAGTGAGGAATTGTAGGGAGTTAAAGTAGCTTATGAAAATATATTTGTTGTCTTATTACATCTTAGTCGAAGACATTTTATTTTTCGTATATCGTTATAATGTCTTTCCTTATTGTCATTTCTGGTTTATTTTACAAGCGACAGTTAAGTTTGCTAGGGTTGAGTTGGAGAGGGGGGAGGAGCCTGGTGGGGTTTGTTACTCTTGAGTTTGGTGTCATTGCGACTACTTTCTACGTAATATAATAACATTTTGACATATGTTTTTGATTATTGGAATTTATAAGAATAATCTATGCATAATCATTTTTATTATTTATATATTATCCTTAGTTTATCTTTATCATTCACTAGCTTCCGCCCACGGGATTGACCGCGTGGTATTAGCAAAGTTTAAAAAAAATTGCGAAGTGAAAAAATATTTTGGCTCCCTTTTATCAATATTTTAAATACCTTAATAATATTTTAATAACAATCATGATCTTTTGTTACATTTTATCGAGTCACCATAGATTATATTATTTTGTGCGGGTGTTTAATTTTCATTCTGAATATTATATGAAAAAAATTGTGTACTTACGACCACTTGATAGAAGTGAAAACTTCTAATGTAATATATATATATATATATATATATATATACATACATATATATATATATATATATATACATATATATATATGTATATATATATATATACAATTACTTTTTTTTTATATGATGGATATTAATTCGACAAATCAGGAACAAGGCGATATTATTATTTTAAAATACGATAACATACAAGGGCAATATAGATAGACATTCACGTGTAAAATAGTACGCTTGGTGCGCCTAAAAAAGTAGTCGATGCCGAAAGGAGCCGAGTTTACGCGATTCAGCGCCACCGACCCGAACCTGATGGTTCAGCATCATCAACCCGGGCGTTACGCCTGAGTTTCGTTCACTGTAACTCCGGATAACCCTGCTGTAAAATTATTGTGATAGATGTCTGCATTTTATTTATAAGTTAAATAAAAAATAATACACATTATTAGTCACATAGTACTCAACATTAACGTTATATTTTTGAGGATTTTTTTTGTTGACATTCTTGATTGGGGCTATTCTTAAGCAAGTCGTTTACAAATAGTGCACTTTTAGAAATGATTTAAAAAAATATCCAATCAAATTAAAACGTAATAAATTCTAAAGCAATAAAATTCATTTATAGAGAGATTTTATTAATCCATTTGGTGATTTTTTAGTTTCATCTATTATTAATTTCGCTAAAATATGCTATAATAAATTAAAATGAGTTATAATAAATAAAAACATAATTTCCCATATTTATTTGATGAATGCACAATTTAGAAATAGCCGATATGATTAGTGAGCATTCCTCTTTAGATTCAGCAGATATTGGAACTTGAAATTTGGCATGGTTATTGTTTATTTTTAAAATATTAAGTTATTGAAATTAAAAAAAAATAAAACAGTCAAGGCACAGTAGCAAGTGGGCAGCAATTTAAACGTAGAACTAAACCGTTACTGCATATTTTGATTTTCTTTCCTTTTCGTAATAGAACATAATGCGAACAATATTCGATAGATGGCGGTAGTTATGTAGCATATAATTGATATGAACCTTAACTATTTAAGAGGTAAAAAGTAAAAAAAATATTTTATTATAAATTGAACCGTATAGTTAAGAACGCATATTTAGGATTCCATAACTCAAAAGAAAAAAAAACGGAAATCCCATAATATTCACTTGTCCGTTTGTTCCTCTGTCACAGCCGTTCCTCTCAGAAAACGCTTGACGTAAAAACTTGAATTTAATTTCCTGGCATAATAGAAAAAAAAAATTATATAGAAATTTTAGGGTGGAGCAAATTAAGAACATAAGTTCTTTTTAAATTTCATGCAAAACGGCTAAAAAAAATTTCAATTCAAAAAATTTCATGAATATCGTTTGAAAAGGCTAGTTTTGAAAGTCTCATAAATGTTTCCTTCGTAATTTTAAGTAGTATATATTCGGATATATTAAAAACGTTCCGGATGAACACACTAACAAATGCGACGATCGGGCGGCCGCGGGTTAGTAACCCCTGGCGTGACAACCAGCGGCCGCATCAAGGGATCACTTAGCAAAATATAAAAGGGGTCACGACGTTGCAAAATCGTAGTCATCGATCAGTTCGACATTGAGTTCAACTTCTAGTTCTAGTAATAGTATACTTTATAATTAGTAAACAAATAATAAAGAAAATGTCGTACAACGACTACGAGTATTCATTGGTGACCCAGCAGCTCTCTCCTGACTATGTAAGTCAACAGTGACGTAGGCCTAGTGAACGTCGAATCCTTCGATCTAGCAACGGTCAAGTGCGGGGCTTTGACTCTTGCCTGTCGTCCCGTACAGAAAAATATATAAAAAAATTATGTTTTCTTTTCGCCTTATTTCCGAAAACATTGAAACTAAAATGGTGAACAACAGGGTGTTTAGGAACCTACGTAAAAATTGTAAGAAAGCAATGAAGATGATTTTTGATATCATAGTTATTGAGATATTCACGATAATATATATGTTCTACTACTTAATTATATTAGATGTTATTGAATAGTTATTACGCTAGCAATTCAATATTATTGATGATTTATCATAAATAAAGAAATTTCCTTTAAAAAAGGTATAGAACCCTAGATGCTCTATCCAGGCTCGTGTCTGGTCACTTGTTTTCTATTGCTGAATGATTAGTAGTTTCATAGATATAAGTAGCCAAAATGGGACATACTTTTATTGCGTCATACTCTGGAAAATCTGCCGATCGGATATATATATATATATATATATATACATATATATATATATATATATATATATATATATATATATATATATATATATATATTAAGAAATATTACATCATGAAAAGGGTGTAATACGCCTGTATATACGTACACGTTTCGTATATCTCAGTACATTTGTCTATTTTGCCAAATTGTCGACCATAATGCCAAAGCGGATAACTGGACGGCTTTTTCGTAAGCTTCATTACTTCCGGTCAATTTAACCAGCTGGTCAGGCGTAAAGTTTTCTGTAAACATATTTACGTCACGAATTATGAAAGACGGTTATTTTTTAATAACTAATTACTGGCATGATATTATGGGAGTGGCTTTTTGCGTGATGTAATACCTCGCAGTACGCGAAGCGTAAACGTGATGTGCTGTGCTATCTATTATTAGCTCAGTAGTTAGGAAGCATTTATAAAACTGGATATCCTGATAATATAATATCTGTAAACATATATATAATTTGAAAAGTGTATAAGAACATTTTAAATATTTCATGTAATAGAAAAAGCAAAGCGTTAATATCTATGAGTGGAGTTATTATCGAAAATTCATCTATAGCTTTATGTTTGGATTTAAAAAAAAATACAATATTTCTGTGAAAAAACACAAGACAATATTAAATAAGCTACGCGATTAGCGTAACTTATTTAATATTGTCTTGTGTTTTTTCTAGATACAGAGCTTTAGATGCTTGTTGCCTTAAATCTTAACTTGTTCTTTTTATATACTAATATAATATTATATAATATAATATTTTTATATACTATAATTTATATAATTCTGTGAGTTTTTCTTCACTGTATATACATTGTCGAAATATATATCTTCACTGTGCAGCATATATCTTCACTGTATATATGCTGTCGAATTTTGAATTAATTTGAACCTTTCGTCGATATATATTTAAACTTTGAATTTTTCTTTATTCGAATAATGGAAAAAAATTTCATTTACGTTTTATCGAAATTATAGCTAAATTTCTCATTTTCATTTTACCCAAACCTCAGCTGAATATCTCATATTAATTTTATCTAAATAATAGCTAAATTTGTCACTTTTATTTTGTCTAAATAATTGGTAAATTTGTCATTTTTATTTTATCCAAATAATATTTAAATTTTGAATTTCCATTTTATGAAATAATAGATAAATTTCAAATTTTTCTATCGAAATAATAATTAAATTTCTGATTTTAATTTTATCCAAAATAATAGTTAAACTTTTTATTTTGATTTTATCCTAATAACAGCTAAATTTTTCACTATTGTTTTATCTAAATAATACCCAAATTGCTCATTTTTATTTTATCTAAATAATAGATAAATTTCTCATTATTATTTTTTCTAAATAATAGCTAAATTTCTCATTTTGATTTTATCCCAATAACGGCTAAACTTCTCGCTTTTGTCTTACCTAAATAATACCTAAATTGCTCATTTTTATTTTATCTAAATAACAGATAAATTTCTCATTTTTATTTTTCCAAATAATAGCTAATTTCTCATTTTGATGTTATCCTAATAACAGCTAAATTTTTCACTATTGTTTTATCTAAATAATACCTAAATTGCTCATTTTTATTTTATCAAAATAATAGATAAATATCTCATTTTTGTTTTATCCAATTAATAGCTAATTTCTCATTTTGATTTTATCCCAATAACAGCTAAATTTCTCGCTTTTGTTTTATCTAAATAATACCTAAATAGCTCATTTTCATTTTATCTAAATAATAGATAAATTTCTCATTTTTATTTTTTCCAAATAATAGCAAAATTTCTCACTTTGATTTTATCCTAATAACAGCTAAATTTCTCACTTTTGTTTTATCCAAGTAATAACAAAATTTCTAATTCCAGTTTTATCTAAATATTAATTAAATTTTTAAATTTTGTCTTATCCAAATGCTAAATTTCAAATTGTTGTTTTATTCATTATGCAACACTTATAAAAGTTTCTTTACAACCAATGACATTGAAAACGTGAAAAATTGTAAAATTGAATATTTTTCCCGATATATTTAAATTAATATCTAAAAATATAGTAGAACAGTGGAGTAGAAAAAGAACTAAATTTGTACAAAGAATTGAGATAAAAATTAAACTTTTCCAGAGGATTTAAATCGACGATTCTTTTTCAATGTCAAAATCGAGTCCAATTTATATACAGTGAAGAAAAACTAACAGAAGATGACGGTAATATTATTATATATAAAGGGAGCAAATTAAGATTGAAAGCTTAATCCAAGGCTACAAATATTCAAAGCTTTATGTCTAGAATTATGATAAGACATATATAATGATTCTTTAAAGTATTAAAAAGAGACTCCTGTATTTCTATTCAAATAGCTATATTTTCAATAAAGACTCAACTCATAGCTATAAATGTCATAATCATGTTACATGAAATATTAGAAATCTCCCTTTTACTCCTTCCAGAATTTGGATAGTGCTTGTGGGTACCTTTACTTTAACAGCAAGATAGCTAGATGTACGAAAGCTTCCTAACTACACGCGCTAATAACAGATAACACAGCACATCACGTTACGCTTTGCTTACTGCGAGGCGTTCAATAGCAGAAGGTTAAATATACATAAAAAAAATTAAACGGCAGCATATCACGTAAAGCAGAAAGTCACCCCGACAATGTCATGCCAGTTAGTAATTATTTCAAAAATGTCAACCGTCTTTCATAATTCATGACGTAAATACGTTGACAGAAAGATTATACGCCTGGCCTCCTAGTTAAGTTGGCCGGAAATAATGAAGCTTGCGGAAAAACTTTCCAGTATCCGGTTAAGTGTATTGTCAATTTCATAAATTGGATTAATGTACTAAATATGAGAAACAAGGATCTATACACATATACACACATATGTGATAGCAAAATTCAAGTGAAGTGTGTGCGTGTGCGCATATATATATATATATATATATATATATATATATATATATATATATATATATATATATATATATATACACAAGAAAATGCCCGCGTTTTCGTTCGCGTGGATAACGGAAAAAGAAGAGATAGATCAAAAGTGTTAGACTGACAAAAACACTTATAAGAATTTTCCTTTTTCCCATTTTTGTGATAGAACCTTTGAAATCAATAAACGCATCTAATATTTATTTCGCCTACAGTTCTCTAATAGACAAACAGACAGATATCCTTTTATGGGAGGCTTGAAAGTGTCCAATTGGGGGGAACGCGTAAGATGCCAATGTTATTTAAAAGCTTACAATTTAAAATTGACATTGAATTTATTTTTTTTTATTTTCACATGAAATACCTTTTATCCGCAATTTTACTTGCATTAATTTTAAAAGTAATGTTATTTTGTTTTTTACAAAATTATTTTTTTGATTAAGCAATTAACACATTGTTCACCAAAGTCTTAAAGTTTTAGTTCTACAACTTAACTTGTGACTTCGAAACTTGTGATCGTAATCCAAAATAGACTATCTTTAGAAATACACATAATACCTTATATTTTAATTCTAAAGAACTGTTATAAGTGATAGAAATACAACGAAGAACAAAATATCGCTTTAGCATTGATTACAAACAGTAATCAACATGGCTGGCTTTTTAAATGTGTAGCCATTGCCTAAATTGATTAAAAATAAATAGCTAACTGACATTGACATTCGTTCTGTTGTTGTCAAAATATATTTTTTCGCTCTTCAATGGGGCTTTTTTTGACGACCACTTGAGTTAGCGGGTTTTATGGATTCGAGTGTTACTTTTGTATACAGAGAATATAATACATACAATCTGTACTTTGTATCATTGTATTGGTTCAGAGAGTTCCATAAAAATAGAATTTACGAACTAGATTTTTCATTTGTTTGATTAGCGATTAAAATAAAACTCTTCTTAAAGGGAAAGTGGAACTTTAAGAGAAATATAGCTTTAGAAATCGAACCCTTGTAACTTCATGCTGTCCTTCTGTCTTTCCGTCCGTATGGTACAACCCTTTTACTCGGTGACTATTGTCATTATTTAGATGAAATTTTGATGGTAGGTGTCACTCCATACTTGTAACTGAGGGATGAAAAAGTTGTGTGGGTATCGTTAAACACATAGGTGTTTGGGTATTGTTAAATAGGTCTTAAAAATGATGTAAAGGTCCCATAATAACTTTTTTATTTAAGTCAATAGTGGATAAAATATGAGCTTCTAAAGTCTTAAAAAGTATATTACACACCTAATAACTTTTCAACTAACGTATTTAAAATCCTGAAAAAATTAAGGTTTCTGTTATTATAAGTTAAATTAAAATTTTGGTTTGAACAGGACATATTGTATAGTCTTCGAGATATGGGATATTTACTGTATTGACTGCAACAATAACTTTCTTTTTCAGCGTCTTTGAGAAATACAAACATATAAGTTTAATATTGTATAGTGCTACGGAACATTTTGTACACGCGGACTCGCACTTGGCTGGTTTTTAGTCTTGTAACGCCTGGGTCCAACACTATACGCACTTTTGACTGTCTCCTTTCAGAGTGCTCTTGATTCATAAATTTTATTTAGGATGAATTATAACTATATAAATTTAACCATTTTAATTGTGACTGAACACGAATCTTCAAGCATTTTAATTGTGACTGAGCACGAATGTTTAACCATTTTAGTTATGATGGAGGCTCTAAAACGTGCTCTTTTTGCTGAAGCTAGAACTTAATACAATGCGCTTAAATTAATATAAGTCGATATAATTTATTGGAAAGATGTTCAGTTAAGCTTAGACAATGTTCACCTTCATAATTCAGTACAGACAGAAAGAGAGTTTGACAATAATATATGCATAATTTAATGACACCATTATATAATACTGAAAGACTAGCGTGACCCGTGCGAAGTCTTCGCATTATTTATTCTATTTTAATAAAATTGACATATAGAGGCGCAAGTATCAAAAGCATTGAGCTAAAGCGCCACTTTATTTATACGTGAGTGGATTTGAAATTAAACAAAAATTTTACCGACCGTCAATCATATTGACGTTGAGCCGTTAGATGGCAGCATTGCTGTTTTGTGTATATAATTTTAATAATTAATTAATTTGCAAAAACAATAGCAATAATACATTTTTTAGTTGTGGATGCCGGTAGAGCAAGCAATTATCTATAAAATGATATATAATTTATGTGGATTAGTTGTGAGGTTTTTTCTAAAAAGGGAGTGTAACATCTTAACCTTAGCGTATTAATATATATGATGATGATGATGATGATGATGATGATGATGAGGATGATGATTGTCTTTGCTAATTGGCCAGCTGAAGATGTTGTAATACAACGAAACTTAGGTCGTGGTAAAGAATTTAAATAAAGTAGAAACAATACTACATCACGTAGTTTCATCAAATATATTCAATAATATACGCTTTGGACTGAAGTGGAAGAAAAGTTTTTAGAGTATTTTAACGATTTTCGTGCGGCTAACGTCATTTACTTGACATGTTTTATGTATAGTAATAAAATACTATATTAAATAATTTAATACTTTTGGAACATCTTAAATCAAAAATCATTTTTATTTAATCAAAAATCAAAATGTTTATTTCAGAAATTTTTCAGAAATTATTATTGTAATAGCAGGTATGCGATACAATAATAATTTCTGATAAAGAATTCCTTTAGATTTACGACCAAGAAATTAAAAAGAAATATTCTTGATTAAATACGTTTGCGTTCATATATAGCTTTCATCTAATTTACTTTCCGTATTTCAAAACAAAATAATAATTTTAAATAAACAATGGATGAATAAATATTAGAAACTATTATTTTACAACTGTGTGTCTGTATGCAACTGATGTGTTCAAAAATTTCAATGAAAAATTGATTCGATCATTTTTTCGTCAATCACATTTAATCTCTAAATTTATTTATCCGGTGTAGAAGCTTCTCGTCAATTTTTTGATAGTGATAAAAATAAAAAAAAATCAAGTATATTATATATCTATTTAAACATTGGGTATATAGCATTTTATCATTTTACCTTAGACGACACTCTAGAAGTGAAACTTCTGTGATATTATTGTTTTGCTTAATTAATAGTAATTAAAACTTTAGATGTAATAAAATAAGTTGCACGTACAGTAGTAATTGTTACGTTTTTACGTAAACGTTATCGTAGTATCATCATTACAGTTACGTCGTCGAATTCATTAACTTAATTAATTATTCTGCGATGTCATCACAATATAATTATTCAAGTAGATCATCATTTAATTAACTACGGACCATTATTAAAATATTACTGATGATTAATTGAAAGTGTCTCATGTCGACATGATATTTTAGAAAAATTTAATTGAATCGCGATTAGATTCGTGTCAGCTATTACTGTACCGATCGATTTCGATAGCATGTTTTAACTTGTGACAAGTGTCATTTATTGGAGTCAGTTAGAAATGGTACTTGCATAAACAGCAATGCGTGACTTTTTTTTATATTGTTTTAAAATTTTTCCCTCTGATAAAAGCAATAAACATATTAATAAGATAGGTTCTTCGCGGTTTTTGGTAATACAATTCTGACTGTTATTAAATATTTTCTTTTCTTCATTCATTAAAAAAGTTATTTTGGAACCTCTACCTAAATTTTAAGAGTATTCTAACGACACACAAACGCCTATGTGCACAGGACTTTTTTTCATCCCTCAGTTACAAGTATGGAGTGACACCTACCATCAAAATTTCATTTATATAATGCCAATAGACTCCGAGTAAAATGACTGTGCCACACGGACAGAAAGACAGAAGGAGAGCATCAAATTATGAGGGTTCGATTTCTTGAGTTATATTTCCCTTAAGGTTCCATTTTCCCTTAAGAGTTTTATTTAAATCGTCAATTAAGTAAGTGAACAATTTTGTTTAATTTTATAAAAATTCAAATTGTTTTTCATAATAGTTCGTAAATGCTATTTTTATGGAACTCTATATTCTCTGTATACAAATGTAACACTCCAATCCATAAAACTCGTGGACTCGAGAGGTCGTCAAAAAAGGCCAAAGAGCGAAAAAATATTCATTTTGACAACAACAGAACGAATGTTAACACTATTTCAAGATTATGTACACCTTATTTGATTGCTAAAACAGAAAACATTATTTAAATTGAGTTATTGTTTTTTGTGCGACATGCATACAAACAAACAAACAAATATAAAAACTTACAATCATTGATTCTCGACGTCACTTCGCAACATTGGTATGTGTTTTACTCGTGGAATCGTATATCGTAATTTTAGAGAACAAAACTGTCTAATACATATAAATACCATCAAAATATGTTCAGTGGTTTTTGTCTTATTAACAGACAGACAGGCGGACTCACGAGGTTTTAAGAAAACAGTGATTTTCTATTTAAATTGTTTGTAGTCGCACGAACTTATTTTTTTAAAATATCTTTTATGTGTATACTTTTTAATGTTACTATTTATTATATGATTTCACAACAGAAAAAGACAGATTAAAAAATACACCAAACTATTTTAACCCACATACTCATTTTAAGGTTCACCATTGGAGGTCGTAATATAAGTTATCCAAGATTATCCCGCTAAAACCGTGACTCAGAGAGCACAGCCTTAAACGTGGAGAAGCAATTTCTACAATTTTCAAAATCTCGATAAATATAGGGATGATAGAATTGTCTATGGTAACTCTCTAGAAATCGATGTTTATGTTCCTGCTAGTTTATGGTAAACTCTATAGAAAGAATTGTCTATGATACTGATTTTTATTCATTCATTTATTTACATAACTTTACCACGAATTTAAAAAAAACTAAGTATACAGTGGCGGATTTATTATTACAAGAATAATTTCTGGCAGTCATTCACAATAAATCAAGTGGAAACAAGTTACGTAAAAATCATTCTTAAACGTTAATTAATAACGCAAAAAGTCATTATTAAACGTTAATTAATAACGCAAAAAATAGAGCTATTGAATTTAAATAAAATTAAATAAAACCAAAACGAAACAGCGATACGTTAGGGATAGGGAAGAAATAAGGGTGGGGTGTAGAAGACAGATTCTATCAAGATATTTCGATCTGCATATTAAGACGGCAATGCAACTTTTGAGGACTTTTACTTAACAGGCAATGAGGGTGCTCATCGTATATTGGTGATCACTTGATTCTATAATATAGTAGCGTATATGATAAAGGATTCTCAATACACAGGTGTTGGAATCTAGATCTGGCTTATGAATGTGTAACGGGATTATTGAGGAAGTTTTATCAAAATATGGACCTGCAGACGCCATCAGTGAGGCGCGACTGGTTGGCCAGAAACGAAAGCTTTTGTAAACCATCAAACAACGTGAAGCTGCATGTATGGGGCAAGTGGTCATATGTGACAGAAACGAGCTTTTGAACCAATCATGATGGGAAAAATTGCTGGAAGAAGAAAGAAAGTCATGTTTGCGTAACATCCGAAACTGGAAAGGGATCATGAGTGCCGTCGTTCTCTTTTGCCAAGGACAAGACCAAATACGCAGAGTTGACTGTCAACCTTCACTTGCTGGAGAGGCGCCCTTGGAAGAGGAAGAATTATTTTTAAGACAAAAATTAATTTGGTGAATTACATTTTAGATCATCCCCTTTTTAAAACCCGTGAAGGATGAATCAAACAGTCATGTATTTGTTTGCAAATAGAAAGTCCAAACATGAATTTACATACCTGTAAGTTTAAAATAATTAAACGATCAATTAAACTTCAGTGATTGATCGGGCTGAACGGGTTGAGCAGGGTTGAATGGTTAGACGGGGATTGGGTTGGTCCGTCATCATGAATCTCTAACCATGTGACCGATGTTCAGATATGTGGTCATATTTTTTGCTGACAAAACTGTATCGAACATATAGGTTTTATATTTCAATTTATTCAGTAATTGTTCATTTAGATTAAAATAAGTCACGTTTTCATAAACAATAATATCTAGAAGTAGAGCATCGCTATAGACAATCGGACAACTTGCGTCTTTATGATGACCAGCTACTGTTCTCAATTTTTCGAATTAATTTCCGCAACAATATGATCAAATTGTGACTTCAAGAGATACTATTTTATTTTAACAGGAACTAGTCCATGGGAGCAAGGCGCGTGAAAATCTTACAATAACATTTTCTTTTTCAGTTTTATTTTTCATTGACATGACAGTACTCGTAAATACTCAGGTATTTATTGGTATAGGACAAGTATAACATTTTTAAGGCGTATTCTAGCAATGATCATAGTTCACATAATTCAATCCCTAAATAACTTAAGCCTTCCATTTACCTACACTGATGTCCTCGCTTTGTACAAATAAGGTATAGATACAAAATTGCAAAACCGCACTTATATTTTACTATTATTTAACACACAACCCCGTGCAAAATAGGGAGGGCGCAAATAGATTGGGGCGGTAAAAGGTCAAAGTGACTTCACGAGTCCGTCACGGAAGTCCCAACGGCGCCGTTAAACAAGGACGTATACTGTCTGTTGTAAAATGATGAGTGACTACCTAACCGTTGGCTTACTTTAATAAACAGGCTATATTTAAAACGATCCGTGAACACGACATAGATAAAAGTGAACAATTATTGTTAAACGCGGAGTGTTACGTTTAGTTATTTATTTATCTTTGGGCCGTGACTATGCTCCAGTGGAGTTTATTTATATTTATATATATATATATATATATATATATAATTATAAATTAAATTGTCTACTCAATCAACCTTCCACCGATATGTATATATGAGGCAGTATGGTTACTTCTTCTTTCCATTTCCTACCGATTTCCTTTTGGGTATGCTAGGTTTTCATTCCTTGCAACTCGGAAGAAAAGTTGCACTTATGAAATGTATTAAATATTATACATTACATGTAACCTATTCGTAACGATAAGTAAATTGTGGGTTAACAAATTAAAACCAAGATCAAATATTAAACATGAATACAAAAAACAAAAACTATAAAACATAACAACGACAAATTTCGAAAGATTTGCTTTTACTCATCATAAATCAGTCATACTCAGGTTGTTGAGCAGTTCAATACCGTGGAAATTAGAGAGTTCCTATATAGTTTCGTTATAGAGGGTGGTGTAGCAAAGAACGATTGCATGAACGTAGGAAATTGTTAAGTGCGAAGAATGAAAGTTTACTCAATAAAACAAGGCGTATAATTTTTCCTTTTAATAACTGGAAGATAAATTTCATAAGTGCAAATTTTCTTCTGAGTTGCAAGGAAGGAAAAACCTAGCATACCCAAGAAGAAATCGGTAGCAAATGGAAACAGGAAGTAACCATACTTTCTCATATATACATATCGGAGGAAGGTTGATTGAGTAGACAATTTCATTTATAATTATACATATATATATATATATATATATATATATATATATATATATATATATATATAAACACATAATTATCTTAGTGGCAAATTTAAAGATTTGTCAGCTCACGGCCTTGGGCTACGATCTGAAAGTTCACTCACCCTACTTATTCCTAAACATACCTCTACTACTTGTCAAAAGTCCTTCACTGTCCAAGCAGCAAAAATTTGGAATCACCTGGATCCTGACATTAAGAAAATCACGACTCTAAATATGTTCAAAGATCGAGTGAAAAAGTCTGAAAAAGAAAACGTTTTCTTTTGTGTCCTTGTCTTTTCCTGTCTTTCCCATCCCAAATCATGTGAATAGTTTTTTTTTTACTTTACTTTTGTATTTTTTTTAAATTTTTTTGTTTAATGTGCTTTAAAGTATTTTCAATGTAAAATCTCTTACAGTCTACCGACTTAATTTCAATACAAATTGGTATGATTGACTGGAAGAGATTACTCATGTGGCAATAAGTCCGCCATATGTACTATACATAAAAGTTAATATATATATATATATATATATATATATATATATACAATTTTGGAATTTGGAAGGTTTTTGTATGATGTTGATATCTACTAAAAAGGTATTTTTTAAAATTCGACCCTTGAAGATGAGAAATAAGAGACGAAATTTTGTACCGGAAGTTTATTTATTTTAAAGTTACAGGGGTGAAAATTAATGTTTGCACTTTCTATTGCATACAGATACATACCTGTTTTACTAATACTCCAATTTCATCCCTCAAGAGGTTGGAAAGGGGGATGATTTAAATATATCCCCACTAAATAACACATTAATGTCTTTTTTCAAATGAACTAACAAATATGTTATCTCTTTCAAATTCCAAGACATTATGTACGTAAAAGTGTAATGGCACTAGGCTTCAGGTGAAAATTCTGGACAAATATTTAATCGGAGTCATCATTTTCACAGGTATCAATCAGAGAGAAACCATCTTCATTCGTCAGACTACCACTTTGAGTTCAAACATTTCCAATTTTCCATAAACGTTTTCTACGTTACGACTATAAATAATGCGTAAGAACAAAGTTTGAATTGGCTGGTGTGGATCTGAGGAGCGACTATTTCTCTCGTGGCTACTTATATGTGGCCTGCTCTAGAGTCATTTCCCTTGATATTTTGGTCATCCTCCAGCCAAAGAAAAAAAACTGGGAATGTTGTATGCAGGGAGGTTTTGAATGATTAATATACAGGGAAAGTACCAATAATGTATTTCTATGCCGACGAAGTCACGAGTGTCAGCTAGTTAATATATATATAGAAGTAGGTTAATTCATTGCTTTAACAAACATATCCATTTATTGTTCGGTTGGTTATATGTAGACACTCATCTTAAAAATAATTCTTTATCTTCCAAGGGTGTCTTTAAGACTGCTGATCTTCTCCTCGTCAAGGGAAAAGAGTTCGGTGGCATTCATAATTCCTGTCCATTTTCGGATGTTACGCAACCATGACTTACTTTTATGACCGGCTTTTCTTTTCCCAGCAATTTCCTCCATCATTATTAATTGCAAGAGCTCGTATTTGTCATGTCTGAACAAATGCCCCAGTTATGCAACTTAATGTTGTTTGTTGGTTTGCAAAAGCTTACATTGCTGGTCAACTAGTCGCAAAACCTTCCTTATTGATGACTTCCTGAGTTCAAGATATAGAAATAACACGTCTGCAGGCCCACATTTTGAATATTTTTGTACGTTTCCTGATAGCTTCTCTAACGGTCCAGGCCTGTTTAGAAGTATTGACCAGATGCAGCACCAGAGAAAATTCGAAGTAAAATTTTAAGGCTACGATTGCGGAGTAACTTTTTAATTTTTCCAAATACACTGCGGGCAATTTAAATACGAGTTTTAATCTTTATCTCACTGTCCAAGTTTTGAATAAGTTAGGTTGCGAGATATTTTGATTTATTCACCTGTTTTAGTTTTTATCCGCCACAAATATGCTTGGTTGAAGATTAGGGTTAGAGATGACTATAAAATACTTAAGCTAACTTTATACTCTGTAAAATTGATGTACAGCAAACGTTGATGTGAAGAAAGGTGGACGATTATGTGCGTTTAACGCGCGTACATCATTATATAGGTATTTCATAAACCATGCAAGTTAGGAAAATCGAGTATAATGATGCTAACACTAGTAACCGGTCTTGATTTGAGGATAGGCAAATATTTCTTCTAAACTACTACTTTTTTATACACCATGTCAAAAGTTATGGAGCCCTGACTTCGCATGGGTGTTGTCATTGTGGGTGGTACAATGGTCGCATGAGTGTTGTTATTGTGGGTGGTATAATGGTCAATACTTGAAAGCCGGCGCGTATAATTTTGCTTACTTAGTAACACCCCCATAATTTTTAAATTGTTCGTTAAAAATTATAGTATAAAAATTTAATCAACATATCTAAATTAAAAAAGATTACTAAATAATTTAATTTTTTTACGATTAAGTCATTTGGATAACAAGCTGTAGAAAATTGAGTTGAAAAATATATTTTTTAAGAGCAAAATATTTTTTATTGATTATATATATAATACCAGATTTTATATAATACCATGTGTTTTTTGTTTTTCTTTTGTTTTTCTCTCTCAGAACTCTGATAATAAGGTTTATTAAAACGCTAATAGATGGCTTTGGCAGTACTATATCGTAGTGTATTTATGAGCATAAAGTTTATTAAACACGCTAATGGATGGCGTTGGCGGTACCAATATCATAATATTCATCAAGTTAGGATTATATTTAAATTCCTTAATATCCCGATAAAAAGTATCCTATATATTGTTCGAAGATGTAGAATCAAAATCCGTCTAGTAGATTTTGTGTGATTGAAGAACAAATTAATATGTAAACGAACAAATCTAGAAATAGGTTTTATTGCTTTTATTATCATTCTGTATACTAAAGATCTTTTCAAAATATTTTTTTTGCACAAAATTCACTCTTATAGTCATATGATATGTATAGATATTCTAGAACTTTTTGAGAAGATTAATGTTGCCATATATTATTTTCACGTATCTCTAACGATTTAAGCGGCGCAAACCAAGACACCTCTCTGGCCAAGGATGATTTCTTGATTTCATTGGCATTCACCATTTCATGTAGGGCAATTTTCACAAAACATTCATTAGTTATACAAATCTTCCTCATGAACCAAGCTAACCAGATTTAAATCCATCCAGTTGTTACTGACAAAGTCGTGTACATATAGACAGACAGAGGCAGAAGGGTTTTATAACGTGTACTATACCAGCATTAGAAAAAGTAACATTTTGATTATTTACGTTTTCTTGCGAAAAATATATGTCTTTAAGGTCAAATTCTCATCATCGCACGGTGGTACACAGTCCTAGGGCGGGCGGTTAAAAATAGATAATTTGGAAATAAAGCATTACATTTGTATTAAAACGATGGTAAATGTAGAATAAAGTATATTTATTTTAATTCATTTTATTGTACAAAATCTAATATTTGATTACAAAACCAAAAATAGGACATTTCAATGCCTTTGTTAATTAATATTAACCGCAATAATGGCAACATTTGGCATTTAAAAACTGACTGGTATCTACTATCCTTAAACAAAAATTATATTAAAAAACATGAGTATTTAATAAAAAAACGACATTAAAAGTTAAGGAAAAGCTTTGATTTTTTTTAAGCAAAATAATATAATTACAAGATTTTTAAACTTTTAAAAAACTTAATACCTGACTATTCAAAAAACCCTTTCTCTTTTGTGGAAGCTTCCGTAGGCTGGTAACGAAGGGGTCCGCTTGTAATATGATTATATTCACTAAATCGGTATTAGTAAGTTTCCAAGCCATTTTTCTAAATGCCTTCAGTTTTTTGTTATTAACTTCGGCAGCCTCTTCAGATGATTCCCCAGTAGACACTAATGCAAGCTTTACAGTTTATGAGCCACCTATTGGTACTTTGTGTACGGAAGCTGGAATATTGCACAACTTATGTCCTTGTACCAAAAGTTGTCCGGTTTTCAAACCGAATTTAATACATGACTCTAAATTGATATTGTATCCCAAGAAGATAAAGCTTACAAAATTATTGAACAAACATCTATTATGTCTATGTTTAAACCTCTGATTTTGGCTGAAACATCTGAATTTCAAAATAATTTCTCTCTGTATTTCCGTCGTTCGATGTCCTATTTCTGCCACTTCGTGGTTTATTTACAATTAAGCCTAATCGAGAGCCAAACTGATTTTGAACTTACAATATTTTATCAGCTAATTTTTTTTTATCATAGTCTGACCTAAACTGCCAATTTTTAAAGTCTATTCTACAAAAACGGTGAAGGAAACACTCGAAGAAACGAATCCACGAATGTAGAGGTGACAAACCGAATTCATAACGATTTCTTCCTTCACAAATGTAACAAATCGCAGATGATGTTCCACTTAACACACTACACATTTTACCATGGATCATAGTCAGTTGCAAAAAACGGTGGATGTTGAAAGTGCGTTTGTCTAATGTGAATGTTTTCGGACACCAGAAAGTTATCTTTTCTTTAAAATAAGATTTTTAATTCTTAGGTGCAGTAGAACTTTCCTTCATAAATTGGAAATGAATTGGGGTGTAGTTTCTTGTAGAAGAGAGGTGAGGATTTTTCCACAAAATGTTGATATCACTATGTGAATGCAAACAAATAAACTGTTACAAATAAACTACTGTCGTCATCTAAACTAGAATCCGTGAAATACTCTTTGCACTCGCTATAATACGTACTACCACCAAAACTCTATTTCCTAATTAAAACTAAATTAACTGACTGTACTGGAATACTATTTAAAACAAATTTCTCTGACTCTGAGATTCGCGAAGCTTTGCGATCTAATAAACTTTGCAACTCAATCTCGACTTTCGATTCCATCACTAACATATTGCTAGTATATCAGTTTTTCTTAGCTTTCGAAACACTCTGATACGATTTTAAAATTTTACTAAAAGTCTTACTATTAACAAAGATCATTTTCAACAAATATTGATTTTCGTAAACTTAGCCTCCACAAAAAGTGATAAATCTTCATTTGCATTAATATTTGTTGATGTTAACGTATCCGAACTATTGAGGAATACATTGACTGCTGAATCAACACCATGAGATAATTCTGTTAACCATCTAAAATCACCAAAACCCTTCCTTGGTCGACCGCGACCAGAAGAAGACGTACTAGGTTGAGCTAAATCATATTCAGATTAACATTAATGATTTAATGCACTCTATAGCACTAAACCAATCACCATACTTTTTAAACATTTTTGGTCTATTATAATTCACAAGTTTATAGCATCTGTCAACACTTTTACACAAAATAAGCAAACCTTTATTTAAATAACTAATACCTATATTCTCTACGCTATCAAAGTTTTCCAACAGCACTGATAAAATACGTACGTGTTTTCTATATCATGTCCTTGTATTGAATCCCATAACTCAAATAAATACGTCGTAATAAAGGGGTAGTTCAGTGAATTGTATGAAAAGTAAAACATACAGTTTAAATAACATTGTAAATATCTCGTAGACGTGCTACGAAAAACGTATGCTACGAGTTAACAACATAAAGAGCTATAGCACTCACAGGCTATGTCAGGCTATGTTGGTTCATGTATTTTAGGTTAAAAAATACTTACATATTTTTAAAAACGTATTGCAACAAGTGCGCATTAGTACTAAAAATTGTAGGACCAATAGAAATCAAAATTATGTATTTTTATATCACATTATAATTAACCTTCGTAGCACTATAATATTACAAATACTACAAAACATATAAAATTAAAATACGTTAAATATTGCAATATATACCTTGATCTTGGATTTCCATGTCACAAACACACAAATAAACAAACAAATACCAGGAAATATAGTTGCAAAATTCCGTCACTGATAAGCCCGCTGTAAAGGGTTGCAGTAAACAAGGCCAAACGCCGCACTTCAGAGGTTAAAATGCAAATGAAAAACAATTATTATCGGTGGTATTTATATGTTTTTGGGTAGTTTGTTTCTCGTACTAGTTAGTGATGTAATTAGAAGTGAGGATTTAAGGTACTGATTTTTCGATTTAGGAACTATTAATGGAACCATCGTGTGTTGTATTGGTTTTAGTGCCTAAATGGTTATACTCTATCGAAGATCTTTTTACGTTGTGTGAGTAATGAAAAATGTTAAATTCTGAAACTATAACTTTAGAAAACAAAAACAGTAAAAATATTATATTTTTGTATGGGGAGATCAATGTCCTCATACAAATTGATTTATATCAAACTAAGCTTGTTATCCGAGAGAGTTGGTTTGTTCCTGTCATACTCATGTGTTTCATATTTGCTATCTCTCTTTCTCCACTAGACGTACAATTTTAATTAATAGTATATACAAATAAAATAAAGTATTGTTAACCCTTGACAGTTACAAATAAAATTTATTTCCCATAGGTTTGCTGTTGATAACTGTCTAATTAAAATATTTTTCCAAACTCGATATTTTAATATTCATTTTTATAAAACAATGCAATTATAGCAGATAAACACTTGATATAAGTCATAAATGGATATTAGATGAGAGCTGAATAAAACATAGCAATTATCTTGCCCTTTGAAGATCACTTTTATAGCGCTTATCAGGTTTTTATTCAATACATAAACCTTTATAAAATACTTTTAGTAGCCTGGTTTTAGTTCTTTAAGACTATTCTTCAACTTTGTTTCTTAATTTACAGACTTTTCGAAATATCCAAACCTGGTCGGCTTCTTCAGATAATGCCGTTTTAAAACCATTTGAATCGGTCATAAGAAGTTTTCTACAAACACGGTACGTCTATGAGGAGTAAATTTATTATTAGCCAGCATGTAGTTCTTGATTATGGAGACTTAGCACTAAAACTTTCAGCTGTATTATTAATATTCTTAGAGACCCTAACTTAGACTCTATGGAAGAAGAAGACCCTGTACTGGGAACTTCAGCTGCGTACTCTTTTAAAGATATAAGTCTTAACTTTCTTGATTAAGGAGGCTTTAGAGAGCAAACTATGGCTGTGTACATTTTAAAAAAAGCAAGTCTAATTGTTTTTGAATAAAAGAGAGTCTGTACCACGAATTTAAGCTATGTACACACTTAGAAATTGAAGCATAGACTCTTCTGATGAAGGAGAATCCACGCTGCGATCTATAGTTGCTTGTGCTCTTAGAGGCTTAAGCCCAGATTCTCTTGATGAAGAAGACTCTATACTGAGAAGTTCAGATTCATATACTCTTAAAGGTTTAAGCCCAGATTCTCTCGATGGACCAGATTCTAAACTGCCAACTTCCGCTAAATGTGCTATTAAGGATTTAAGCCAAAACTTTTTTAATCAAGGGGACCCTACATTGCTAACTACGGCTGCTCCCACTTTTAGAACTTTGAGCGTAGATTCCCTTGATGAAGAAGACTCAACATTACGATCTACAGCCGCTTGTGGTCTTAGGAGTTTAAGTCCAGATTCTTTGAATGAAGATGACTTTATACTGCAAAGTTCAACTGTATGCTTGCTTAGAAGCTTAAGCCCAAAGTCTTTTGATGGAGCAGACTCTACATTTAAAAGTTCGGCTACGTATATTCTTAAAGATTCTAGTTTAAACTCTTTCGATGAAAGAGATTCGACATTGAGAACTGCGGCTCTACTTAATCTTAGAAACCCAAACCTAGATTTTTCGGATGAAGAAGACCCTAAACTCCGGAGTTCAGCTGCGTACAATTTTAGAAAAATAAGTCTAGACTCCCTTGATGAAAGAGATACTACACTCCAAACATCAGCTGTATGCAGTGTTAGAGACTTAAATCTCAACTTGCTCGATGAAGAAGACAATAAACTACCAACTTTGACTGAGTGCACTATTAGTAATTTAAGCCCAGATTCTCTGGATGAAGGAGATTTTAGACTACCAAATTCAGTTGAGCATACTTTTAGAGACTTAAGCCTAGATTCTCTTGATGAAGGAGATGCTACATTGTGAATTGCGTATTTTTTAAGGATTCGACTCTAATCTCTCTCAACTAAGGGGACTCAACACTGCAAACTTAGACTGCGTGCACTTTTAGAAAGTAAAGCTTGGATTCTATCAATGAAAGTGATGCTATACTGGAAACTTCAGCTGTTCACACTTTTAGATATATCAGCCTGAACTATTTTAATGAACGAGATTCTTCACTGTGTACTTCAGCCGCGTGGACCCTCGGAGATTCAAGCTCAAACTCTCTCGAGCAGATAGTGTTTCCTCTGAGATATACAGGTCCTCATTTTAAAAGTTTTTTTTATCGTCTCATCTGCATCTGGCTGGCATAGAAAAGTCCCTAAATATAGCCACTGATTAGTTTCAACGCAAGCCTCTGCTTCGACTTACGAAATTAATGACTTTGTAATTTGTTTTGGACTCTATTTTATGCGAAAGGCTTTTTTGTAGATTCTGGAAGGCCTGGTTGTTGCTTTTGCTTCTTCTTTCTTTGGATAGTACTGTAATTAGGTAGTACAATTGTAATATAGCTTCTACCTAATTGCTGCCGTAGTATTTTTGTTTATGTAACGACTACCTGATTTTAATATTATTAGATATTAAATTTAAATTTTACTAGATAAACTAAAGATAGTAAGTCTACCGAACCGCTCTTAAATGCATGGGTTCTTAATTAAATTTAATATTGGAGATTAACTTGAAGTAATAAATAAAATAAACATTATATTTTAAGACTTCTGGGTATACAACCGCTCCTCGTACTTACTTGCTTAATTGTGGCGTTGCGACCTGATTCTTTATTCATTTGGTTTTTGATCCCCACTCCCTTACTTTCGCTAGCGCTGGGTCCTTTTGCGTCTGCGTTAAGATGCATATAAATGAATCTACAGTGGACCCCCTGTAATCTAACCAACGTTTTGCAGGACAATGGCGGATTGTACTGCCACCTAGAATTTAAAAAAATCAGTACTTTAGTCACGTAAATAGTTTTAAGTGGTTTGTAATTTCAAACACGATTTATATATTTCCACACACGCTGCGCTGCTTTGTTACTGGTGCCGACAAAAATAACAACAGCGAGTTGTCGCCGTTGTCGCGTAACATAAACGTTGCAAGTTTTGTTTATATTAAAATGTAATTTAATTTATGAAACATTAAGCTAAAAATAAATTATTGGGCAAAATTAATTCGCAAGTAACAAATGATTATAGAGAACAACACCTTGACAAAGTATTCGCAACACAACAATTCACAAAGAGAACTTTCAACTTAGCCACGATCATAAACGACAATTATATTTTTATTGTGCACGCGGCTTTGTATACCCTATTGGCATCGAACTTGCCAGTGATTTCGAGAATATTCGATCCAATTAGGTTCGAATAGAATTCGAAACAAATATCTCGAATATTCGCGAAGTGTTATTTGTCCCTAAAGCGTATTTTCCATTAACATATTTTTTTAAAATTAATGTCTTTTTTTGGTTCTTTGTTAAAAAAATAATAAATATTAATTAAATATACAATTTTCCTAACTATGTCGATACTAAACTACTATACAATTTAATGGGAATAAATTATACGGAGAAACTAAAATTACAGCATTAGAAAGAAAAGCGAGGAAAAGAATAACGAAAGGAAAACTTTTTCAGGCGACCTTGGCATATTGATGACGCGCTACGGTTACTGTAGTTAAATTATTTCCAAGTTTGGAGTCTTATATATTGAAGGCGTATTCCTATGATGAAATTGTATATTTGATAGCAAGAAAAGTAAGAAGATTTTCAGTACAAATCGACCTAAGGCTGAAAATTTCAATATAAGTGCAATACAGAATGTTTCACGTAGTACTTTTAATACTTTTAAAGATCCCGTCCTGAGTAATCAAGATAGCATGGTTTAGAAAATAATTTTAGAACCGCTACGGGAATAGTCAACTTGCCAACAACTTTAATATAAACGAAATTAACATTTTTAATAATTTCTCTAAAATAAACTTCTAAGTGGTATCGTCAGGAGTACATAGAATATTTTGGGATCGAAATGAAAAATATATGAAATGTAAGTTCTTAAGTCGGAACACAAAATTTTGCTTTTGTGAGGCGAATTGACGCCACAGAGATTAGCCTTTCACGCATTATTGAAAATGTAGGATTTGCGAAAATTGGGACATGTCAAAACTATTTTCAACTCCAAAAATATTTTCGAAACACACTTATGTTTCATATAAAATAAGTTCCGTATATACCTCATTATGATTATTTCTTTAACACATCAATATACTATTCTTCTTCTTCTGAGTCGTGCACTCTTGACAGAGTGGTCGTGGTTGCTCCAATGACTTAGGTACTAGGTTGAGGGTGCTTTTACAGGCCTATTCTTCATTCGGTCTTCCTGGTTTGAACTGCCTCCTTAGCAATGTCTGTCATTTCTGCCGGTCCACTGCGAGAGCACTCAGTCACGGTAGTTTGCGTTAATTTGGTCCGTCCGTCGAGTATGTGATCCGCTTCTAGTTCTCTTGCTCTCTGCGTGGCCCTGCGGGACCAGACTTTCGATCGAATGCTCGTTCCTGGATATGCGGCCAAAGATTTTTGTATTCGCAGTTGCACAGTCGAAGAAAGGCGTTCGTTGACCTTGAGTTCCTTCAGGATAGAATTATTAGTGCGGAAAGCGGTCCAAGGGATCTTCAGCATACGTCTCCAATACCACATCTCCAAGGCGTCGATTTTTCGGCAATCTTGTAAGCGCAGGGACCAAGTTTCAGCTCCATAGGGAAAGATTGGGAAGACAAGACATTTCATGAGTCGGAGCTTAGTATTTTGGGATATCCTCCTATTCTTGCAAATCTTATGGACTATTTTCAACTGCGGATCTGGCAATGGCGCATCTTTATCTCAATATATTATTACATTATGGGTAATCTCAGTGAGTGACGCACCATGAATATATGTGAATGAAAATCAAGATAGTATAGTCTAGGCGGTATTATAAGAAATTTTAACGCCAATTATCTCGTCAACCGTTTATGCTACGATAAAAATATTTTTGGCGAATGTTTTTGATTTTTGGAAATTTATTACACCTGACCATTTTCGCGATGAATAATATATTCCGTTTATGAATAATAGTGAGTTAAAATTTGCAAACAAATATTCTTTTCACTATTATCTATGTACCATGCCTTCTATGAAAATGGTCGTACAGCATGATGTGTGGGATTGCGGAGAATTTAATGTTCTAGAAAAAGTTTGCGATAATTTTGTTATAGCATCAGTGGGTCCCAAGAAATTTAGCTTCAAAGCTTTTGCAAAGATGGTGAATTTAATGCAAACTTCAGGTAAAACCTAATTGATTTGCAAACTACTCGACTCATGTCATTTAACGGTATTATCAAAAATATTTACTTAACCTTATCATGCATGGATATTACGTATGTTTGGATAGTTTGTATAGTTTTAATGGATATTTTTGGATAGTTTGTATAGTTGTAATGGATATTTTTGGATAGTTTTATTAAACTAACAAGTAGGTTGCACCGGTCACGTAGCCTAGAAATGCACGATATTCTCTCTTTCATTGATCCGGATGGACTATTCTATGGCTGGATCTTATCGAATAGTCACGATCCGATAATCAAATTTCATATTGTATGATCGATCAACTATGGAACAGGTTTTTTTGAAATATATTTTTGTAAGAGTTTATTTATTATTTTGGTAATAAAAAATAATGGACATTCATAATATGCTATGCTACATAATATACTAAACAATATAGGATACGAATGTGGTAGGTAAGTAATGAAAGGCACACCAATATTTGAACGGATCGTTTAACCGATTTCTCTGTTGTTGATAGACTTTTTATTATTTTTAAAAAAAATTTTAGCAATTCTTTTTTGGAATTAATAAAAAAATATTATAAATTTTCAATTATAAATTTTAAATTATTTAAAAATAATAGTTTAGACTACGGGTCTAATTTATTTCGGGTTCCAGGTTAAAATCCGAAATAAATTGGACTATATATGATAAAGAGCATACTTAAAATATTTTTATAGAGCCATTATTTTGAATTAAATTATTATAGATAATTAATAAATAAAAATATAGCAACATATATATAAATAAAATATACAATCATTATAGTCAAAATTAAAAAATATTTAACGAATTATTAATACTAAGCGAATGTTACGTGGAAGAAATTGAAATCCCATTTTCATATTTAAATTGATCCATCTTCTCATTTCAAAACCTAAGTACCCATCGTCTACGGTTCCAAGTTGCCACATGGTGGTTTATAAACAAAACACTGTCTGCTGGTGCCCACCGCTAATTACCAAGTAAACATATCAAATCAAATTTAACAACTTAGTTCGACTGACTTTGTGCGTCTTGATTTATATTACTGGTGTGATCCATTCGAATTCAATAATTCGATTCGATATTAGTACGTTAGTATCGATTCAAGCCTTTAACATATTTGTTGGTATCGATGTAAAATGTCGAAGTACCGTATGATGTTGTATCGAAACATGAATGTATCGGATCAGATCGTGAAACCGTAACGTAGTCAATAATCAAGAGTGTGGGCTTATTTTCTGAAACCACAAACTTCAGGGCATATACGCATATATATATATATATATATATATATATATATATATATATATATATATATATATATATGTATATCTTACAGATATTTCACTGAAGATTGTTAAAATAAAATAGAACGTCTCCAATATTTATAACTTCTCTGTATATTGCCTGAGAAAACATGACTATATTTCCGAATTCAGCTCACGTCTTAACTGAGTGGAAATACGTGACCGACACAATCTACATTTTTTTCTATGTATTCTCTTCAATAAGTTGAAGAATTCTAGCAGCCCGTCTTATCTTAATTCTTTATTCAAAGCCCTAGGGTTTCACAGTCTTGGATTATGTTCTGAATTTCTCTTCAGTCTCCTTATTCCTAAATATAAAACTAATTTATACCAGTTCTTTTTCTCTGTACAGCTGCCAAACTCTGGAATAAACATGATCCTAACCTTCGAAACACATCGTCAATGGAAGTCTTTAAAAGTCCTCTGAAGAAGATCTTCCAAACTTAATTACCTATCACTATAGGTTCCTTCTTCTATTCTATTCCTTTTCCATGTCCATGTTGAAACCTAAATTATTTGTCAATTTAGTTATTATTAGATTAATATTCTTTACATAGTAAAATTTTACGAATAGTTAACCCTATGATGTCTCACTGACAGTCTGTTGCCGTCTTCCACGACTTTAACTTCTCAACTTGTGGTGTTTTGGTTTATTGGAAGATACCGCTCGTTATATGTTAATTTAGTTATAATTAGATTAATACTTACTAGCGTGACCCGTGCGAAGTCTTCGCATTATAAATTATTCAACTCAATTTAATAAATCAAAATTGATTGCAGGTATTCAATTCATTTCTAATTTTGCACACTGCTTATTACGTTTTTATTCCATTATGAAGCTCAGATGACAGATCAAACAAATATTTTACTAAAATTGACATATAGAGGCGCAAGTATCAAAAGCATTGAGCTAAAGCGCCACTTTATTTATACGTGAGTGGATTTGAAATTAAACAAAAATTTTACCGACAATCATATCGATGTTGAGCCGTTAGATGGCAGCATTGCTGTTTTGTGTATATAATTTTAATAATTAATTAATTTGCAAAAACAATAGCAATAATAATTTTTTTAGTTGTGGATGCCGGTAGAGCAAGCAATTATCTATAAAATGATATATAATTTATGTGGATTAGTTGTGAGGTTTTTTCTAAAAAGGGAGAGTAACATCTTAACCTTAGCGTATTAATATATATAATGATGATATGATGATGATGATGATGATGATTACGTGGTAATATTTTAATGAATAGTTAACCTTATAATGTCTCACTGACAGTCTAGTGCCGTCTTCAACTTCTGAACTTGTGGTGTTTTTGATTTATTGGAGGATATTGCTCATTGTTTGTTAATTTAGTTATTATTAGATTAATCTTTATTATATACTTATATTTTAATGAATAGTTAATTTTATAATGTCTCTTTGACAGTCTGTTGTCGTCTTTCACCACTACAAGAACTTCATATACACTGTGGCACTTAAAATTATTTAATGTACATAGTATTTCGTTTAAAATATTTACAAATATTAATTTTTCATAACCTAAATATATTGTCTACCGTAACTTTCACAAGCATTAAAACATATTATATAATGTATAATTAACAATGTATAATTAAAATTATGGATAATTAAAAAAATTATAACATCTATAATAATTATTATAGAATTCCTACGTCTTTTGTGTAGGCTTCTAAAAACTCTTATTGTAGCTTGGGAATTAAGGAGGGGTGAATTTAGTGGTGAGGATTTTTTGAATATTTTTCAGAATATTTCTGAAAATATACTACTTAAAATTAAGAAAAAAAAATTTAAAAATTTTGAAGCCTTTTTTCATCAGCTTTTTCAATGATATTTGTCTACCCTCACCTAAAATTTATATTCAAATATTTTTGAGTGTTATCTAATGAGATGTGTTCGAGTTGACATGATTGCTGTGCCTCATTTTAAGTTTCTACGTCAAACGGTTTTTGAAAAAAAAAACGGATGTGATAAACAGACAGTGATCTTCTAAAGATTCCATTTTTCCACGGAACGATAATAAAATGCAAAATTTCTATTCTCAAAAGAGTACAATTTTTTAGGGTTCTGTATGTCAAAAGGAAAAAAAGGAACCCTTATAGGATCACGCCGTTGTTCTTCTGTCAGTCTGTCAAGATCCTTTTTCTAAGGAACGCATGGAGATATCAAGTTGAAATTAATATCAAATACTTAGGTCTAAGGTCTCTTGGAGCTGTAAAGAAATCAAGCTTCTAAATCACTGCAATTAAGAAGGACCCTAAAAATATGGTCATTTATGCTGCATATTTTGACATTCGCAAATAAATCAAAACCTATAAGGTACTTCCCGTTGACCTAGAATCATTAAATTTGACAAGAAGCAAGGTCTCACAGCACAATTAAGTGAAAAAGTCGGGAAATATCACATAACAAAATTATTTAAATATGGACCTGTGAAAGAAGCAATATATTTCCGCTCTAAAAAGTAAACATTTTGTAAATAGTTTATAGGAATATAACGTACCATTAAATGTTTATAAATGCCTAAATGTGTACGTAAACCTCATAGCGCGAGTTGTACTCGTGCTTGACAGGTTTTTTTAATAAATTTATTCGGTTTTCTTATTTCGTCTTTATGCATTATACTAAACGTAACAAGTCATTGGTTACCATTTTAGATAATTGAATTTGCTCTTCTATTCAATTAAATATAAACTAGAATTGTTGAAACATATTCTAAGCATCGTTATTGCAATACAAATAACAGAAATAGTATTTTAATTCCACTTTAACATTTAAATACAACTTTCTTTCAAGAATAGTTGTATGAATTTATAACTGACAGATTTATACGAATTATAAATTTGAAACAAAATAAAAGAGCTAAATATGCTAGATGTTTGAAATTGTTGTCAATTGAAGTAAATCTTGTCAGCGCCAGGTTATCAAAATTTTAAAAATCTTTATTTTTCTATAATTTTACATCAGTCACATCTATACAAGAATGTATAGAAGATTGAAGCATTTAATGAAATAGTCAAATAATAACAAGCTCATAATTTTATTCAATGAAAATGTCAGACGAAACATATCTTTTTTATGTGTTTATATTATATACGACACTACATATTTTTACATCTTTATTACTTTCAGAGTTGTATTTAAACTATGGAGCAAAAAAATTGCCTAATTAAACAATTATTGAAATCGTTATTAATAACAAGCTGATTATTCAATGAAAATGTCAGACTAAACATATCTTTTTTATGTGTTTATATTATATACGACACTACCTATTTTTACATCTTTATTACTTTCAGAGTTGTATTTAAACTATGGAGCAAAGAAATTGCTTAAGGAAACAATTATTGAAATCGTTATTAATAACAAGCTGATTATTCAATGAAAACGTCAGACTAAACATATCTTTTTTATGTGTTCTAATTATATACGACACTAGATATTTTTACATCTTTCTTACTTTCTGAGTTGTATTTAAACTATGGAGCAAAGAAATTGTCTAATGAAACAATTATTGAAATAGTCATATAATAACAAGCGATTAATTCTCTTAATTTTATTCAATGAAAATGTCAGATTAAACATATTTTTTAAGTGTTGATATTATATGCAACAATACATATTTTTACATCTTTCTTATTTTCCGATTTGTATTTAAACAATGAAGCAAAGAAATTGCCTAAGGAAACAATTATTGAAATAGTCAAATAATAACTAGCGATTGATTCTCTTAATTTTATTCAATGAAAATTTCAGACTAAACATATCTTTCTCATGTGTTGATATTATATGCAACACTACATATTTTTACATCTTTCTTACTTTCAGATTTGTATTTAAACTATGAAGCAAAGAAATTGCCTAAAAGAACAATTATAGAAACGGTGGTAAAAGAGACTCGAAATATCTAAAAAGTTAATATACTGTACATCTATTTGAGACTTATAAAAATACTTTAAAAAGGCACAGCTCGCGTTTATAGCATTTTCGCTTATCTTAGTGGGAACGGATTGAAAATATTAATAGATTGGGTCCAAAATTGTCCACCTCATTGACTAGCAATTACGTTAGATAAATTAATTAGCAATTCCTGTTTCCATTAACGATAAGGCTAGATATGGTTGCTGATATTAATGGAAACGCGACTTCGTCACTAGCCGTTGCTTGATCAATAAACAGTTGCTAAAGGCTGTCTCTTACATATATTATCGCTTAGGCACATGCATGATTGCAATTTTCGCTGAACTGTTGTGGAAATGGAAATTTGGTTCTTGTTTATTAAGCATTTCTTGGTACTTATGGGATTTGGTTGGTATTATAAATAAATAATTGGTTTCGACTAATAAAAACTACTAGCGAAGTTATTATTTACGAGAAGAAAAGGTTTTATGGTCACGAGACCTTATTGCTACTTTGCTACTTCTTTTTTTTACTAGCTAGTGATTTCATTCTGACTGTAATGGGGCTCTTTTCCTTACACCTTGGATGAGCCATTGCTCTTAATAAATTCATTTTTATACTAACATTTTGACCACAGGTTTATTCGTGTGAAATCTTTTCTTTACTCAATTGTTGCTAACAATGTTTAGTGGTTAACAATGTTGCAGATAAAAAGTAGTTAGTAGAATGATATTTACTCCTTTATAAATTTTTTTTGAGGAATTTATTAACATACGATGAAAAGAACATACCTCAGTTTTTCATCAAGTTCTAACTAAAAAATTAGCAATAAGACCATTTGAATAATATTTGTAATTTTAACGTGACATGGACAAAACCAGACAAAAGCTGTCAAGTATGAGTAGAATTCGCATGACGATGGTTATGTATACATTTAAGCCAAAAACGGGTCAAAGAACCAGAAACAAAAACCATTTAAGGTCATTTTTTAATACATTATTACCAATAAATTCTAATAATAAAATTGAGTTCCCTAAATGAATATCTAATTATATACGTCTTAGGTAAGGCGGGTCATTCCCTTGTCATCTCATCAATCCCTTATTAGTTCACGTTTCAGTGTAATGTATTATTATTAATTTATATAATTTATATATCTTTAAGGGTTTAACAATATTTATAAAGGCATTCTTTGTTAATAAAAAAAATCTTCTTTTTCTAAAAATTTAAAACTTTATCAGATAGATTATTGTTATAAAAAAATAATCACTTATGTGCCCAGCAGACTTTAAAGAAGCTCACTGTATTCTAAGCACTGTTTTAATTGCCACAAAAGTTACAGAGACGGAAAATGATTGCCTCTTAGTGAAAACATGGAAATTTCTAATTTCAATGTCATATTTTTCCGATTTAAATCTGTGTCGTTTTGGTATCGATTCGATTGTTTCTTTTGCAACACTCCAGTAATTTATACTATTCTACGAAATGGTTCAGCTAGTGATAGCGGATCAAGGAGTAGCTAAAATTGTTTGGGGTTCCGTACCACTAAAGGGTTCCGTTTTCCTTTATAAGAATTATAAGATCACTCACATGTCTGTCCGTCCGTCACAGTCGTTAATGCTAGAAACTGCTTAACGCAGAAAGTTGTAATTTGTGGTATAGTAATAAAATATCAACCCGAAAATATAATAATATATAATATATAAAAATATTAAATTGGGAGTTTTAGGGTGAGTTTATAATATATAACAATTAAAAGTACTTAGTATTTCTAATCAAGCTGTTAACAATATTAATTGTTCAGAACGTAAATATATCGCCTACCGTATCATTCACAGGCGTCAAAACAAACTAATTATAAAAATTTTAATTCTACATAGAAGTAGACATCATTGGTTTTTGGGTTTTCCCCTTTACTTATGCTATAAGATCTCCCATTATGTCGACTTTCAAGATTGTAGGTCGACCGGTAGTACCCTATAGGATTTGATGATCAGTGAGAAAGACTATATGAATAAAAAAATATGTTTCATAGTCATATCTTTTTGAATAAACAAAAACTGAAATGGTTAGAGCAACGTAAGGCTATAGGCCTCAATATACGATATTAATTTCAACTTGATACCTCAAGCCATTTCTGACAAAAAGAGCTTTGACAGACAGACGAACTAACTGATGAAAAACCATGTGCTCGTAAAACGGTTTCGTTTTTTTAATTTTGAGAAAGGGAATCTTAAAAGCAGCCATTGTTTTTCAATTTCTTAATATTGTACCAATATAATATGAAACTCATTTCGATATCCGTTTGACAGTTTTTACCTAATTTATATACAAACAAAGAGAACATTTTCAAAACAGTCGACTTCTTGTAAATTATTTAATTTTAATTCTAAAAGATATCACTGAAAATGAGTCTGTCGTTACGGAAACAGAATATGTTCATGGAGTTAAGATAAATTTCTTACCTCCATGAACATAATTTTTAAAAATCTTAGAATCTTTAGAATGTAAAAAAATAAACATTTTAGCGATTGACAATTACAATGCCAAAAATAAATAAAATACCATAATACAAAATAGTAAAAAAAATTAAACTTTTAATATACCATTAATTGTTATTAAAAAAATAAAATTAATTATGAAAATATAACGAATTACATAACTTTTCAGAAACGTATATAAAAAATAAACCGTATTGACAGCTTTTTTTCTAACGTGTAGCCATTGTCCAAATGAATTAAAAATAAACTGTAAACTGACATTGACAATCTGTGTTGTCAAAATGAATGTTTCTTTCGCTATTTTATTTTAGAAATTATATGATTTAAGTTGCTATTAATAAAAAAAAATTAAGTTGCTATTAATAAAAATTGAGACATAATAAATATATATATATATATATATATATATATATATATATATATATATATATATATACGGTGTCCGGAAAATAAGTGTCGGATATAAATATTCATAATAATTTGTCATTTTTTTCTACACACGATACTTGCGCACATTATTCTGCGTCGCTCATCAGGGGAATAATTCGTAAAAAGCAACGAAGAAATCTAGCTGCCCGGGTAAGCACCGCGCTCCAAGCAAGTATCGGATGTGTTAAAAAGAGTTACGTGTAATTTTGTTTTGCACTCAATTAGAAAAAGGACGTGTTTTACGTTTTATTCCAATGACAATTTATTCTTTTATGGCCAACGAATAGCGTCTTTCTTTGTCCTGATATCACATAGAAACCGCTGATACAATTTAAATTTAGTCTTTATTTATGAAAGAAACTAGAGTCTAAGATTCAAACTAAGGAAAGTTTTATTAATTACCCACTAGCTATCCGCCTGTACTTTATACGGGCAAAAAATAATCATGGCTAAATTTTGTTTTAATATTTTTTATTTAATAACGGTATTGTAGATGATCTAGTTATATATTATGCCGTTTTATCGAATAACAAACTGTGAACATATCGTCTAACATAATAAAAAAAATCAGCGCCTGCCACCCAGTAGATGTACCAGAAGTGAAACTTCTTTGGCGATCTGAACCTCGATTTGTAAGAGTAGAGAGAGAGAGAAAGAGAGAGAGTGATAGGAAATATACTAAATGTAAGTCTATACACTTGTCCTAAATTCGTTTAAGAATATTTAAATATATACCTTCATAAAAACTAATAAAATGTCATTACAAATCAAAGTAAACATATAATAAAATCTTCATATAATTTTACATAGACAATTGTCAATTAAAAAAATAGCCACAATGCCAGTATCAGAACACGGCTAAATAAGGCTGAAGGAAGTCGGGATGTATTGCTCCTGTTGTTAATTATATTTACGACAATTATGTGTACGGATTCATCGTGAATTTATAAACAAATTAACTGCAAAATTAGTTATAAATCAATCACAAATAGATAAATAAATCAACAAAATTTTGACAGCTTACTTTTGACACACATAATGTATGAAACAGCTGATAGCAGTAGTGAGCTCCATTTTGGTTGGCTTTCGCGTACTTTTTTGTCTTATTCTATCGTGTTCATTTATGTCTCTCGGTTGTTAGCTAAGTACCTAATTTCCGTCCTTCTTACGACAGATTCGTTACGTATAAACGTTACAACAAAACGTTGCATGGAAACGTATAAAAACGTTGCACGAAATTTGACCTTGACATTTTAATCTTATCGCGCCAGAAGAAGTTCCACTTCAAATACAATTTATGTTATATCCTTGAACTTTTTTTGCAGATTTCACTATCTTGTATAATTCTTCTGAACATTATTTTAGGTCGCCTAAAGGGTTTAGTTTGTCCAACTCAAAAATATTCCTATGGTCTGATTTCTAAACAGAAAATGGTTTATAATGAAAAATCTGTAATAGCTATGATGTCTGTGGCTTATGTTTTTATTGCTTGTGATTTTTATGGCTTATGACGTCTATGGTTTACCATTTCTATGGCTTATAATTTGTATGGCATAAAGATGTCTATGGCTCATTATTTTCATGGTGTATTTTTATATGGGTTATGCTTTTTTTGGCTTATGATTTTTATGGCATAAATATATCTATGGCTTAAAATTTTTAGTACTTATGTTGTCTATGTCTTTTGATTTATATGGCTTATGTTGTGTATTGCTTATGATTTCTACAGCTTATTATTTCTGTGGTTTGTGATATCTATGGCTTATATTTATAACGTTTTACAATTTCTGTGGTTTATTACGTTTATTGCTTATGATTTCTATGACTTATTATGTATATGTCTTACTAAATTTTAGAATTAAGATGCCAATCGTTTATGATTCATATGATTTACATTGTTTTTGGTTCATAATTTCTATGGCTTGTGACATTTACTTTTTGTGGATTTTGATATAGGGTACAAACATATTCACAAGTCATTTTAATGGAGCTCCAATAGTTTAAAAGTTTGACTCAAAAATGCACCAACACACTTCGACAGTATACACTTAAATTATTAATCGGAAGGTCTTATCAATCAGATAAGCCGTATTTTATGCCGAACACTAAAACGAGCAATCACCGGAAAATTCGCCAAAAAAACTTACGTCAAAATGAGGCCACGTGTGAATCAGACTAATGAAAATGTGACACAGTCAGAATATGATACTAAATCAACAAATCTCATGTTGTGTCACAAAAATAGTTGGATGATTTCGTATTAAGATTGGCAGATTTATTTGAGTTATAACAACAAATATAACTTTTAGAATACGAGCTGTCAAACAACGTAACTATGGCAACGGATTAACGCAGAAGTTATTTTTAGGTTTCCACAGGTAAATGGTAAAAACGGCGTCCTTATAATTTCGTCCTATTCGCCGGTTCGTCTGTCCGTCTGTCTGTCTGTATTTCACCGCCATTTTTTTCGGATGCTATTGGCACTATATAGATTAAGTTTAGATGGTAGATGTTTATGAACCTTTATGCTCTTTATGAACCATTATAAAATGAAGTAATGGAATTATGAAAAGAAATAGTATTAATCCATTATTTACAATGGTATTTAGGGATAAAAAAATCAAGTGCATATACCTGGTATACCTGGGTGTCGTTAGAAAGGCCTTAAAAATAACATAAAGGTTTCAAAATTGGTTTTTTATTTGTGTCTTAAAACGTGTGTTCCCTCGCTCTAACTTTTCATCTGACATGTGTGAAATTCTGAAAATAATTAACATAGTAGAACTTAAAATAAAGTTTCAACGAAAATTAGTTTCAATAAGATATGTTCTGTAGCTTTTGAGATATGGGATATTTTCGGTACCGACGGCAGCAATAACTTTGTTTAATATTGAATTCCATTTTTATATTTGTATTTGGAAAGCCGTATTCAATTTAAAATGAAAGACCATAAATTATTATTAAATTTATTATTCAATTTAATTATTACTAGCTGTACCCCACGGTTTCACTCGCGTGAATGGTAATATTTGCAATAAGAAAATTGTTATAATAAAATCAGAGAGAAATTCTAAAAAAAAATTTCTGCTTAAATCAATCACCCTTTTTAAAATATTTTCCATGTACATAATTTATTCTGTTACAATTGTATTATATATATATATATATATATATATATATATATATATATATATATATATATATTACTTTTATTTAAATTAGAATGGGATGATAATATAAGTACTTCTTAAGTTGTGGTCCTCCAAACGGCTCTGTCAAACTATATCAACAAAACAATATTAAACGTATTTGTATGCGATGAGGTATAAAAATATTCCTCATGGCATAAGAAATAAGTTTAATATAGTTTGGTGATAGGGAACTCTTCGCGCACGTGTCCGACTCGTGTCATTTGGCCGGTTTTTCTTTACTGCACGCGCGCGGTTTATCAGTAACTTCCTGTTGTTTGAAAAAGGAGTAATTTAGTTTTTCGCTTTTACCTCCGGAAATATTTTTCCGATCATAGCCGGAAATAATAGGTACCATCTATGTACGAATACTTGCTTGCAATTATAGGGTCCAATTCAATTAGTTTTCCTCTAGTTTCTGTTGGACGTAGTTTTAAACTTTTTAGTGGCACAACTCAAGGGAGGAAGGGACTTCCGAACTCGGGAACTTATCATCATGTTTGACCCGCTGAGCGCTATCAAATAAAAAGGGTTCGCAGTTAATTGGACGTTCCCTCAGATCGTATAAGCTTTTGGAAGTACATATATGTATGTATGCACATGTATACTCGCAAACTACGATGTTTCCTGTTTTTCCGCTAACATTTCCTTTGACAACATCCTTCATCCCTTATTTTCTTTGATCCCAAGCGGATGCTAACGCAATACATTAATAAATTTTATGTATGTATAAAATTGTATTTTTAATGGAGTGAGTAGCATTAACAGGACTTCAGAAAATTGAAATGAAGACAAAATGATAGCTTACCAACCACCATGACATGGTTAACTATTGACCCCTGTAATTAACAACTATTTAGTTAAATTGCGGGCGGGAAGCTGTCTGTCTGTGATTTTAGATTTTTTAGCTCTTAATTACTTTACCTTTCATTTTAGTTTTATTCGAAATAATGTAAATTGTTTTGTTTATTAAATTGAAAAAGATATTGTGAATTTAATTTCCACGCAAAAAAATGAGAAAATTATAATATGCAATATATAACTTAAACGCAATATTTAACGAGATACTAAAAATGTTTAATAAACTCCCTTATAATGAATGCTAAATAACTGGCCAGTGACGTCATAAGCCAGTTGTGTTTTGTATGGTGCGTTTTTGCGCGTATCATAGTTCGTCAGTTTTTAAGTCGTTAAAAACTGACGAACCATTTAACCGTTTTTAATGTTATTACTTATTCTATTCTAATAATATAATCAAATGCCCTATTTTTAAGTTTTCATAGAACTTATATTTATTTTTCTTAACTTTGTTTTTTCTACGAGTATCAGCAATGGAGAAGGATGAAGTAGACTGTAATATAAAAAAAAGGTTATGAGAATGTGGTATGGAGATTAACATATAATAATTTTTGTGTTTTTTATAGCGTTTTCGAAATAAAATTAAGTCTGGTGAAATACCTATTTTCGTTGTAATGTTAATCGAATAAATTTTATAGCAATTTTTACCAAAACTAAACGGTAAATATTTTTTTAAATTTTCATATAACATCATTTTACATTGACTCAGTTTTTTCGACTAATCGCTCCATGCGTTTTTTTTAAATAAAATGAAAAATTTGATGAAATATCTACTTTTCCTATAATCTTAAAAGTAATCTTAAAAGTATTTTTGAGAGTAATTTTTACCAAAACGAAATTGTAAATAATTTTTAAATTTTGAAATAAGTTAGGCATTTAGAGTTTGAACAATAAATAAAAAAAATCAGCAAAGCTTTTATGTTATTTCTACCTTAAATAATGCAATTTCTATTGTATTTTTTGACTGACATGCTTTTGACTAGATTACTAAACGCTTCATGCCAAGTAATTGGACGTAAAAATCAATAAAAACACGTAATATTAACCGACAAAAAAGAGTGACAAAACAAAATAAAACGGAAGAAGGACACGGCTTACGAATTTCAAATAGGCTGCGAATCGCACAACACTTGCGACCTTAATTCTGTAGTTGCGAACCGAAACTGGTACAAAGTTAAGTAATGCCAGTGAGCTAAGTATTGGGGGCAGTAGGCCTGTAATAGTGACGTGTGGCGCATATATGACAACGCAAGTTCTTTACTCAACGCGCTACAATTCGGAACAAATTTTGGCAAATTATTGTTTTATTAATTTATTTGAAAATTTTAATTCAACAATTCATTTTTTATTTAGTGCACTTCAAATATATAGGTTCACGGATGAAGTGATTTTCTTTATCAAAAGTTTGAAATCAAATTTTTTGACATTCTTGACCGCCATTTTCTTAGCGCTCGGCCCGTTCCGCCGCTGATCGGATTCGTTCGGTATTTTGACGATGATGTGTCAATACATTTGCATACACATGAAGAAAAAACGTTTCCGACTATATTTGGTTTACTAATTGTTAAATATTTTTTGTGAAATTATACATTAATTCACACTCTTCACACGTGTCAGTAACAACTGTTTTTATTTAACACAAAGCATTCTGAAGGTTCTGTTAGTTTTAATACATCTCTATATAATACTCTATATTAATAATTTAATATAGAGTAATCCAAAAGGTGTATACGCACAAATCTCTTCGCGGCCGCCTGAAGCCAAAAATATTCTTCCCCTCCACCGCGCTCCTTCTGCTAGCGCCCCGCCCTATGCATATAATGTTACCAGCAGAATAATTTTACCCGCCAACTCCGGGAAATCGACGCTTGTAAATATATTTGCTTGCGGCAGTACGGTACACATTTGCATCGATTTATGTGGTGCATTATTTACATTATATGAAGTATTATTATGGCTGCCATGTTAAATTTTTGAAAGTTTATTCCGACCACAACCAATAGCCGAAAAATTTACGTTAAAATATTGAAAACTTTGCGTCACATTTTTCCATTTTTTAATTAAAACGAGTATTTCATTAAATATATATGAGTGTGTGAATGTGTGTGTGTGCCCGTATGTGCTTGCGTACGAGTGTGTGTGTGTACACAATTATCTACAAAATTATTTTGGTATTTTCGCCAATAACTTTATATATAATGCAATAATATATAAAGTTCTCTTCTAAAATTCTAAAATATATTCCAAAAATGTAAATATATATGCAATAGATAAAATATTCTCAAATTAAATATGACGGCGGAAATTTTAAATATTATACTAAAATCTCCAAGGATATTTCCCAAATCCCGATTTGTAAACAAATTAAATTTTACATTTTTCAGTATCAATCAATTAAGACGTTTTAATTTGGTTAAACGATTTTTTAAGAGGTAACAACACCAAAAAAAATGGCGTGCTTTTATTAATAATAATCTAATTTGATATTTCAAAATAGCATAGTTAGTTGAAAATAAAATTAAGTAATAGTATTTACGTATGAAAAGTAATACCTATGTGTTTGTTTTGCAGTCCAGTGATATTTTTGTAGGCGATGTTGCCCCATACAAACCACACGACCGTTCAGAGCTGTGTCTTAGATTGCACTGACAGTCGCGTTTTGATACTGCGCATTTTATGCAAAGTTTTTTTGGACGCACCGTCGCATAGTCTCTCCTTCTGGAGTACTCATTATTCTAAGAACATAGGAATACAACATAGAAAATTGAAGAAAATATTAGGTAGGAGGTATTGACACACTATCGTCGATTTATTTTTCAAGTGTTACATAATTTTAACGTGACAGAATGATTCAGACGTTGGTTTAGTAGTGTCACTTCAAAAAGGAAAGAAAATGGTGATATAATTTAAAATATAAGATTTTTGTAATTATTTTGGATTTTATCGTATCTATATTTTGGTTAATTAGTATGAGATGTACGGCATCGAAGAAATGGCGCGAAAATAAATAAGACTTTAATCTGCCGTAGGATGATATGTTGCTGTGATGTTTTGTTGCATATTTGTATCCTGGATGTGTTACTGTAAGATGATGTGTTGCTGTGATGTTTCATTGCATATTTGTATCCTGGATGCGTAGCTGTAGGATGATGTGTTGCTGTGATGTTTTATTGCATATTTGTATCCTGGATGTGTAGCTGTAGGATGATGTGTTGCTGCGATGTTTTATTGCATATTTGTATCCTGGATGTGTAGATATAGGATGATGTGTTGCTGTGATGTTTTATTGTATATTTGTATCATGAACGTTTTAAGGTGGTAAACGTTTAATATCACATTTTTATCTACATGATACATGGATGCAACTCTTTTCTTTTTGGACGTACGGCGAACATTTCACAAAAAGACATATGATACATTGTTTTGCGCTGATATACCGTTTTACTTTCAGTATTTCTCGGTTTTCTATGCATCGAGTTTGTATAAATTTTGTAATACCGACACCCCTAAATATATTCTTTAAAAATCCTCAATAAAACACGTGAAAATTATTATTACGCGAATATGTTTTAATGAATAAATAAACTTATTTATATTTAGGTTTTAAAATACTTTTCTAGTTAGAAAATGATTGCAGTCAGTTTTCCTAATTTTAAATTAAAATCTAAATAAAAGTTTCTTTATAGCTTAATTGATTTATCAGAATACTTTTTTTACCAGAGGAGTTAAATTAGTTTAACCCCTCTGGTAAAAATGTTAAAATTATTGTAATACAATTAAACAACTGGAAGTGTTAGAAAATGGTTAAACATGTGCCATTATGTAAGAGGTTACGGTCTCTTCTCATTTTCACCCATTTCCAATGAATTTCTCTATGACCATGTTAAGTTTCAAATGTTGTTATCAACATCCTCAACGAGGACTTCGCTTCAATCAGTATTGGGCTAATAAAATGAATGTTTGTTTGCTACATATTCAGAAGGATGTCATCCTTGTAAAATTTATATTTTAATGATTTGTTTTAATGCATGTTTCATGCTTTGAAAGTTTGTATAATACGTACCGTATTTTATTTATAAGTTGCATAAACGATAATATGTATATTATTAACTCCTAGAGCGCCCGTATCACTATATTGTGACACAAGGGTTATATATATTCAAAATTAACCTCATATTTTTGTGTGTTTGGTTTTGGTAACGTTCTTGACCGCGCTTGTCGTTAAAATATATTGTTAAGTAAATCGTATTGGATTCGTACAATATCGGTTACATTTTTTGATAATCTAATTAAATAGAATTGATTGCAACAAATTAAAATACAATTTTATAAAAACAAAACGCTTACACACAACGGGAACTGTCAAGATTTATATTTTACCACTACGGCCATTTTGTGCCGCTCTAATTAATTAGCACACGCCTTTATTCGTGTGATGACATATTTTCTAATATTAAATTCTCCCACTGAGTTTAATTTGAGTAACGTTAATTGGGGTAAACTGTGATCAATTAAAACATAATTTTTAACATTTAATAGAAGGAGAAATATGCTATAAATAATCTATAATACCTTTGAAAAAAAGAAACTTCAGAATCATTCGATATAATTTTATTAAAATTAAAATTTGGAAAATAGAAAATACATTATATTTTTTACTGTTAGAAATTCTTACAGTAAGTTTCATCTACATAAGTTTGAATAAGTCAAATTAAATAAAAAACATTATTTTTCACATTTATTTGATGAATGTAGAATTTAGGAATAACTGATACCATTGGTAGTCATACCGCTTTCGCAAATGTACATGCTTTCCCAACCTAAATTACTAAATGAAACCCCCAAGCGAAACATAAAAAAGTAGAGATAGTATTCTCTAATTATTCCACAAAAAAATGTTATTGTTGCAAAATACAGAAAAATTATTTTCGATGAATGATCTTCATTAGCGCTATTCCTAAAATTCTTTTCAGTTTATTTTATTTTGCGCCAGTTTAAAAATTAATGGAGTTAATTATGAGACCCTTAAGTGAAACACAAAAAAGTAGAGCTAGTGTTCCGTAATTGTTTCACAAAGGAACGTTATTAGTGCGAATTACCGGAAATAATGTTCAAGTGAATGTTCTTAAAAATCACTATTCCTAAAATTCTTTTCGTGTTGTCTAATTTGCGTCTGTTTACAAAATTAACGGAGTTTATTGTGAAACCCTGTAGTGAAATACAAAAAAGTAGAGATGGCATTACGTAATTGTTTCACAAAAGAACGTTATTAGTGCAATATACTGGAAATAATCTTAAAAAGCACTATCCCTAAAATTATTTTCGCGTTGTCTTATTTATTCCTAAAATTCTTTTCGCGTTGTCTTATTTTGCGCCAGTTTAAAAATCAATGGAATTAATTTTTAAACCCTCAAGTGAAACACAATTAAGTAGAGATAGCATTCCGTAATTGTTTTACAAAGGAACGTTATTAGTGCGAAATACCGGAAATAATGTTTAAGTGAATGCTCTTAATAAGCACTATTCCTAAAATTCTTTTCGTGTTGTCTAATTTGCGTCTGTTTACAAAATTAATGGAGTTTATTGTGAAACCCTCTAGTGAAACACAAAAAAGTAGAGATAGCGTTACGTAATTGTTTCACAAAAGAACGTTATTAGTGCAATATACCGGAAATAATCTTAAAAAGCACTATCCCTAAAATTATTTTTGCGTTGTCTTAGTTATGCCTAAAATTATTTTCGTGCTGTCTTATTTTGCGCCAGTTTAAAAATCAATGGAATTAATTATGAAACCATCAAGTGAAACACAATTAAGTAGAGATAGCGTTCCGTAATTGTTTCACAAAGGAACGTTATTAGTGCAAATTACCGGGAATTATGTTCAAGTGAATGTTCTTAAAAATCACTATTCCTAAAATTCTTTTCGTGTTGTCTAATTTGCGTCTGTTTACAAAATTAATGGAGTTTATTGTGAAACCCTCTAGTGAAACACAAAAAAGTAGAGATAGCGTTACGTAATTGTTTCACAAAAGAACGTTATTAGTGCAATATACCGGAAATAATCTTAAAGAGCACTATCCCTAAAATTATTTTTGCGTTGTCTTAGTTATGCCTAAAATTATTTTCGTGCTGTCTTATTTTGCGCCAGTTTAAAAATCAATGGAATTAATTATGAAACCATCAAGTGAAACACAATTAAGTAGAGATAGCGTTCCGTAATTGTTTCACAAAGGAACGTTATTAGTGCAAATTACCGGGAATTATGTTCAAGTGAATGTTCTTAAAAATCACTTTTCCTAAAATTCTTTTCGTGTTGTCTAATTTGCGTCTGTTTACAAAATTAATGGAGTTTATTGTGAAACCCTCTAGCGAAACACGAAAAAGTAGAGATAGCGCTCCGTAACTGTTTCACAAAGGAACGTTATTACTTCATAATACCGGAAATAATGTTCACGGGAATGCATGTAATTAGCACTATTTCTGGAATTCTTTTCGGTTTACTTTATTTTGCGTCAGTTTAAAAATTAACGGAGTTAATTAGGAAATCCTCAAATGAAACACAAAAAAGCAGAGATAGCGTTCCGTAATTATTTCAGAAAGCAATATTATTAGTGCAAAACACCCTAAATAATGTTTAAGTGAATGCTCTTAATAAGCACTATTCCTAACATTCTTTTCGGTTTATTTTATTTTGCGCCAGTTTAAAAATTAACGGAGTTAATTACAAAGTCCTCAAATGAAACACAAAAAAGCAGAGATAGCGTTCAGTAATTATTTCAGAAAGCAATGTTATTAGTGCAAAATACCCGAAATAATGTTTAGTGAATGCTTTTAATAAGCACTATTCCTAACATTCGTTTCGATTTATTTTATTTCGCGCCAGTTTAAAAAAATAACCTAGTTAATTGCGAAATCCTCAAACGAAGCACAAAAAAGCAGATAGCATTCCGTAATTATTTCAGAAAGCAATATTATTAGTGCAAAACACCCTAAATAATGTTTAAGTGAATGCTCTTAATAAGCACTATTCCTAACATGCTTTTCGGTTTATTTTATTTTGCGCCAGTTTAAAAATTAACGGAGTTAATTATTACTCGTTTTTGCTTTTACTTTCATTCAAGTCTTTTTGCTTTCTTCATTCGAACAAAATTTTGGCATTTTTTACTATTAACTGTGTAACTGTAATTTTTTAATTTAGTTTGTATCAAAGTCAACATGTATCTAAAATTAAGAACAATGTTCAAAATTTCCAACATCTTTATTTTACAAAATTTTGGACCGCCTTTTGAAACCCAAAATTATAGACTTTCTCGATCGGAAGTAGTTTTTTGATTCGGTTTTAAAACTGGTTGCTGTATTTTATTTCTCTTAGTGAAGGTTGTTAATGAAATGCGTTTAATTATGTATAATTACTTCTAATTGACTCGATGCTTTTTGACGTCAGCAATACATTCAACTATACTGACTTTGAGATTCTCTTAAGTTGCTAGAAGTCGTTGAGTACATCTTGACGTACTATACAGTGGTAAGTTTTTAGATATATATTCTGGATTGAGGTGCCCCAAGAACGGGTTCTTTTTTCACTTTCTAGCTCATAATAAACATTTTATAACAACAGTCTTCAACATCCTCAATGAGGACTTCGCTTCAATCAGTATTGGGCTAATAAAATGGATGTTTATTAATCCAGTTAACTACCAAATTATCATCAATAGTAGTCAGAGAATTTTGTAAAGTCAACAAATTAGATTTACCTTCAATGTTAAAGAGGAATTTATGGGACTGAATTCAGCGATTAAAAATGAAATATGATAAATGGAAATTCAGTTTCCATCAAATTTCTACACAATGAGATGGTGCGTCAATGGAGTATACAAAGAAAAAATGGTTTATATTCGGGTTCTCCACTTGTACATTCATACTTCGTTAAATATTAATTTAAAGTCTTCATATGGAGAATAACTTACAACATTTTAACATTTCTATAACTGTAGAATCCACGAGGCTAAGATAGAGAGGCATATTTAACTAAACATCTGTTACACTATGGAACCTCCGTAAAAAACAATAAATTATTGTCTCATAAATTAAGACGGATATAAAGCCTAGTTGTTCTTAAATTTATGCGAGAAAAGCTATAGAAAATTGTTAATTTCATATTATGATACGTGTATATGTCCCGGCTCGTCAAAGTATTCGGTGAAAAAATCTTTACCAAAACGGACTAACGTTATCCGAATAGTAAAATATAAAGAATAGTGAAACCACCATTGTGGCACAAATATAACTACGCCTTAAATACGGAATTTGTAATCAAACCCGTTTAAAGGCTACACACTTCAGCCTTTTTACAGGCCGTAACCAGTCGCCGCCTCGGTCTAGACTAGGCGGCGCCCGGTCTAGACTCATGGGCTATATGTTTACGGCGTTTGTGTGTTTTGCTTTGCTGGCATAGATCGAAAACATTTTTAGGAAATTTTATTAATTGGGGAAAACTCATTAATATGTAACTAAACTCAATAATATGTACAAAAATAGGTAACATTTTCGTTACCTATTACCTATGATATATTATTAAAAAAATTCAAACACCTTTATCACAACTTAGTACAGAAACATTTGTCATTAGACAATGTCATGAATATTCCGCATGACATTTCCTTTCGATTAACATTCATAAATTAATATTCTCCATTTTAATTTCACTGAGTGTCTGCTTGGAATGGGATAAGAATAAAACCGTTTTATTTCAATGGCTAGGCGACATTTTTTGGAACGATGTAATATCAAGGTTGGTGGCAGGCTTATTTCTTCACCGTTAAGCTTCTCATTATACCAACGTGGAAAACACTCCCTTTCCAAGTGTGCTAAAGGAAAAATAAGATAAATTGAAAAAAAAATGGGGTGTGGCTGTGTCATGGTCACGGCCGTGTGTTGTACGTGAATACGTCTATGTAACGCATAATTTCAACCGCCCCAGCTGCAGATGTACTGGCACCGTCGTTGATCCGCTCGGCCGCATTCATTCTTTTACGCTCCCGGCACTGCTCGACTCGGTCATATGGTGTTTTATTATTACCATTCGATTGTTCTTGAGAAGCCCTTTCCAGCCGTATACGATCTCTGTATTTGGTTTTGGCTTTTCGACGCGTATAGGCCGATATTATATAATTTTAATAACATTTTTTTTATTCTAGCACCTTATTATATTCACTGTCACTACTTTAACCTAATGTTTTACATAAACAATTACTAAAATAAACAATTACACAAAAAGTGCATGATGAAATGATGAATTTTGTAAAAATGTTCTTTAATTTTACCTGCGGTACATCTGGAAACGGAACGTGTCCCGCCAGCCAGACTCCCTTTTCGATTATGAAAAGCTTCACGACAAGGGTACAATACGCCCACCGTCTGTTTTTACAAAATTCCTTCCAAAAAATCGTAACTACAAAAATAAACCGTTAGAAAAACTAAAAAACGAAATACGATTAAAAAAGGAATTCAAATTAATAAAAAAATCATCATCTCTTTGTATGAAGAAGAGCTTTGTTGTAAAAAATTTAATTAGTTAAATCGAAAAAATAACGACTGTCGAAAGTAAAAAAATAACGACTGTCATTATAACACTAACACAACACGGTTTATACGAACGCCGTAAACCCAAAGGTTGCGCGCACATGCCAAGTGTAATGCCAGATGTAATTTACTAATCCATGAAATTCGCAGGCCCAACAGTGTCGTCGAAAGAAACCATGTGAAGTTCGAAAAGAATGAAAAACATGTTCATTTTGACAGCATAGAATAAATGTCAGTTGCTAGCCAAACGAGATTTGCTTCGATACCTACTTCATCTTACATTTTAACATCGTTTAAATTCCAGTTAATGTCAAAATGATCTGATGTTATATAATAGAACCATGCATTAACCGTGATTTCGCTTGCAACAAGTTAAATGAAATCGGCAAAAACAGACCTGTCGTTACACATATGGAATATAATTGTTAAAAGATAGTTTATTTTTTAGAATATAAACAATCTAACAATTCAGTAACTGATAATCTGGAAAGAGAAAAAAAATAATCAATACAATTTATAACCAAAACAGAAAACAAAAAGCTATCTTCATAAATGTATTGTTTTCATATATATTTGTATAGAATTCTTGAATATATTTGGCGTTAATTTTGTAAAAATTCATTATTCACAATTAAATGAAACTACGTGATGTAGTATTATTTCTACTTTCTTTAAGTTCTTTACCACGACCTAGGTTTCGTTGTATTACAACATCTTCATGTGGGTTATTAGCAAAGATTCTAATAATAGAATTGTTAGTAATATACGAGATAACTCTTAAAATAACAATCTAATGAAGCACATAATAAGCATTTTGGAAACGATTACAAACAATAATCAATATAGCTTTTTTTAAAGTGTACGTATTGTGTAAATTAATTAAAAATAAACTGTTAACCGACATTGACATTCGTTCTGGATTGTTGAAATGAGTGTCTTTTTTGCTCTTTTCAACGTTAGCATAACTTTTTTTGACAACCCTGTGGGACCTGCGAGTTTTGTGAAATCGGATCCTGTATTTGTGTATAGAGCCCCTTTATTCTCTATAATTAGATATAATCTACACTTTGTTTTATCTTAATGGTTCAAAGAGTTCCGGATACAAGATTTCTCATTTGTTTGATTGATAATTAATATAACTCTTAACTGGAATCGTCATTTTAACAATCGAATAATTCGTGAGAGCTTTTCCTTTTGAAGCTTTAATGAAAAGCGCCAAGGAAAACAAAGTGATCAATTCAACTTACAAAATGACTTTATAACAGATATAAAATCATTAATAATTTCCAAGGTAAGAATTTTGTAACGAAGACAATTAATGCCTGGAAGCCGGAATTAATAGGTCTCATTGTATCGTGTAGTACAAATGGACCCGATAAATACATAGGGTAAATTTTTTTAATAATTGTCTTTATTTAATTAAAAATTAGTTAGCAGTGTAAAAACATGAGCTTTTTTTGAAACAAAATTAATATCGTGTAAATAGTGATATTCTAAATATAGTATGTAAGAAAGGTTTTATCAATTTTAACGTATCAATTTTATGTATTGACTTCTTTTCATAGGTCAACCGGCACTAAAATATTGTGTCTCCTGACTCCTGAGTTGCTGACGACGTAATATAGCTATTTTCACCCTTGTAATAGCTTGGACCAAACTGCAGATTATCATCATATTCTTCCTCTTCTTGTATTGAATTAGACAATGATTAAATAATTGATGAAATGAAATAGATGAATTAATAGGATCTGAAGAACATTCGGGATTTACGTTTTCATAATGATATCACTAGTATTGCTAATCATACAACCTTAACGTTCAAGTAAATTCATTATGTGATGCAGGTTCATCGTTCAACAAATCAGTAGTTTCGTCATCGTTAAGATGTAGCACCATTTAAGTCATAATATCATGAAAAAGCAAAATAGATAAGTATTTACAAGTACAAGTTAATAGCAACATATACCTCTGTTTCCTTACTGGAGTGCTGGTTGAGAGAATATAGTTTTGGATATTGTTATGATTATTGTTTGATGATTATTTTTACAGTTATGATTATTTATCGCTATATATATATATATATATATATATATATATATATATATATATATATATATATATATATATATATTTGTGTGTCTCCTCCTAATTAATTAAATTTAGATGAATTTTATTTCTAGTGTATCGAATTATAGCCTGGTGTTGAAGTTGTTGATTTGTTGCAGATTTTTTAGACGGCAATTGAAAACCTTTGTCGATAATGTGTTCCTGTTGTGAGTTAGAAATGTGTAGAGAAATTATTTCAAAGCTTTATCTAGTAATTTCCATAGTTTTCTGAATCACGTAGAAAACCTTTTTCTACATAATTCATAAAACTCTGGGCGAATACAGTATTCTGTTTGGGACATAATTTCAAAGATTTCGATTCTGTTATTAAGAAAATTTGTGAAGAATATTATACAGAATAACTGCGTTTTTTGGCATCGTGAAAGAGTGGTATAAATGGTATAGGAAAAAAATATATAGAATTAAAAAAGGTGTAATGGTGACAACAAAAATGGTAATGGTGACAATGAAAATGGTGATGGTGACAATAAAAGTGGTATTTTAAAATAATTTGACCTAATAAAACGAGCGGACAATAAGCAAATTATTACAATTATTTTAATAGCCATGTGGTTCAGCATTAAACTTGTGGATAAAGATAGCTTAATCTTAAAGTACCTAAATTAATCACATTTAAATCAAATACTTAGAAATAAATTAATAAACCCTTTGTAAAATGGGGAATTAAGGTTATATTGGTTATTTATTATTAAATCTAGATATCGGAATTAGTTTCACATATATGTTGTATGTACACGGACCATTCCACTTTTCAATTATCACAAATATATCCTCGCATAATATCGCGCAATATTTTTTATTAGTTTGTCTTGTAATATAAGCTTCTATGGGCACTCGCTAACGATTCCGGTTTTTGGCCACTTCCGGTTCTGTTCTCTGTTCCCATATCAGACCAACAACCTTCGCCTCTCTAGCAACAGAACACCTGCATGTTTCTCGGAGTCTGCATCGGTTTTTAGGGTTCCACTCTAGTGCATTCTCTTTGAAGGCTCCATCTCTTTACTTCAACTTATGCCCAATATGGATAATGGCCTATAGCTCAGGTTTGTTAGTTACCGCCGGTATCGGACTGTGAGAACTTGACTTAGATGTTGGTTAATGAACGTTTGAATTATGCGAGTGAGACTGTTTGTAATTTTCCGAGCATAGAGAAGAACAAATGTTACATTGTTCTTGAAGATTTGGAGCTTAGTATTCTGAGAGAATCCATGGCTTTTCTAGAGTAGGTAAAGCGAAATAAAACTACTTTTTTTTGCTTTTTAATTCCAGATTTCACATTTTAGAGGCTCTATCAGACTTGCTGATTGATGTTACATTCATCATGCAAAGTGAGTTTACAAAATTTATATTGATTTTGTAATAATTTGGTAACAGAAAGGTATTTTTAGACGGATGTAAAGAATATAAAAAAACTGAAATGGTTGCCATTTATTAGTATATTAAAAAAGTTCCATTTTATAGTAACTATTTAAGGTTTAGCAACTAACCTCGGCTCCGTACGGATATGTCAAAAAATTGTCTTGTATCAATACGTGAAAGCTCGTACGGATAGATAAACACCTCCATAATTTTTAAACTATTCGTTGGAAAACTACGGGTTGTAAATTTCCTGTCTTTTTTATCAGTAAAATGTTTACTATTAATTTTATATTATATATATATATATATATATATATATATATATATATATATATATATATATATACTGTAGAACTTTTAAAAAGAACAATGTTGCTATATATTGCTTCCACGTATCAAAAACAACTTAAGCGTACGTCAAGAAATATTGCCTATGAATACTTTTCTCCGGCTTCATCGACATTCATCGTCCAGGGGGGGGGGGTAATTTTTATAAAATATTCATAAATGATCATGAATGCAAATAATAAAACTGAAATAGAGTGAAGTCTGAATTTGCAAAATATAAAAATCAAAATTTAAAAAGGATGACAGTATAAGTCAGAACACTTGTTTTAGAATTTTTTTCAGTATGTCTGTATGTTAATTTGTTTATCAGTCACGCAAAATACGCTAGACTGATTTTTATGAAATTTCGTATTGTAATCGCTTATATACTCGAGTAATATATAAAGTACTTTTTATCAGGATATTACAGATTAAAAAAACCGAACTTGGTGTATACTCTATTGGTTTTGCCAACGCCATCTCTTGGCTTTTTTTTGTAAACTCTATGTTCATAGTTATTGTCAAAATGAATAGTTTCAATGTAAAGTCCCCTATTAGCCATATTTGCAAGTTTTGTACTGATAGAAAATAAAGTCTATGTAATGATTTTTTGTTTTTTTTTGTGTCAATATTTATCCATCTATATTTCATCTATTGCCAATATATTTAAGTATAGCGATTATTATAAACAATAATCGATAGTAAATAACACGCGAAGTTGTTGGCACAATTAATACATTATTAACAGAAAAAATTCGCACATACAGACAGAAAGATGAGTTGGATAATTTTTTTTTATAATACGTTTTGATGTATTGAGGATATAGAAATGAAATGAATATTTATTAAATACCGGGATATAAATTATTTTTTGAATGTCTTTCGTTTAAGTGCTTTTTGATCGAATTAAATGCCGTAAGACTAAACGGGTATCAAAGAGAATATAAATATATTCATTACTATTAAAATTTTCTCACGAAGTTGTCTATAAAAATAATAAACGCGGGGAAGATCCAAACTTACATGTATCCTAAATCTCACGATGATCAAGTTATACTACGGATGGGTTGTCCGATAAAACTCCTTCGTTAAACGGCAAAAAAAGTTGAATATATTTGGCGTTAATTTTGTAGAAATTCATTATTCACAATTAAATGAAACTAAGTGATGTAGTATTATTTCTACTTTCTTTAAGTTCTTTACTACTACCTAGGTTTCGTTGTTTTACAACATTTTCACCTGAAGATGTTGTAATACAACGAAACCTAGGTCGTGGTAAAGAAATTAAAGAAAACAGAAATAATACTACATCACGAAGTTTCATTTAATTGTGGCAAAAAAAGTTTTCGGTTTTTATTTTGACGGGCCTCTATAGGATTGGTTTATATTTAAATTTAATATAAATGGATGTTAAGTCAGAGTTTTATGCAAAAAACAGATACTAGCGAGTGCAAGTGTATTTATGAAATTGGTGGATCAAAAGCTTAACTGAAGCACATATATATATATATATATATATATATATATATATATGTGTAAATATATGTATATATATATATGTAAATATATGTATATATATATATATATATATATATATATATATATATATATATACTAAGATTCACAGAATATATATTACGTAGACACGTAGATTTATCGATGTACTACACGTATTCTATTAGTAACGATAACAAATTAATACGCAATTAAATGAAACTACGTGATGTAGTATTATTTCTACTTTCTTTAAGTTCTTTACCGCGACCTAGGTTTCTTTGTATTACAACATCTTCAGGTGGGCTATTAGCAAAGATTAACTCTTAGGAACATCCAACAGCATTTATATGCTTCAAACACAATAGCGGAAGCCGGGTTTTTTGTGGGTTTTCCCACTGCTTATGTTAGTGAGTAGGGGAGCGGTGTAGGTTTTATTATATTTCCGAGAGTTATACGATATACCAGTATTTTAGTGAGGGTAATAAATTCAATTGTTGTTATTATATGAAGTTGTTCAATGCAAATATTCCGATGTATGTAATAAAATTAAATGAATGTTATTCTCGGTAATATATTTATACAAAAGCAAGGGCATCTGAAAGTTACAACAAGGTTATACAACTAATTCTACATATCTCTGGTTTTATTTATTTATATATATGTATATATATATATATATATATATATATATATATATACATATATATATATATATTTTTTTTTTATTTTATATACTTATATTTACATGTATATTTGGGCTGATACAATTTGAAGAGTACTGTAGTATCAATGTTGTCTAATTATATTACGTATATAATTATATTATGTAGTTCCATTTAATTGTGAATAATCAATTTAAACAAAATTAACGCCAAATATATTCAACAAATTAATAGTTTAACTACGTTTAAACTCTCAAATTAAACGTGAATACAAAAGTACACAAGAACTACAAAAGATAACGATGACACATTTCGACAAACTTATTTTAAGTGATAATAAACAAATCATACTCTGGTGCGAATGCAATCAGGTGATTGAGCAGTTGAATGCTGCGGGAAATTAGATAGTTTCGATATAATTCTCTTCTAGAAGCTGACGTAGCAAACAGGTGATGATTGCGTGAACGCAGGAAATTATCAGGTACGAAGAACTAAAGATTATTCAATAATACAGAGCATAGAGTTTATGCTTTTAAATCTTGAGTATAATTTTCATAAGCGCAATGTCTCTTCTGAGTTGGAAGGAATGGAAACTTAACATACCCGAGAGGAAAACGGTGGTATATAGAATAGGGGAAGTAACCATACTGTATCTTATAGAGATATTGGAGAAACATCTTCCTTATGCATTCAATTACCAAGCTATACTTGGTTTTGTGTGAGCTTCAAATAATGGAGCCACATTTTAATTGGCATGTTAAAAATGACTAAAAGCTGACTGCATGAGAGTGAACTTACTTTGTTTATTATCATAAATATTCGCTTTTTAGCGCAATTAATGTCCAAAAAAATCGAAATATTAGGGTGGAACATAATAATCTGACTTTGTTTTCAAGAGTGTTGTAGAACTACTAGATAGTTCTACACACAAAGGACGGCCGGTAGAGTTAAACGTAGCACGCCTAATCATAGATGAAAATGCGAGGAGAACTACGTGGCAGCTTGGAGAAGAGTTGATCATATTAGTGTTGATCGACACCCAAAACAATTCGGTAAGGTGTATAAGGACAGTTTATGAAAACCAGCCCGGTGGCAGCCCATACCCAGTTGCTAACATCTAACTGCACTGTTACCAGGTTTCGTAATTCGGTCACTGAGTATGATAAATGGATTCTCCAAGTTAACCACAACCATAAACGGTAATAGCTGAGTAGTTGCCAAACATATACCAGTCAAGGTCAAACACATACCTGAATACCAGTCAAGAACACAAAGACAACTGCAAAAAAGGGGATTCTGAGAATTTGATGGAATATGAAGTTATATACTGGTAATTGCTACCATCGAGTACTTCTGTAAATGCTGAACACCATTGCACTATGCTTGATAATATGGCAAATAAACTTAAGGAACAACAAGACAAAGTATACCTTCTACATGATAATGCCCGACCTCATATAGCTGCAACGACCTGTAAACAAATTTTAGAGGTAGACTGGATCTCTTTAATGCACCCTGTATACTCGTTAGAGTTTTCTGTTTCTGACTAAAATTTGTTTTGGGCGCTACGGGATCGGATTACTGGGAAATCTTTCAATGACCAGAACTCATTGGAAGAGTGTCAAACTTTTTCATCTTTCACGACTCCAAATTCTACGAAGATGGGATAACGTTACTACGGGATAGCGTTGGCAAGAAGTTATATATAATGAAGGATTATAATTTTATTAATAAAACATTATTTTTTGAAATTGTAAAATAAAATATTGAAAAGTATTGTTAGATTATTATGTTCCAACTTAATATAATTAAGTTATCGACAGACATTGGACAATTTTTTAAAGAAAGCTGTATAAGCTAGATATACATTTTAAATTTGGTTTCGTCTTCATGTTCATTGATTTTTTATTGTCAATTCTATGTTTCAGAGGATAGGACATAAGTTCAGAATATTTTCGGTTTCACTTTCGTCGATTTTTCATTATTGGGTATACGATTGTTGTGATTATTTTAAACATTGGGATATATAACAAAACTGTAAGCTTTGCATGTTGTATGAATGTATAATTGAATAATTGTGAGAAATTAAATAATTTTTGGATTTATTTCCACGCATCACATAAAAACTATACACACAATTCAGGAGGTGTTTTTTTATTTTTAGGTCATCGCAATTGATCTATTTAATTTAAATATATGCCGATTTAAGATTTTTGAAAATTAATTTATATTGCATTAGCACAACAACAACAAAGAAGTGCCCAGCTACTCGACTAATTACACAAATGTATAGGGCACTTAATTACATCAATAGATGGCGCCAGGTGTATTTTAAATCCCGCAATAAAATGTTCCACCCGGATATATATAGACGAAATAGGCGTGGCTAGAATGAAGTGTGTAAGTACGCTTATAAAAAAACAACATCGGTACGTTTTTCGGAATTCTGGGCGTACGAAGTCGTAGACACAGCTAGTAAACAATAAATAAATCATTTCTTTTTTTAGGGAATTGCAGAAAATTAAATTTTTTTTTAAAATGTTTATAACAACATAACGTTACTTTCGAACTACATGAAGAGAAAGTTTTTATTCGTCCGAAAAATCCAAGTTGAGATTTGATTCGATATAAAAACACTGACAAAAAATAAAACGGTCGAAATAATAATAATAAACGTCCCTCTTTGCGTATCTATTTGCAGGTTCGTCAGGCCCTTACGCCTTTATCATCTCATCGATTTGGATGAAATTTGTTATTTGGCCCAAAGTGCTTTACAGCAGCCCTCCCCCTCTAAGTTGTCAACCATGTAAATAATCAATCTAAAATAGTATGATAAGGGTATTTAATAAGTGCTTCGTTGCAAAATTATTTTGGTTACCTTGCGTTTATGAATGAAAGACATAAATTCAATAAAGTTATTTTTTTAATCCTGGAAAAATATATCCTAAGCAATATGTCTATACTGTAAAAAATATTAATGTTATAGTGTGTAAATAGTTTAACGCTTCGGGCGTCCCCGGCACATATTTGTGTCGGCTGCGGCTAGTGCCTATTAAACGTAAATAGTCAGGTTAAAATGAGATAAACATATAGAAAATTATATATCATAAGAAAGAAAACAAAATGATGAATGTAATGATGATACGGTCGTTTATAGCATACAGTTATTTTTACCGCTATGATTTTTGTCCCGCGCGAGATGGCTGTCGCTAAGTTTTTGGTTCAACAGAATTTAATTATAATATATATTGTTATTAATGATTTTTTTTACTTACATTTACGTTTAAATTTTATTTATACTTTTTATGGTATTCATGGAAATTACATTTTTAATAACTTTGCTTTAAAGTTTTTTTCATGAAAAACGGCAAAATTTTATTTTTTTGTTTTTCAACATGTTTTAGACTAATAAATACACGAGTGTGGTACAAAATGCTTCCACTTTTTTATAACTATACTTCTTCTCTATAAACGTACAAAAATTCATTACAATATAATTAAAAACTAGCGTGACCCGTGCGAAGTCTTCGCATTATATCAATTTGCGTGGTAGATTATAAATATTTACACATCAGAAAATGAACTCACAGCTGTCATATTAGTTACAACAGAGTGTTTAGAGTCAATTTAATAAATCAAAATTGATTGCAGGTATTCAATTCATTTCTAATTTTGCACACTGCTTATTACGTTTTTATTCCATTATGAAGCTCAGATGACAGATCACACAAATATTTTACTAAAATTGACATATAGAGGCGCAAGTATCAAAAGCATTGAGCTAAAGCGCCACTTTATTTATACGTGAGTGGATTTGAAATTAAACAAAAATTTTACCGACCGTCAATCATATTGACGTTGAGCCGTTAGATGGCAGCATTGCTGTTTTGTGTATATAATTTTAATAATTAATTAATTTGCAAAAACAATAGCAATAATAAATTTTTTAGTTGTGGATGCCGGTAGAGCAAGCAATTATCTATAAAATGATATATAATTTATGTGGATTAGTTGTGAGGTTTTTTCTAAAAAGGGAGAGTAACATCTTAACCTTAGCGTATTAATATATATGATGATGATGATGATTTCGGAGTTATGCATTATTTTACCGGAAACGTCGAAATGTCGACGCATAGTTAATGAAACAAATTTTAATATACATTTCTTATCGAATGTACCAGAATTATCCAGACTTTTCCAGTCTCTGACGGAAATAATGAAGGTGTAGAGAAAAATTGTATGTCACATTACATGCCACTTTAAGGGGTATAATATTTTGCAAATGGAAAACAAAAATAAAAAAAGTGATAAGTTTCAATGTTATTTGAAAGACTTCTCCGAAGAAGATTTAGATGGAGGAGAGAGAGAGATGAAGGGTGTTGGAGGGGTGGTAAGAACAGCCTTTGAAATCTCACCGGAAGGATTGAAAAATTTATTAACGATACTCAACAAGGTGAGCCATAAAAATCGCTCTCATTTTATTTTCCAAGAGAGCGTTTTTTGGGAGATTTATTAAATTTTTTAAATTCTACTACATTCTAATTGAGACTGCCGCCTGAATCATATACTTACAGAATTTCATGTATGTAAGTCTAAAGTTATAGAAACTGGTTAGCTGTGACAGACAGAGGCACCTGGAGAAATCATACTTGTTCTTTGTTACACTATTATACCCTGAAAACTGAATCTGACTGACTTGCTATTCGGCATGTAAATAGCCATACTAAATCATTTGGCCCTAGAAACTGTGTCCTCTTTATAACGTAGGTATCCACTAAGAAAATATTTTATAAAGCGGAACTCTAAACAACCCGTTCTCACCTTTTTTAACTCCTTCCTTTTCTATTAGATAAATTTGTTTACTAATAATATTAGTATTTTTTATTTACAGTATTAGCCTTCAAAACATGGAGTTTGGAACATATACTCCTTCTGCAGTGTAATAGAGACATTTCTAACGAGACGAGCGAAAATGAGTCTAATGTTATGGAAAGAAAAAATAATTTTTAAAAGAGCTGGCATTTTTTAGTATATATACAAAATAATAATTAAGCGAAATTAAAGAAGATTAATATATAAAATACAATTTGTAGCCATAATACAAAACATAAAAAGCTATTTTCATAAATGGGTATAAATCACATTTCCAATATCAAGCGTTGTTAATAAAAAGTCAAAATAACAATAAAAATCTAAGTGTATTATATCTCTTTAGAAACCTATTGCTTATTTTATTTGTAGCCATTGCCTAAATTAGTTTAAAATAAATTCTTAACTGGTATTGATATTCGGTCTTTGTTGTTAAAATGTTCTTGCTCTTTTATTGGGGATACAATGAGATACAACTCTGCTTTATCTCATCGTGCTAGCTCATAGAGTTCCGTAGAAATATCAATTACAAACTATAACCAAATACCATCTGACTTTTCATAAAAAAATACAAGATTTCCAATTTGTCCGCTTGACGATTTAAATAAAACATTTGAGAAGTTTTTTATTTTTTTTCGTGTAAAAGCCCTTCTTGGGATACATAGGCAACAGTATATGGACTTTTGACAGGTCTGCTTTAAATATGTATGGAAAATTATAAAGAAAATTATGTATCGACGCGAGTGAAAACTTTACGTCTCAATGTTATCGCGAAAACGATGTTAACCAAATGTGCTCGAAGAGACTCGGTCTTCGTATCACGTAAGCAATTAACATAGTCTGATTTCTCTTTGAGTTCAATAGATAAACATATAGTTTCCTCTTAAAGCCTACTTTATGTTCACAATAAACAGACCTTAGCGTTTAACTTTAAATTTGGACCGGGTGGATTTAATGGAGTAACATGGTGTAGACAATCTTTCACACGGTTCGTTTTACGTGGCTTACTCGCATGTGAGCTCTCTCAGAAACTTATTTATATGGCATTTGAAATGAAACATGGAAATGTCGGCTACAAAGAAGTATGATAGAGGAAATAAGCTGCCCAACTTTGGAACAACTTGCAGTCTGCTGTCTGGAATATGCATTCATTGTTAGAAATCAAAGTTTGTCTGAAAAAAATCCCCTCTTAACTCCTATTCGTAACACCCTGCCGTCTTCCTTCGTGTTTAGTCCTACATCCTGTCCCTCTTATTTACTTTTGTCATATATATATATATATATATATATATATATATATATATATAAATAAATAAATAAATATATATATATATATATATATATATATATATATATATATATATATATATATATATATATATATATATATATATATATATTTATACACGTATACATTTTTGTACAAATTTTTTCTCGGGCATTATGCTACGCAGAAAATCTTATTAACCCATAAATTTTGCATTAGCTAAATTTTAAAACATTCATTTAAGTATTGAATATATTTGGCGTTAATTTTGTAGAAATTCACTATTCACAAATAAATGAAACTACGTGATGTATTAGTATTTCTACTTTCTTTAAGTTCTTTACCACGACCTAGGTTTCGTGGTATTACAACATTTTCAGGTTCGTTGTTTTAAAACATCTTTGCTAATAGCCCACCTGAAGATGTAATACAACGTAACCTAGGTCGTGGTAAAGAACTTAAAGAAAGTAGAAATAATACTAGACCACGTAGTTTCATTTATTTGTCATTCATTTAAGTATTGAATATTATATTAGCGTTAATATATTTGGCGTTAATTTTGTAGAAATTCATTATTCACAATCAAATGAAAATACGTGATGTAATATTTCTACTTTATTGAAATTCTTTGCTACGGCCTAGGTTTCGCTGTATTACAACATCTATCTTTTTTGGCAAAGATTGTCTTTGCTAATTGCCCACCTGAAGATGTTGTAATACAACGAAACCTAGGTCGTGGTAAAGAATTTAAATAAAGTAGAAATAATACTACATCGCATAGTTTCATTTAATTGTGAATTCATATAAGTATTAAAGAGGGGTAAATAAAATATAAGTTTTAATTTTAAAAATGAATACATATATCATGTGTGGTTTCATTTCTAAGTGCTGGTACAACATTTTTTTTTTAATTTTAAATACAAAATTTTAAAATAATATAAAATTTTAAGCAAAAAATACAAATTTTTTTTTATAAATTTAAATTACTTACTTAAAAAAATTTAAAAATAGGGGTATTCCCCTTCCATATTTCCGAAACTACTGAACCTATATCCTAAAAAATCATGTGTTTACGCCTATAAAAGGTATGGTAAGAAATAAATTTACGTTATGAAAAATAAAAAGTGAGTAGTTCAATAATCAATTGAATAATAAATACATAGTTAAAAAAAACATTAAGGAAAGTGCTTATGTGGCAATAAGAACTAAACAATAAAAAAATATTTAAAATTAACTTTAATGAAAAAAGCGTGCAGTGCTCTCGACTTACACTTTCATAATGACTCTACCTTTACAAATAGCTAGCGAAAAAAGAATTACGACATCTGATATCAAGAACCCCACTTTTTCTACATTAAACTTAATTTTAGATTATATTTTATTATTTAATTCAAATTGCTGCAAAAGTGTGTTTTTTTAGTTTTTTTTAAACTATATTTTTTTTCTTTTTAGTCTTAAGACAAAAAAAAATATTGTCATAGGTTCTTGATACGTGTGCAAAATTTCAAATAATTCGGACGTCTGGAAGTGGGTGATACTTGAAATGAAACATTCCGTTATATGTTTTTTAAAAACATTCATACATACAAGTGAAGTTAAAAAAGCAGGTTAAAACACTATGTTCCCTTAATATTTATAAGTACCTAAATGTGGAAGGAACCCCCGTAGTGCAAGTTCTACTCCCACTTAAAAGTTTTTGTACATCGTTTTATATTAATTACTTGTCTGTTTTTAATACTTTACCGGTTTATTTGTTGTTTTATAACTTTTTAAAATTTTATTTTGCAATTGTGTTTCATGTTTTACGGCAGTCTTCCACAAGTCATAATATAGTTTATTACTTTTGATTGACTTGAAGAGATTGCTCCAGTAGGTATAAATCCGTCTTTTTAGTTATATATTAATTATTAATGAATAAGAGGATTATAGAGTGATAAATTTTGGTTGAATAGTGACTTCGATCATACTTTTTATTCGATGCGAGAAAATGCACAGACGTAGATTAAATGATTTCAAAATATTTAATTTTATTGTCTCTGGCAGGGGATAATGCACTCTGATGCATTTTTAATAATTCCGAGCACGCCTTTTTATTGTTACTGGCAACTCATATTTGCATGCGTAATGACGTCTGCGTGTCATAAAGCGTCGCCATCTTGGTCTAGACTAGAAGACGCCCAGTTTAGATTGACGTACGACTTCATCTCGTACTTGGAGGGATTTTCATACAGTCTTATTTATTTTATCTGTGATCTGGATCGGTTTACACATTGAATATATTTTATTTATTTATAAAACTTGACTCCCAACTTAAAAAAGAGTGGATAAATGGGTAGTCCGTTTATTGTTATTAAAGCAAACTCTTATAGTTGACGTAAACGTAATAAATGTTTAATAATAGTGTTATATCTGACTTAAAATGGTGTTAAAAGAAACTTTAAGAGGTATAATTAAAAATTATGTAAATGTTTAAATCCCAAGTTTGATTATAATTAATTTAATCGATTGATTATATTCATTTAAAACTAATTTAATTTAATGTAAAATGTAATTAAAGTAATGTTTATCATTAACATTATATTATGTAAACTTTACTCAAACGGTCTTTTATTTAACCCGGCATCACGGTAGTGGAAATTTGTCGTACTGAAGTTGAGGTGGGTCAATCGTGACTGGCAGATTGGTATTTTAATTTATTTGGTGGTTTTTTGAGAGACTCCTGTTTCCTTTAGATTTAATAATTGTTGGATAGTGTATTTTAAAAAGTGGCCAAATACGATTCGGACTTGTACACGAAGGGTTCCGTACCATCGCACAATATTAACACTAATTCTTTAAGAAATAAGAAGTCAGATTCAATAGAAACACATGATTTGTAAAAAAGTAACCACTAGAATTGTAGTGGTTACTTTTTTTATTATTTTTCGTGGTAGAGGCCACAGTAACATGTGATCTGCGAAAATTTCGAATGTCTATATATTACGTTTAAAAATATATAGGCCTGTGACAGAAATACATACGGACGGCTGAGGCTTAGAAATAAGGTTCCGTTGGAACCCTTTACGTACGGAACCCTATAAATGAAATAATATAAATCGAAAGAAAGGATTTTCTGCCCTATCATTTCGAGTTTATTTATGGACTATTAAAAACGGTAAAAACTTGAAATCGTCTTTCTCCTATTTATTAAAACATGGGAAATAAAGTTTTTAACTAAAATAATATATTATCACGAATTATTATTGAAAATTAGAATTATATTATATATTTCTTATATCATCTCACGTCATAGCGAATCAAATTCGTGATTGTACATGCACAATCACTGCTAATCGTTTTTACGTCAAAAAATTGTGTACTGAGTATTTCAATCAAAAATCGAGATTCAAAAATGTCTTGGATATTATTATCAATGTATATGAGTCAATTATGAAAGTTATTTGTAATGAATATAAATATACAAAAGTTATTATAACGCAAATATAAATATACAAAAGTTATAATAACGCAAATATAAATATACTAAAGTTATTACAACGCAAATATAAATATACAAAAGTTATAACAACGCAAATATAAATATACAAAAGTTATAACAACGCAAATATAAATATACAAAAGGTATTACAACGCAATACTATATCCTTCACAGGCGTAAAAACAGTATGTATATTAAAAAAAAAATGGTAAGATCTAGGAAGATCGCTATAATTTTTCTGAAAGCTTTGTGTAGGCTTCTGAAAATCTTTTCCATAATTATAGGTTGAAAAAATGTTTTCCATAATTATAGGTTGAGTAGTTTTGGAAATAAGGCAGGGCGGGTGACAATTTTTTGCATAATTTTCGGTATATGTTTGAATGTACATTACTTGAAAGTTGGAAACAATTTTTTTTTGAAACCCTTATAAAGGGCTAATACCCTTTCAAATAATATGCATCCCCACTATATATGGAATTAATTTGTTTTCGAGTACTTAATTTTCCCCTCCCTCCTAAAATTTGTGCAGAGATATATATGTATATATATATATATATATATATATATATATATATATATATATATATATATACGTATAGTGTTAGCTATTAAGATACAGATGGGTTAATATGTCTTATTACTTCAAAATCGCAAATAACTGCCAAATCTTCAGTTTCTATGTTAAGTGGTTTTTGAGAAAAATGGCCTTGACAGATAGATAAACAGACACGCGAGTGACCTTATTTTTAATTTTTTTGCGTTTTTCCTCTTGGGGTACGTAATCCTCAAATAGTTGAATAATTTAAAGTCAGTCAGCTGAGAGGATTTGCAAAAAGATTTGTGTCAAAACGGAGGCCGTGAACGGTAATTGCGTCTGGAAAAAGAGATTTTTTCTAGGAAATTATGTATTAAAATTAAACAACTTGACAAGTTATTGAAAACATAGACAGGTTTCTGTGTGATATTTAATTCTTGAGAAAAGAATCGCCAAAATCGGTAGTGTGTTCTACATACGGACGTACGTACGTGCAGACCAAAAATCTAGTGTGTTCTATGTACAGACGTATGTACGTGCAGATCGAAAAGCTAGTGTATTTTACGTATGGACGTACGTACCTGCAGATCAGGAAGCACGCCTGAAAAAAGAGAGTTTTTCTAGAAAATTATTTAAGAATATTAAACAATTTGACAAGGGACTGAAAATATAAACAGGTTTCTATGTGATAATTAATTGTTGAAAAGAATCAGCAGTGTACGTAGAATATACTGACGTATATACGTGCAGACCATAAATCTGTAGTCTATTCTAGTACGGACGTACGTACGTGCAGACCAATAGTTGGAGACGCATATCATTTTTCGAATGACATGCGTCTCCAAATATTTTTCGAAGACAAATTTAGATCATAATAAGTATTTAAATAAATTGAAAAAGATATGTTTTTTATAAGAAGATCCCAGCTTTCTAAAAAGCTTGATTATTTGTCAGTTACTCGAGTTATAATTACTAACTTATAAGTTACTCGATTTATAATTACTTCTATCATCAAAACTCGAGACTGTACAGCCAATAGTTGGAGACGCATGTCATTTTTCGAATACAAATTTAGATCATAATAAGTATATAAGTAAATTAAAAAAAATATAATTTAATTTTTTAGGAGAAACTCTTAGCTTTCTAAAAAGCTTATTTGTCAAGTTACACGAGTTTTAATTACTTCTATCATCAAAACTCGAGACTGGCTTCTATCATCAAAACTCGAGACTGGCTTCTATCATCAAAACTCTGCAATTGTTCTGTGCATTTATTCTCTTTTTAAATTATAAAAATAATGATCAGCGCCATCTATTTAGTGCAATTAAAATTTCAACGATTATTGAGAGAAATAATTGTTAAAATATTTGTTAAAATCTATCAATAGATGGCATTAGGATGGTGTCACATGTCGGTGAAACGCTACGAAATTACACTTTACTGTTTCATGTGTCAGTACGATAAAAGTTTCAGTTCCGAAAGCATATATATAAATTAGTGATATACGTACGAAGAAATAGACATTATAAATAGATTAAAATTAAATAAAAGTGATACATCATGTACATAGAGATAAGGAGATTAGGAGAATTTCGACTTGTAGGTTCTGTTAAGTAAATGATTTTAAACAAATTTTAAAGAGACATTAAGGACGCATTTTATATATTTAAGTAGCTTTACGCGGGGGTCGGGAAGATATAGTTGTTTTTTGAATAAGCTCAAGGCTTCATGTTGACAAGGGTGGTTGGGAAGATTACATAGAAAAATTCGTTAGTCTTGCATTAGACTCGAACGCTGAAACGAATTAAAATAATTTTCTTCCTCACAACCGCTGTAACCAACGCGACGATCGAGCGGTCGTGGGTTAATACCTGTGGCGTGACGACCGGCGGCCGCACAAAGGGTTACATGGTATCACATAAGAAGGTCACGTGGTAGCACGTGAGAGGTAGAAAATATATTATAACCGATGAGGTTCGTACATTAATAATCGACCGAGCGAGCTTTCTCCAGACTGCATAGTCAACTTCCAATCCAGCAATAGTCAAGTGCAGGACTCTGACTGCTGCCTGTCGTCTCGCACAAATTTAATAAAATGTATATATGAATTTACAAAACAATTGTTTATACTTTATTTGCGTTTATAATGTCACGTAATAAATGTGGAAAGACGTTATTTTTTTATTCCAGGTGAGTGCATAATTAATACATCAGTCAGTAGACCGATAGCGTGTCGTTAATGCAAACAAAGCCTTCAAACTGCATTGCAGTCATGCAGTTCAGCGATTTAATCTCAATAGCATTTTATAAGCTGCAAGGGGTGTTGGAATTTCCGATTATGGGAATTTACAAAATATAGATTATTATTATGGCTCATCAAAATAGCTCTTTATTTCGAATAATAAAAAGAATTAGAAGGGATAAATAAAAATCTCAGATTTTTTTTTAATTCCACACATTGAACTGTATCAAATACGTACGTAGTATTCGTGATGGTCAACGTCTGGTTGGTATTATTTATGGAAGTTAATATAAATATTGTCTAATCTGATTACAAAATTATTAAAGTTCTTGTTTATACTTATGTTTAAATTTAAAAGCTTTCGTTTGTAATTTTTTTATTTATTTTGAAGGATGCGTTTTAATCTGGTTTAAGTTAATTTACTACGATTGTAAAAAATAGTTAAAAATGTATTACATTTTGTATCTCCTAAAATTAATGAAATAATACAACTTACAAGTTACATGAGGTAAAATTAAGAGTTTATAAGTATTAAATTTCGTGTCAGTTCTTCATACATTTAAATTTTCCAATAGTCACATCAAATTTTTCAAAAAAACATTCATTCCAATTTGACTCAAGCTTTTGTGATACTGGCTGAAAACTTGACGTTTTAATAACCATATATCGTATTATATATTATTTCAAATAGATTGTTAGGAGAAACGCAAAAATATTTTTTCAATATTTTAAATTACTAATTTAACAAGATATTCCAAAAAATATGTGAAAAGACAGTATTATCTCTAGAGTACCCTTATTTCCAAAACTTCTAAGCCAAAAATCATAAAGAAAACATGTTAAAATCTGGCTAGAAGGTTATATGGAAACTACAGCAGTTATCCTAGATCTTATAATTTTTGAAATACGCATCAAGTTTTACGCCTGTGAAAGATATAATAGGCTATATACAATATTTAGTTTGTGATAATTTCATTAATATTTATAAATATTTCAAAATAAATACTATCCACACTTAAATATTTATAAGTACATAAATGTGTACGAAGTGCAAGTTCTACTCCCGTAGCGCGAGTTCTACCCGTCTCTGACAGGTTTTTTTTGTTTACTTTTATTTTACTTCTCTACATACTGCCATGGAAACATTACAGTCATTACGCCTATAAGTAAGTTTCAATAACGATAAAAAGACAATTAAATAAAATTCAATTTTTAATTGTTAATTAAAATAACAACATATCTGTACAATAAACAATTTAGATATTTTTACAATCACATAATAAAAAGTATTTAACAAAAAACGGATATACAAACACAGGTTAATTACACCAAATAACTATCCACGAGAGAGAATGGTTTTTTTCCTACTGCATGTACATGTGTTTAGTATCAAACAAATACATTCTCGCGTTGGGAAAACTGTACACACACATATAAGTTTAAAGAGAACGAAGGTGGGAGAGAGGCAGCGCCACGGGCTGTCTGTTGCATTTTGTCTCTCTTTTACCTCATTTCACTCACTCATGTGAGCAACAATACGCGCTGCTCAGCCAATGAGGAGCATTTCATCGCCGCGTTCGTTCGTGATGTTTCACGTTTTTTTTCCGTTAAGTCCACGTCCCAAAAGTCCATTAAGAAGCTTCGCATCAAAAATTCATTAAAACACTTTTCATTGCGTTAATTGACTCTGTCGATTTCTATAAAAATAAATGTAATTTAAAAAAAGTTCTATGTCCCCTAAACTGCAGTTCCGGTACACCGTGCAGCGGATGGTAAGGTCAATGTACTCGTAGGTGTATGTATTTATAAAAAATCTAGTGTTAACTGCATTTATTATTAAATATCGATAAATAATTTGAACACCCCACTGTAACAAAAGGAAACGTTGACAACGTAAGTTCCACACGAATGGCGCAGAGGGTAAAATCTGATATGCTATTATTGTGTACTAAACTATATGGCAACATTATAAAATTTTAATGATTTCGCTAAAAAATGCGGTGTTGCAATTTTTTTTTATTTCATAAATCACAATTTCGAGGTACAAGCTGACGAAAAGTGAAAATAATGTTGACAAATCTTAAAAACTCGGTCAGAGTCACGAAGGTATAAACTTAATGTTTAAACAAAGATGGTAATACTGTATAGTGACGTCATTTTCAATAATCCTCTGCGTAAGTGAACCAGATGGATATATCCTCACTATATCCATGCCATTAAGATTATTTTAGAAGTTCGGTTATATTTTAAACAATTTTTATAATGTTTTCACTATTCGCTTTTAATTAACCTACATTTTTATTATATTTTATTAAAAACAGTAAATTTTGGTATAGTCAACTATTGAATGAAAAATGAAGCCAATGATTGTCGCATTATATTTTTGATACATTTTCTTGGAATAACATGTTCCGACCATTTCGGTTTACGCCCGGTTTTGACAAATAAACAAATGATTTATTTAAAATGTTTTCCACGTGGATTTAATGAGTTTTCCGCCCTACGACTCAAATCTCATTTCGGAAAATTGTTGTTTATTCTATGAAATGAAGGATATATTTCGAAGTATTGCTTTGATTTTATTATTTTTTTGCAAAGAGAAACGAGGTTGGTTGCTTTCTAGACTGTGGCGCCGCCGTGGTGGAAGAGGCGCCTAAAGAAGAATTAATCCAGCCGGAAACCGAGGGTTCCCTATCTCGTTTGAAATGGAATTATTTGTTATAAGTCATCACTACTAAGGAATTACTAGCGCAGTAAATACCTAATAATACTCAGTATAATTAAGTGGGGGGGGGGGGGTTATACATTATCGTGAATACCTCAGAATCATAGTTCTGAGGAATCCACGATAATACATAAGCCCCATATAGATCTAGAATCAATTTTTATGAACTTTGCGTAGGCTTCTAAAAATCCTGTTTTAAAGGGGGGGAAGTTTTTTTTTTTTTTTAGTTTTTTTGGAGATAATATCTTGTAACCTGACAACTGTCGATGAAGGTATGGAGTTTCTGGATTGCCGTTTATGACATTCTGTATGACACCTCACTTGATGAGGTTCGTGAGAAAAACACTTTTCAACCCCAAGTTTGATATAGAGAAGCTTCATCAGAAAAGAAAAGATTTTTCTTAACTTTCACTACTTAATGTTATCCAACTACGTGCTTAAACGTTTACCAACACTTGTAAAGTAAATTTTCACTACTATGGGCCTTAAACTGAAAGAACTACAATATTGGCATAGAATTATTTGTGTTTCGTTTCTGCTGCTTGGATATAAAAATCGAAATATTGTCATTATACAAAATTGACATCAATCGTAACGGCACTTGCGGTGTATTGAAAATGCTGTAACAGACAATTTTTCCTAGAATTTTCTATAATCTAAAATTATTGGTACGAAAACGCATTTAAAAATCGATACCGAGCATGGAGAGCTAATCGCGCCCAAATGTGCGACAGGTTCTGTCAAAGTCATTTCAAACTTCAATAATTCGCCTAAACATAAACATAATGCGTCATCTTGATCTCGTTTTAAAAAGAAGGATGAATGTTTATGGCAATCATCCACGTGAATTTTTAAAAGAGTTTGAAATAAAAAAAAAGCCATTTTATTAAAATATTACAATATATGAGAGCAAAGTACACTGAAAACTACCGGCTTGGATACAAAACCAACATACGATACTGCTGTGAATATAGGCAACCTAAGTGCGTTAGGCGGCACCTGATGAGCCTGGGTCTAGTGTGGACACGAATCTCCACATAAAAAAACTTGTTTAGACTTGATATTTGCAAGAGGTATCCAAATAATGTTAAAGCCCTACGTGACTTATTACTCACACTATTTCCTGTATTCATAAAATGTCGCGATAGATTAAACGATTCGAAACAAATCAAAAGTCATTTTCAAGTTACTCTACAAAATTGAATTTTTCACAGAAAGAACTGTGTTTATACATCACTTAAATATGTCATCATTAGTTTAATCGGCGTAAATTAGAAATGTTATCACAGAACCGTGCTTTATTCGTCGAACATCCGGCTGTCCGGCTTATATCCGTTTTAAAATGGCGAAATTATACGTTAACGCATATTAATAAGATAACCTTAAGGTAATGATTATCTTAGCGATATATCTTATGACCGTGAAACTTTTCATCGTTATAAAATGATTATGAATAAAAATATAGATAAACAACATTAATTTGCTTAATTGATTATTAAAGGTATTACTCCATCTCGGCACGTTCTACTGTCCGATTTGTGAGTTTAAGGGTCTTGATCGTAAAGTGTTTGGGCGGTTCACTTCGACTATTTTAAAAAAAATTTTGAAGTGAAAACTTCTTTAATGCTTTAGTACGTACTTCTTTAGTACTTAGTTTCTTTAGTACGTACCTGCGCTCTTTGTACACCAGGTACTTTTTCTGAGCAAAGAACGTAAATGAGCCGTACGCTGAGCCGTCAGGTTCGGGTCGGTGACGCTAAATCCAAGTGAATTAATTTTTTAGGCGTGCATGGTGCGTACTTTTAACATATCAGGCGAACTACTTTTTTTACACGCACCATGTACATGCACACTATTTTAAAATATCAAATGAACTACTTTTTTAGGCGCACAAAGCGCACTATTTTAAAATATCAAGTGAACTATTTTTTTAGACGCACCTAGCGCCCTATTTTAAAATATCAAGTGAACTACTTTTTAGGCACACCATGCGTACTTTTAAAATTTCAAGTGAATGAACTACTTTTTACGCGTACAATGCGCACTATTTTAAAATATCAAGTCAACTACGTTTTTAAACGTACCATGCTCACTATTTTAAAATATCAAGTGAACTACTTTTTAAACGCACCATGTGTACTATTTTAAAATATCAAGTGAACTACTTTTTTAAACGCGCCATGTGTACTATTTTAAAATATCAAGTGAACTACTTTTTTATATGCACCATGCGCACTTTTAAAAAACAAAATTAACTACTATTTAGATGCCTCATGCGCACTATTTTAAAATATCAGATGAACTACTTTTTAGACGTACCATGCGGACTTTTAAAATACTAAATTAACTACTTTTTATATACCCCATGCGCACTATTTTAAAATATCAATTAAACTACTTTTTAAACGCACCATGCGCATTTGTAAAATATCAAGTGAACTACTTTTTTAAACGCACCATGTGCACTTTTAAAATATTAAATGAACTACTTTTTAGATGCCCCATGCGCACTATTTTAAAATATCAATTAAATTACTTTTTAGACGCACCATGCGCACTTGTAAAATATCAAATGAACTATTTTCTTAGGCGCACCAAGCTCACCATTTTAAAATATCAAGTGAACTACTTTTAAGGCGTACCATGCGTACTTTAAAATAAATTTCGAGTGAACTATTTTTTAGGCGCACCATGCGCACTTGTGAAATATCAAGTGAACTATTTTATTAGGCGCACCAAGCTCACCATTTTCAAATATCAAGTGAACTACTTTTTAGGCGTACCATGGGTACTTTTAAAATATCGAGCGAACTATTTTTTAGGCGCACCATGCGCACTTGTATAATATCAAGTGTACTATTTTATTAGGCGCACCAAGCTCACCATTTTAAAATATGAAATAAACTACTTTTTAGGCGTACCATGCGCACTTTTAAAATATTGAGTGGACCATTTTTTAGGCGCACCATGCAACTTTTAAAATATCAAGTGAACTACTTTCTTAGGCGTACATGTGTACTATTTTAAAATATCTTGTGAAATACTTTTTTATGTGGACCATGCGCCCTATTTTAAAATATCAATTAAACTACTTTCTTAGGCGCACGATGCGCACTATTTTAAAATACCAAGTGAACTACTTTCTTAAGCGCACCATGTGCACTATTTCAAAATATCAATTGAACTACTTTTTTAGGCGCACCATACGCACTATTTTAAAATATCAATTGAACTACTTTTTTAGGCGCACCATGCGCACTATTTTAAAATACCAAGTGAACTACTCTCTGAAGCGCACCATGTGCACTATTTCAAAATATCAATTGAACTACTTTTTTAGGCGCACCATGCGTACTATTTTAAAATATCAATTAAACTACTTTTTAGACGCACCATGCGCACTTGTAAAATATCAAGTGAACTACTTTCTTAGGCGCACCAAGTTCACCATTTTAAAATATCAAGTGAACTAGTTTTTTACGCGCACCATGCGTACTATTTTAAAATACCAGGTGAACTACTTTTTAGGCGTACCGTGCAAACTTTTAAAATATCAAGTGAACTATTTTTAGGCGCATCATGCGCACTTTTAAAATACTAAGTGAACTACTTTCTTAAGCGCACAATGTGCACTATTTTAAAATATCAATTGAACTACTTTTTTAGGTGCACCAGGCGCTCTTTTAAAATATCAAGTGAACTAGTTTTTTACGCGCACCATGCGTACTATTTTAAAATATCAAGTGAACTACTTTTTAGGCGTACCATGCGAACTTTTAAAATATCAAGTGAACTATTTTTAGGCGCACCATGCGCACTTTTGAAATACCAAGTGAACTACTTTCTTAAGCGCACAATGTGCACTATTTTAAAATATCAATTGAACTACTTTTTTAGGTGCACCAGGCGCTCTTTTAAAATATCAAGTGAACTAGTTTTTTACGCGCACCATGCGTACTATTTTAAAATATCAAGTGAACTATTTTTCTAGGCGCACCAAGCTCACCATTTTAAAATATCAAGTGAACTACTTTTTTACGTGCACCATGCGTACTATTTTAAAATATCAAGTGAACTACTTTTTAGTTGTACTATGCGCACTTTTAAATTATCAAGTGAACTACTTTTTTTGGGCGCACCATGTGCACTATTTTAAAATATTAATTGGAATACTTTTTAGACGCACCATGCGCACTTGTGAAATATCAAGTGAACTATTTTCTTAGGCGCACCAAGCTCACCATTTTAAAATATCAAGTGAACTACTTTTTAGGCGTACCATGCGAACTTTTAAAATATCAATTGAACTACTTTGTTAGGCGCACCATGCGCATTTTTAAAATATCAAGTGAACTACTTTTTCAGGCGCATCATACGCACCATTTTAAAATATCAAGTGAACTACTTTCTTAGGCGCACCATGCGCAGTTTTTTTAGATATTTCACAAAATTTGAATCTAAAGAATTTATAACATATTTTAGTTTCCACCTGTTGTCTCATTCTTAGAATATGATAGCAAGGAAGAAGTCCGATCAGAGGAAAGTTCCACTGAATTATTAATTCGCAAATAAAATTATATATTTTGTCTCTAATATTACTTTATGAATTAGAAAAAATTGTAATTTAAAATTGGTATTGATTCGCCGAACTAATTAAAATAATCAATCATTTAACATCAATGTAATTATTATTACATATATATATATATATTTTAATATTAGAAGTTTTCACTTCTATCGTGTGATCATACGCACACACATAATTTTTTCATTCATTGTACTGGTTTTTAGGGGTAAAAAGGGGTAACCTTTTAAGCTCACTCACTTGTCGGTCCCTCTTTAAGCTTGTCACAACCCTTTGTTGTTAGAGACCATTTGAGACAAAAACTTAAAATTTGGCGTAGCGACAAAGCATATCAATCCGCATATACCTCAACAGCTAACACTTAAAACTATTTATAGGAAATTTTACAGGGTTGAAATTAATATTTAAATTCTTTTTAGGGTTTCGGCCCTCAAAATGAAAGAAGAAACAGAACCATTATACCGCTTTGTTGTCCGTCCGTTTTTCTTTCTGTTAAGGTCCTTTTCCTTAGAAATGGCTATTAAGTAGTAACTAATATTATGTACTGAGGTCTATAGCCTTAGATTGCTGTAAAAATTTCCAGTTTTTTGGCTCACACAACAAAAGATATGGCCCTTTAGAGTAATTTTTTTTTCTTACTCAATTATCATCAAAACCTACGAGGTACTTCTGGTAAAATTTTGAGAGTCGGTGTAATGGGATGTTTTGTAGCACAAGGGAAACGTCCAAAAATTAATTATTTCTAATTTGGTATGGAATTATACATTTTTATAATTAGTTTGTTTTTATGCTTGTGAAGGTTATAGCAGGCAATAAATCTACGTTGTGAAAAATTAATATTTATAACAAGTTTAATTATAAATATTATGTTCTCTTAAATGTTTATAAGTGTCTATATGTGTAAGGAACCCTCGTAGTGCGAGTTTTACACGTGATCGATAGTTTTTTTTAAATTTAATATCTCGAGTGGAGAATCGGTCGAAAGTGTGTGTTGTAGCGATTCCAAAGATATTTATCCAGAATTTTTTGAAAGATCGTTTTAGAGATATCGCTGAAAGTAAACAAAAAAAACAATATTCTACACCCCATCTGCAAATAGGAAATTGTTATAATTTTGAAAAACGCCATTTTAGCTTATCTAAAGTTTACTAAGAAAATGTAGGGATTACTCAAAATCTCTTGATTTTTTTTAGAAAATCATGATACTTATTTATTTACTTATCATATTTTATGTATAGTCCATATGGCAGACTTATTGCTACATGAGCAATCTCCTCCAGTCAACCGTGATAATTGGTATTGAAATTTAGTTGGTAGACTGTAAGAGATTTTACAATGAAAATTCTTTAAAAAAATACAAAATTACAAGTAAAACAAACTATTTACATAATTTGGATGGGAAAGACAGAAAAGGAAAGGAAAAGGTTTCAGGAGAGGCAGGACTTTTTCACTCGATCTTTGAAAATATTTAGAGACGTGATTTTCCTGATGCCAGGATCCAGGTGATTCCAAATTTTTGCTGCTTGGACAGTGAAGGATTATTCGTTATTGGTAGAGGTGTGTTTAGGAATAAGGAGTGAACTTTCAGATCGTAGCCCAAGGCCTTGAGCAGACAGATCTTTAAATTTGCCACTAAGATAATTTAGGTTCTGAGGATTTTTTAATATATTAAAAACAAGTGTAAGTATGTGAAGTTAGCGTCGATCACGGATCTTCAGCCATTTGAGACGTGACCTGTATTCAGAAATGTGATCATATTTTCTAAGGCTGAAGATAAACCGGACGCACAAATTTTGAAGAAGTTCCAAATTGCACAAATATTCATCATTAAGATCAGGATAGTACACATCTCCACATCTCCATAATCAATTAATGGTAATAAGAGTGTATGATAAGAGTACTTAGATACACGTGAAAAGGTAAACCATGCCATATATTTACAGGTTGAAAAATAATATTAATGTTTGGAAATAGTTTACTATAATTACCGTATCACTTTTAATGTTTATAAATACTTAAGTGTGTACGGTATCTTCTTAGTGCGAGTTTTATTCGCTCTTAACAAGTTTTATTATTCATAGTTTCCCTTTATTTTTTCTAAATATTCTTGTTTATTACTTTTTTTTTTTAAGTATTGATACTGAAATATAAGTTGCGCAAGAGTATTAATAAAAAAACATATTTTTAATATTAATATTTCTTATTTCAGATTATTTCGCGAGCAAAGACTGAACTTCGCAACACTCGAAGGAGTAGACTTAATTTGAACAAATTCATTAAATCGAACCCTCCATCAGATGTGATGTATTTAACACACGATATTTAAAAAGTGTATTAGTAAATATAATCAAAATATTGCTAAGTGTTTATTCAAATACGCAGCTAATTGTGAAAATTTCATTAAATGTTGAGAAATCTTCTAAGTTCTAAAGATAAATCAAAATAAACAATAAAAGTCCTGAAATAAACAGCATAAGTCTCGTTATAAACGGCAAATAAACGCCGCAAGTCACCATACGAATAAAAGATAAACGAAAGAAGTATTTAAATTAAAATTGAGTGAAGTTAAAATCTTGTGCTCTTAGTCGTAAAAGTGTCTGCCTTTGTGGAATTTTGGAACCTTACCAGGTCATATTTTTTAAAAATGGGTTGCAACACGAGCCAGGAAGCAACAAAGGCGGGGAAGGAGGAGCAAGAAAAGTCTAAGCAGGAGAAGGAATCTAAGGGTGAGTTTTGTTGTAAAATTTTGCGTAATAATAAAGCGTGTTTAGATATATTTATTTTTAAATATAGTTCTTAATCGAAATGTTAGAAAAAAAGGAATGAAAACGTTCGTTTTCATGTCCGTGAAAGTTTGTGCAGGTTACTTGATATAATACATTATTGGAACGAAGGAACATTTGGCGAATGAGAGCTAGCCCGAAAAATGTTTGAGATTTCGACCGACACTTTTACTACGGTATAAAAGTGTAAGATTTAACATTTAAAAAAATCTATTGATTGTTTCCAGTTATCGTTTTTAAAATGTTAATATGTACTTTGTTTTTTATTATTTTTACTTCTTAATATTTGGAGTTTACTCCTTAAGAATCGATTTTTATATGTAGCGCCCGGTAGTAAAATCAAACGGTTAGAGCGTTAAAAAAAGTGTAACAGTTTGTAAGTTTAGATGCAGGAGCGGATATTACCTACGAAACTACTGATGTGATTTCAAAAATTCTTTCACCAATATTTAGAAAGGACTTTCAGGATGGACATACGTTGAATATTACCAGTTAGTTTTTTTTCATATAATATAAAACAGTTTTTAGTATGGATTTAGCATTTTTTATTAGTATTTTTTTTATTAAGATTACCTCAATCTTCGAAACTACTCACCCGATTCAAAAAACTCTTTTACCAATATTTAGAAAGGATCTGCAGGATGGACTTAGACTTTAGGCTATATATTAGCTCATTAAACAAATTTTCATATATTATAAAAAAGTTAAATTTTGTAAGTTTGGATGTAGGAGGTAATCTCCGAAACGACTAATCCAATTTAAAAAATTCTTTCATCAATATTTACAAATGACCTTCAGGTTGGACAAACGTTGAATATTACCCGTTAATTTTTTTTATATATTATAAAAAAGTTAAATTTTATAAGTTTGGATGTGAGAAGTTAATCTTCGTAATTATTCATCCAACTTTAAAAGTTCTTTTACCAATATTTAGAAAGGACCTTCAGAATGGACATAGGTTGTATATTATCCCGTTAAAAAATTTTCATGGACACCAGCTTGGCAACGCAAGTCAACCAAAAAACAGTCGAGCGAAAGTGTTTCTTATGAACATTGCCTTAACGGTAAGAAATGAGATAAATTGATAGATGATATTGGTATTTATATTCATATACAGTGTTACCTATTTTATACAATCCACAATATTCGTAATTAAGAAATAAACTCCAGTGGCGCGTTAGTGCTGACACTCAAAATGTTTTATTCGTTATTATTATTATTTATTTTCAACATTTCTTGATATATTGAAAATATAATATGTTCATATTTATTAAGACAGCTTTTAATTTTATTTGAAACAGTTTTTTAATGTTACTAAAAATACCATTATTTTAAAATTACATATATTTCCTTTTTTGTATATTTTCTAATCAGTGGGTGGTTATTTTGCAAAATCTGTATTTGAGATCATGTGAAATTTAGCAAATTAACTTAATGTATACAAACATAATACCAAACAGTTGGACATACGAATATCTTGTTTCAAATGGGCGACTTTTATGCGAATCTTGAGTGTTAGAAATTGTATGAATGATAATTAAAAGGCATGTGGTTGTAATCAATAATGGTATTGTAAATTAATTATGTCGAAAGCTTTTAATTATCTTTAATGAAATGTTCAAGAAATAAGAAAGTACATATAAACGTTGAGTCATTTATAGTTGGTTACTTCTCAAAAACGACTTCCTTCACCATTCGTACAGCGCCATCTATTGTAGGTACTCTGTTACTTGTTGTGAACAAAGATATGAACCCATTTTGATTGCGAGCAAGGTTTTTTGACTTTACGTTAGATGGCGCATACATATTCGAGGTTTGTGAACTAGAGTTTCCCCAGCTTTAGCAGAAATTGTTTTACCAACAAAAATTGGTTATTTTTTTTGTGCATAGATGGCCAATATTACTTTCACCACAGTTACAAATCACAAAATATGTTCAAAAAATTGTTACAAGAAATTGGAAATAACTTTAATAATTACGTGCAAATAAGTTCTGAATAACATTTAAGTTTTTTTTATTGTTCTTTGCGACACTCACTTGCGGTCTCTTTATTTGTTATGTTTGTTTCTTTGTGGCCATCTATACCCGTTGCCTTTTACTTTTCAACGGAAATCCGGAAAAGTTTAAAATATTTGAATGTAATTTGTTTATTTTATTACAAAAATTATTTAGTGTTAACAGTTATGTTGATTTACTCGGGGACTTTATAATAGCGATTTAAATGTAATTAATTGATAAGATCGGAATATATCCCCTGAGAGATGTTATTATGACTAACTACTGAGATTGAAGCAGGATATAATTCAGCCATTTTAAACTACGTTTAGTTCCTAATGACAAAATTAAATGATCTATATATATATTGCTTATGATAGCTTAATTTATTTGATCGAATGTCGAGACGTAAAAATTTAAATTTGATTTTATTTAGTTTTAAATATTTGATACAGAAATTACGTGTCTGATACAGAAATGGTGGTATCGATATCTAGACTTATGTATACATTAGAAAACTAAATAATTTGATTGGTTTTAAACAATTTAAAAACCGATATTATCTGCAACTATGAATGTGTGTTGTCAAATTAATATAGGAAGTCGTCTTAATAGTTTCCTGAACAAAATAAGACGATTATAATCAAGAAAAGTTATCCGAATTATATTCCCTTATCGATGAACACGATATCACCACAGCAACGAAAACAACACGCTAGTTAGCCTCTATATTAAGTACGCGAATTTATTTAGAACTTTTGGCGCTGAACGTACCAGTCACTTCGGGGATGAATAATTTAGGCGTAAATTATTAAATGTGAATCAAACATACAATTATTAAGATATTTCCCTTCACTCCTTCTCGCACATGCTTTCATTAACCCTTCACTCCTTCTCGCACATACTTTTATTAATGCTTTTATGCACTCCACATGTTTCCTGCGGTTTTTATTTCAACTTTAATGTAAGGGTTACGCTGTGCACTGCACACTGGGCGTTACGTGGCAACATCAAAACGATACGACGCGGTGCAGCGAACGCCTTATTCGGCTTTTAATGTTAGGCAATATGAGTACTGTTTCGCAGAAAGAAAAAAATTATTATATTGCTAATTCAGTGTTATTTTTTAATTTTCATGGAGATTATAATAATGAAACATTTAAATATAATTATAATTCCACGTTGAAATGTTGATAACATAAAAAAATATTATTGAAACTATACTAATTATCTGTAAGGATTTAATAAAAAATAACGCATGCAACTCAGTACATGTGACATAAGTGGAACTTCTTTGACGATCTAAACCTCTGTTTAAAAATATAGTAAAGGGCAAAAGAAGAAAGAGAAAGAGAGATAGAGAGAGAGATAGAAATACTAATTATCTATAAATATTACTCTCTGTTGAAATATAAACACACACGTGTACACTTCAAAGATGCAAACATGCTTAAGGGAAATATAAATAAGTTCAGTTAAATATTAAAAAAAAACATATACCAAATATAGGTCTATAGATTGTATTAAATTCTTATAAGAAGGTTTTATTACCATACATTCAGAAAAATTAATAAAATGTCATTTGAAATCGACGTAAACATGCAATAAAATCTTTACCTAAATTTCCATAGACAATTGTCAATTAAAAAATAGCCACTATGCCAGTACCGGAACACGGCTGAAGGAAGTCGGGATATATTGCTCCTGTTGTTAATTATATTTATGACAACTATATGTACGGGTTCATCGCGGATATATAAATAAATTAAGTACATATATTGTCAGTCTTGTAACGGATGAAGTATACGCAAAATTAGTAATAAATCAATCGTAATAGACGAAATTTTGACAGTTTACTTTTGACAGATATAAAATACAAATAGCTAATGTCAGTAGTGAGAGCTATCTTTGTTTGTTTTCGAGTGTGTGTATACTTCTTGCCTTATTCTATCCTGTTCATCTATCTCTCTCGGTTGTTAGCTAAGTACCTATTTTTCGCCCTTCTTGCGACAGATTCGTTACATTCTGACATCAAAAAAACGTTGCACGAAAAACGTTGCGACCTTGAAAATTTTACTCTTATGGCGCCCATTGAAGTTTTATTTCAAAAGTTATCTTCGTATTATAAAGCAATTCGTAAAAATATTGTTATACCGATTGACCAACACTGTATATTATATACATACTAGTATGACGTTTTATATCTATAGGATTTGTTATAATAACGGCAGTACAGTTAAATGAACGAATTTCTTATACAAAATTAAAATCAAATGAATGCGTTAACAATAACACATGAACTTTCGAAACACGGTATCACCACAGCAACGAAAACAACATGACAGCCCGCCTCAACAACATGCGCGTGTTATGAACATATTATATTACCTTTTGAAGGACCTGCCTGTTTACGTAGCAAGAAAGATTTACTGCCCGCTCACTCACTCAGCACATCCTGGTTAAAACGGATACAAAGGACTCATTTCATTAAATTCAAGGAAGCCCCAGTGCAAGTTTAAATATTAAACGATAGACAGTATACTGGCCATCTATGTAGAACAAAGCGTTCCTTTCATAAAACTGAAGTGTTCTGCATTCCAGCTCCGCACATCGTTAGATATATAAGCCGTCTTTAACAAGCTTAGAGCATTATTATACAATACTTTATAAAGTTTTGTATAATAACTTGTATTTAGCCTTTTTTAATAAATATATATATATATATATATATATATATATATATATATATATATATATATACAAGTTAAACATTTTTATTTATTTTTATTCAAAATACATCGGAACATAATTCGCGTTAATTTATTTAAACTTTTTGGCCCCGAACGTGCCAGTGATTTCGGAGATTAATAATTAACCTGTAAATTAATAGCTGTTAATTAAATATACAACATTCATAATCTATCGCTTCATTCATTCTTGCATATTCTTTTATCAACACTCTTACGCACTCTTCACTTCTCCTGAGGTTACCATACTTTAAGCATCCCACAATTACATTCATCTATCATCATTCTCGTCGCCGAGGTTTTCTTTTGTCTTTCATTTTCTTTTCCCCCTCTGTATATCGTTTTTAACCATACTTTCATCACGTTTAATATGAATAAACTATATCGGCATTCCTAGTCTACATCTAACCTTCACATTTCCTCCCTTCGGTTCCACGTTGCTGATCAGCTCGGAGAGAGTGCTATAAAAATTACTGGAAGGTGTGCTGTAAACACCTTCGTCCAAAAGTAACACTTTAAATTTTTACGTCCATAAAACTTTGCGTAACAATAGACTGTTTAACAACATTGAAAATATACCACAATTCGGGGTCATCTTATTAGATTATAACGTAAATAAGCTTATTGCTTTTCATTTTCAAAATGTAAACATTCATTTTATAAAATAAAGTAAAGAAATCACAATATTTTTTGAAATTCAATCAGCGTCGCAAACGCCCTGTCAGATGACGTCACAGGCGAGTAAAACGCGTTCATACCAAAATTTAATATTCTTATTCTTTTGGTTTATAGGCATTGATATCGATAATAATATCTAAAACACAAATATTATTTACATCAAAACGATCTTCACACATAAAAACATTTGAGTGCGCTATAATGCTGTTTGGATCTTTTCGGGCTAATTGCAGCCACTTTTTTCGTCTTTTAAGATTCGTTGACACTGAAACGAACATTTTGTGTGGACTTTTTATAGACTTGTTTGTTCATATTGGTACCACACACCATTTTAATATGAAAATAAATAATAATCCCCTTCTGCGGGCAGAACTGTTTGTTTACATTGCATATGACGTCACGCTTGCCGCCATTACAGAAATTGCGTTTTTAGCGCGAGTTTGAATATTCAAACTTTAAAAGAGATTTATATAAAAGATACGGCATATATCCTGGAAATATAAATGTAGTATACCTATAATGCAAAATAGAACATTTAAAAAAATCCAGTCAATTAGCCTATAAAGTATAGAATATTCCAAACCTCATCATTTCTTTTAGATTGCAGATTAATTCTTTATGAATACCTTTTGCGAACCGCTGCGCCATTTTTTCCTTCACAAAAGGATCGTGGTCGACATATCACGTGTTCATTTAACGCTGCTAAGTCATTGTGGTCAGCCTAATTGGATGAAGCAGGCTTTGCTTTGCTGCGTTGCATGTACTTCATCGGTGTATATAAGTCGTTGTGTATTATAATTATGTATAGTAATCCAGAACGACCTTATTAATACTACAGAGACTATTTAACTCTGAGAAAATCGTTATTTATATAACGTTCAATAACTCAAAGCGTCTGTCGTAGTAGTGAAGGTGATACTTCAAAAAACAGGTTCGTTTTGTTTGTTAAGTTAAAATTAAAGTTAAATCTTTCAAATGTATGTTAGAACACGCATAGAATATCTTTGTGTAGGTGTTGTCATATCTTGAAATTAGGGTTGTCTCTCCCGGAATTGCGGGATTCTTCCGGAATTAGTCTCTTAATTTTGATCATATTTGTAATCCGGGTTTATATATCGAAATTTATTGTTTTTAATCTATGCACTGCGTCACTTGTCAAAAATTATTAACAGAAGCAATAGTTATGTACTTTAAAGTTGATCTTTAATATTAATTTTGAAAACTTTTTAAGCAAGTGTTGAATTCGCGCCGCGAGTATTTTATATAGATACAGACACTTATAAATATTTAAGGGTATAAATATTTAAGGGTATTTAGTTGTACTACGTCACATGTGAAAAATTATTAACAGAAGCAATAGTTATGTACTTTAAAGTTGATCTTCAATATTAATTTTGAAAACTTTTTAAGCAAGTGTTGAATTCGCGCCGCGAGTATTTTATATATATACAGATACTTATAAATATTTAAGGGTATAAATATTTAAGGGTATTTAGTTGTACTACGGTACATGTCAAAAATTATTAACAGAAGCAATAAGCAATAGTTATTTACTTTAAAGTTGATCTTTAAGATTAATTTTGAAAAGTTGTCAAGCAATGTTGATTTCGCGCCGCGAGTATTTTATATAGATACTTATTAATATTTAAGAGTATCTATTTCTTTTTATACTTATTAATATTTAAGATACTTATTAATATGATACTTATTAATATTTAAGAGTATCTATTTAAGAGTAATATTTAAGAGTATCTATTTCTATTAAACTATTTACAAATTTTAATTTTCCACAACGTGAATATATTGCCTATTATATTTTTCACAGGCGTTAAAATATGGTGCCTGTTTCCAAAATTTATAAAATTTTGGAAAATTGCTATAGTTCTCTTACAATCGTGCGTGAGATTCTAAAAATATTATTTTTCATAATTTTAGGTTAGATATTTTGGAAAATAAAGGGGCGGGGCATATTTTTTATATGTTTTTATCTCTGAAAATATACTAATAAAAATTTTGAAAAGAAAATCATTTTTAGACCCTTATTATTATGCATTATAAACGATGCATCACTCTATTTTTTTATTTACAATTTTTATTAAAACTAGTGACATGACTAACGATTAATTTGTTTCTAAATTAATATGCATGATAATATAGACTAAGAATTCTCCCCTCGAATCACTTAGTGTTCTAATGTCTAGCAAGCTCAAAAGGATTTATTCTTTTGAGTCGTCTAATAATATTTTGCACATTTGAGAGTCTGGACGCTTCTGGATTAATGTAGTTTTGAAGTCTTTTTTGGCGAGAACTAGCTAATATACTAATAATATCATCTACCATCTCAATCTCAACATCGCGATGGAGATCACACTTAGGGACATACCAAGGCGCGTTAACTACACACTTAATCACTTTACTTTGGAATCTTTGTATCACTTGGATATTTGACTTACTGGCGCAGTCCCACAGCTGTATTCCATAACTCCAAACTGGGCGTAGAACTTGTTTATCAAAATAAGCTTGCTGTGTGTTGAAAGATCAGAATTACGACCAAGCAACCAATACATTTTTCTGAACTTGATGTTAAGTTCGTCGCGTTTCTTCTTAATATGTTCTTTCCACCGATGCTTGGCGTCAAGAGTCACACCAAGATATATAGCGGTGTTGGCATATGGTAATTGAGTGTCATTTTTTAACTGGTCTTTAACTGGTTGTTATGCTATCTTTTTGTTTGTAAAATTGATATATGTCGATTTGGATTCGTTCAATTTAATGCGCCATTATTTTGTCCATATGGCTACTTTGTTGAGGCCAGATTGCAATATAAGGAATTGAAACTTTTTTTCTAATAACATTATCTGTCCTTTAAAGTTTTCATGTAAATATTTTTGAATGTTTGCTTCTTATATATGAGTGGGTTAATATGTTTAATTATTATACCAAATTCTATTTTCCACGTCAAATGTTTTATTGAGAAAACTTGGTGTGACAGACTTGCAGATAGGGACAGTGAGCGATCTTATAAGTGTTCCGTTTTCCCTTTCTATATCCGGAAACCTAGAAAACGATTTTTTTACTGAAATGAAATATTCTCTTGACAGGGACATAGATTTCTAATATTGTTTTCTTTTTTTTATATCATGTACGTTGACTTTATATGAGATTTTATTCACTTTATAATTAGAATAACATGTATCTTGTTCAAGATGATTACTTTTTAGAATTAGATTTTTTTTACGAGTTGGTACTCTTGCTTCAAACTTTTGATGCAAGTTAATAATTTAATTTTGTAGAAATTCATTATTGATAATTAAATGAAACTACGTGATGTAGTATTTTTTCTACTTTTTTTACGTTTCGTTGTATTACCACATTAGCAAAGATATTTTCTATAATCTTTGCTAATAGCCCACCTGAAGATGTAATACAACGAAACCTAGGTCGTGGTAAAGAACTTAAAGAAAGTAGAAATAATACTGCATCACGTAGTTTCATTTAATTATCAGAAATAATTTTAGTAGATAGTTCTAAGAAAATGCCAGCATCTAGTTATTTTTCAGAATTTTGTTTCATCATGCTAGAAAAATTAGGAGAATGGTGGGAAATGGATTGCAGGTCACACCGAAGCTTAATATTTGGAAAATGTGATTTAAAATTAAAAAAGAAATATAAATTAATATTGACTAATATTATCTTATTTTTCGATGACTATAAATATGTCCCTTCGTAATATAATGCAGTATTTTTTAACATCGTGTTTTAAATAATATATTAATGATTATAGAATATAGAATATATTATTCAGATTTTGAAAACCGCTAATTAATTGCTAATATATTGAATCTAATTGAAAATATGCGAAGTAGAGAATGGTAAGGGTTGAATAACTGGTTGAACAACTGGTTGAATAACAGGTTGAATAACTGGTTGAATAACTACCACATGTAAGGAAACCATTCAGTAAAAGTCAAAATATTTATACCAATCAGTTACTTTTTAATAATTATTTAATTTTGCATATTACATCAAAAAATAAGCATGATTATTTCCAATTAACTAATGAGTATCAAATATATATATATATATATATATATATATATATATATATATAATAAATCTGTAACAGCGTGAATTCTGTACGTAGAAAATATTTTAAAAAGACTGATAGGTTTAGCGTACAGAATGACATTAGAAAGCAGAAAACCTATTTTTAGAATTTTTGCCTGTCTGTCTATTTGTTAATTTGTTCTTCAATCACGCAAAATCTACTGAATGGATTTTGCTGAAAATGAGTCTGGTAATAGTTTATATCCTAGAGCAACATATGGAATGTTACACTTTTTTTTGGACATTACAAATTTAAAAAAAACATGGCTTGGTGGATATTACGATATTCATACTGCCAATGCCATAAATTAGGATCTTTAATAAATTTTATGCTCACAGATATATTACGATATCGTTCTGCCAACGCCATCTATTATTAAATAGAATTTTCTGTACAAGGACAACAGTTTAAAGAGAACACTCCTTTTAAAATATTGTCCATTTAGGGTATAAAATCATAAAAGACGCCTGAAAACCTGTTTTTAGAAGTTTTGTCTGTCTGTTATTTTTTTTTTCAATCATGCCAAATCTATTAAATGGATTTTGATTAAGTTTAGTATGGTAATAGTTTATACCCCCGAGCAATATTTAGGATACTTTTTTGTGGATATCACAAATTAAAAAACAATTACTTTGTGAATATTACGATATTGGTACTGCCAACGCCATCTGTTAGTGTTTTTAGTAAACTTTAAGGTAATAAAGTTTTGAGAGAAAAAAAAATTAAAAAATACAAGAAAATTCCTAATAACTTTTCTTATTCCGAATTCTACGTGAAGGAAGTCATGGACACACCTATTATTAAAAAAAAATAATTAATCCTCTTTGTAAATATAATAACACCCAATGCCTCCTGGACAAATGGGGCACCGATTGGGGTAACGACTTAAAGAATTACGGCAGCAGAATGGTAATTTTGGTAATGATTAGTTGGGAGTGATAACAATGTGATTTTCCCACAAAATGGGAATTAGGTAAGTATAATTAAATTATCGTCGCGTTTTCATTAGAAAGATCGTATTCAGTAGAAAAATTCGTAAGAAGAGATGTAGCAGTAACAATTGATTAATAGAAAGTAAAATTTTCAAAAATACGTTTTAAATATTTCACTTTTTTGTAAATAGAAAAAATGCTGAAAATTCAAATTATAGCCAATATCGTTTTGAAAGATCTATTCAATGATACTATGCTCCATGAGATCTGTAAAAAATCACACTGGCTTTATATTCACATGGAAAACATGGGAAAAATTATTTTCTTTGTCTATACGTTATTTAAAACGTTTATATTATTAATTTATAAATCTATCATATATTTATCTATGCATAACAGATAATTTTTTCATAACGATAAAGGATTAATTGTTTGACAATATTTCAATTTATAGATCATTTCTGAACACATAATTACATAAGTAATAAAAGATGGTATAAAATTAAAATACAATTTTATTTCTAAATTATGCTTTCGAAACAAATGTTTATTCAACCTCATTAATCTAAATAAGCCAATTTAATTAATTTTCTAAATTAATTGTTATTATTACAATTTAATAAATAATAAGGTTTTAATAAATAATAAGAAAAATATAAAATAGTATAGTAATATAAAATAATATGAAAAAATAACGATAATTAATAAATTTTAGTAAACATTTTTAATAGGATAAAATTGATTACCTTTAATTTTTATAAAAAAGTCAAACGTAAAATAAATAAAATTATAATAGATGTAACTAATGCAACAATACCTTCTGATTTAGTACGATCATTGATCGTGACTAATACAACAAGACCTTCTGATTTAGTACGATCATTGATCGTGACTAATGCAACAAGACCTTCTGATTTAGTACGATCATTGATCGTGACTAATGCAACAAGACCTTCTGATTTAGTACGATCATTGATCGTGACTAATGCAACAAGGCCTTCTGATTTAGTACGATCATTGATCATTGATGCAAAAAAAATTACTTTGGTTGAATATGATAAGAGTAACTAATGAAGTTCATAAAGCTAATAAAATTATTTTTTTTATTACAATAATAGAATCAAATAAATCATTAAATGAAAAATATAGATGGAAAAGAATTTTACCAAATTTTCTATAAATACCTAAAGGGTTATTGGAACCATGTTTATGTAAAAACAATAAATTAATTATAGTTCTTTTATCTGAAACATGGTGATTAACAATTAAAAGTATAAAACAGATTAATATTCATCTAGCATACCCAGGAGGAAGTTGTTGGGAAATAGAAAACTAAAGAGACTAAGATATTTCATATACAAATAACGTAAGAACGTCCTTTGTGTGCGATCAATCATCAAACTGCACTTGACTTCGTGTGCAGTCAAATTATGGAGCCGGATTCCAACAGGCATTGCACTAATGAAGTATACAGCAAGTGGAATTATGAAATGAATTGAAAATCCTTTGAGTTATGCAACACGCATCCAAGTTTTCGAAGTGATTTTTTTCGATTCGTCGGTTCTATTTCAACAAAACGCAAATCTGTTCATATAAAAAATTTTATTGCAAAACTTTGTGCATATAGATCTGAAACTGCAGAAACTATAACATTGGGACAGACAGACTGACGGTCGAATCCACATGACAAAATTACGCGTATAAGGGTTCTCTATTCCTCTACAGAACCGTACATTTTGTTAAGTATGGCCGGGACTCGCATTATAAAGGTTTCGTACGCTTTAAGCACACATTACGAGTGTATTTCGGAGTTTAAAGATTAAAGAGTTTTCAGAATATTTCTATTAAACTGTTTTTAAATATAGTTATTATTTTCATTGTTAAATAAATTGTCAAATTTGTCTTTCATACGCATTTGACAAATGACTTGGTTGCATATATCTATCTTTTAAGTGTAAGTTGATCTAAACAATTTTGGATTTAAGATTTTTTATGAATTGTGGGGTCCGTTTCTATGGGTACGCGGTTTAAGTTATATTATACAGTGGAAACTTATTTGGAGATTCGATAAACGCATAGGAGACGTCATATTAAATATATACATAACTACTATCGATTGTATTTTTAATGACCAAGGAGGGGTAGACGGGTATAACATCCACATAAGGAAACCCTTCAGTTTAATTAAACTTATTTATATAAATCAGTCACTTCTTAATAACTATTTAACTTTAGTTATTACCTTAAAAATAAACTGAATTATTTGTAGCTAATCAGTGAGTATCAAATATTAAAAAAAAAATCCCTTCCTGTCTGTAATTATCTGATGGCTCCCGTGTAAATGGGGCACCGACTGGGGTAAATGTGAACAGTTTGGGATAATTACGAATAATTTATTTCGTAACGGCGATCCGCTCGTAAAATTTTCACATGCGGCAACGATACGGCAATGATATACATATGGTACTATTGTACGGCAATGATATACATATGGAACTATTGTACGGCAATGATATACATATGGTACTATTGTACGGCAATGATATACATATGGAACTATTGTACGGCAATGATATACATATGGTACTATTGTACGGCAATGATATACATATGGAACTATTGTACGGCAATGATATACATATGGTACTTATGGAATAGTTTTCTGCAAGAAGTGAAAGAAATAAAAAATATCATTCGGAAAACCCACCAGTGACGAGTAGAATCGCACTACGAGGTTTCCGTATTTATTCAGGCACTTATGACCATTTAAGGGTGCGTAGTACCTGTGTATAACTATTTAAAAATATAAGTTTTCCACAACGTAAATGTATTGCCTACTATGTCCTCCGTAGGCATGAAAACATGACTCATATTAAAAAAAAATTATAAGATATATAATTTTCCATATATAACCTCTTTAATTTTCCAACAACCTTTGCCTAAGCGTCTAAAAATCCTATTTTTCTCAATTTTAGGTTTAGTATTTTCGAAAATTAGAGGAGAAACATGCATTTTAGCTTATTTTTGGTATATCTCTACAGATATATATAATTAGGAAAAAAATATTTTTGATGTACAGAATTACTATGGTACTAGGTATAGAATTAAAAAAGAATTATCTAGTACTTACTTTGTTCCCTAAAATTTTTATAAAATATATTTGAGTGTTAACTCATGAGATACGTGTTATTGTTTTGCCATATTTAAAATTTCCATGCCAAGGGTTTCAGAGAAAACGGCTTCGACAGACAGACAAACAGACACGTGAATTATTTTATAAGATCATTGACGCATCTGTTCGTTTGTCCTTTTCCTTTTGAGGAATGGAACCCTAAAAATGTATATCTGTTCTTCCTTGTCCGCGTAACTTTCAAAAGTGTCAAGATGTTTAAACCCTTTCTGGGATTTGGGCTTTTATTGTCCTGTTTGTTAACATTTTCTTTTTAATTATTACAGTTTTTTTCGTTTATTATTTACTTCCGCTTGTTTTCTATCAGCTTGCTTCTTCTTTTTCTTTAGTTCTTTTGTTTCCTAATTTTGAACGTTTTCACGAATGCTTCTTAAAATGATGGAACACTTGTTTTTGGTTTTATTTGTTTTCATTTTTCGGAGACTATGCATTGATTATACTAGATAATGACACCAAAACATATGGTATTGATGGTAATAATCCGGAAAGTATTAGCAGAGCGACATGTATCATAGACAATTTCATTCGCGAATTAACAGATTTATTAGGGTGATCCTCATTCTGGTTGATAGATGTGTTCAAGATTCTAGGGATTTTTCAGATTAAAAATCACTTTTACTTGACTCATTACTGGTCGTTGATTATGGTCGCTTAAACCACCGATATTTTCAAACATGGCTTTCAGTTATTCCTTGTCCAAGATATCTTACTAACAGCTTTGAAACCGTTCATTGCTTTTTCTATATTTGTTGTATGGTTATTGATATTGCAAAACTGTACATAAAGACCTTCTTTATGTGCAGTTTGATAATATCAAGTATAGTTATTTTGGCATCAGGATTAGTGACCATGTGCAGGTCACATTTTCTGGTGTAAGTAATCTTTAAGGAACAATGAAAGATTAAATCAAGAGATTGCATAAAAATTATAACCAGTAAGCTTATATGGATATCATGGTTATCAAGAATCAACATAATAGAATCAGATAATTCTGGTCAGCAGATAATTCTGTTGTGTCGATTACATCTATATACTCTGATTTGAGACGGTATTTGGATATCGAATAGACCAAATCATCGAAGGAAATGTCTCTGTCAATCTTTAGGGAAATATGAAAGGTTAAATTAAGTGATTAAAAGTGGTAGGGTTAGGACGTTAATGAAGTTTTTATTTTGTAAAAATTATAAAATGTAAATAAATATAAATTTTATGACTATCGTAATCAACGTAATAGAATTATCTGCCTATGGTCGAGTAAAGTATTCAAAACGGTGAAGCTAGTATGTAAACAACTGTCCATTTATCCTTCCAGAGTCAAAAACTCATACTGCTAAATTTTTATTGATTTGTTTTATTAGCAATGCGTTTATTTGTTTTATTTTAAAGGTAAAGAACGATGGAACGTAACTTCCAGCTGTATCGAAAATATTGGTAACAAGTATTAAGCTTCTGTATTACCATTAGTGCATTTACCCACTTTTTAAACCTTTGGGTGTAAAATTCTGGAATGTTTTGGACAGGAATGTCTTGTCTACATTTTATAGGGTCTCTGATTAGAGACGGTATTTGGATATCGAATAGATCAAATATCGAAGGCAATGTGTGTTTCCTCTTTATTAAAAGCAGTTGTTTATCTGAAAGATGTCGTTTCTGGTAGCGAAATATTTTAGGATTTATTGATATGGCAGAATAATATTAATCCACACCAGATCTTCTTGTTTTCTCATTGCAAGAGTAGTTTAAGCTATTTTTAATATATATATATATATATATATATATATATATATATATATATATATATACACATATATGTATATATATATATATATATATATATATATATATATATATATATATAATAAAAGAGGAACAGAGCCAATTATGTATATGAAAGAAATTTAAAATAAATTACCGTATGGAATGATTGAAGAGATTTAACGTATAAAATGATAATAGAGGACAAAAGACGTATTTTTTTAATTTTTGTCTCTCTGTTAATTTGTTCTTCAATCACGCGAAATCTACTGGATAGATTTTAATGAAATTTTGTTAGTAATATAAGACTGTAAAAATAAATAATGTTTACTATATAAAACTGTAACAAGTAATGTTTACTATATAAACTGTTTACTATATAAAACTGTAATCATATACATGACATAATATTTTAAAAAGAGTGATTAGAACACAAAAAATGTGTTTTTAGAATTTATGTCCGTCTGTCTGTTAGTTTGTTCTTGAGTCACGTGAAATCTACTGGATATATTTTAATGAAATTTGATATATTAATTATTTATACCCTCAAGCAACATACAGGACTTTTTATCTTAATATTACAGATTTAAAAATCCCTAACTTGACGAATGTTACGATATTGGTACTGCTAACGCCATCTATTAGCGTTTCAGTAAACTTTATTCTTATAGATATTATTAAAATAAATAAAAAAAATGCAGAACAATAGTGATGATAAGAATAGTAATAGTATTAACAGTTTTGACAAGTCAGTTATATTCAATACATATAATTTAATAAATTGTCTATAGTCAATAACAATACTACACTAAATGTTAGTTTTAACGAAGTTTTGTAAATATTTTATGTATATTTTTAATATTACCCTATTAAGCTAAACAGAAAAACGTTTAACATGTGAAAAAATGATGAAAAATAGGAAAACAAAAAAAAGTAGAGAAATGATAATGTGTTGTATTATTGCTAATAACTTTTCTCATTCCAAATTCCACTCGAAGACGCGGGCACGGTTAGTTGTAAAATAAAATGTGTTCTTTACAAAACAGGCTTCTTATCAGGTTTCGGATCAGCGATATTTTCCCACGTTTTCTTACCCTTTCAAACAGCAGTGCTCTTCGGAGAGCTCTGCTCCTGGGATATCTTCTCTAGCTATCGTTTCTCAGTAAAATGTCACGTGCTGTCGATAAATCAAGTCTATTTTTAATTATTCGAAAATGAAATAATCTCATGAAGTCTTCAAGGAAAATGAGTATTATATGTTTTTTATTTTTTTTTTGTATTTAGGGCTATGAAACACCGAACAAATAAACGAAAGGTGGAACTCTTTCTAACGATTTGCTTCTTATTGTTTTTATTAGGTCATATGGGCGAAGTTTATTCTAACGATTTGTTTTTGTTACTGGTGACTCCTTGTAAACATCGTGATATGAATTCATGTAAGTTCTTTTATGATCGCTGCATATACGGTTTAGGTATATTATTGAACACAAATTAAGAAGAAGATATTTAATTTATACTAATATGTAACGCGGATTTTTTTTGTTTCTCTGTTCGTCTTAATCTTTGGAAACAAACGTTCGATTTCAAAAATTACTTTTGCTTTTAAATTTATATGATTACGCTACAATATCATATCATCATCATCATATATATTAATACGCTAAGGTTAAGACGTTACTCTCCCTTTTTAGAAAAAACCTCACAACTAATCCACATAAATTATATATCATTTTATAGATAATTGCTTGCTCTACCGGCATCCACAACTAAACAATTTATTATTGCTATTGTTTTTGCAAATTAATTAATTATTAAAATTATATACACAAAACAGCAATGCTGCCATCTAACGGCTCAACGTCAATATGATTGACGGTCGGTAAAATTTTTGTTTAATTTCAAATCCACTCACGTATAAATAAAGTGGCGCTTTAGCTCAATGCTTTTGATACTTGCGCCTCTATATGTCAATTTTAGTAAAATATTTGTTTGATCTGCCATCTGAGCTTCATAATGGAATAAATAATGCGAAGACTTCGCACGGGTCACGCTAGTTTAAAATAATAGAAACGTAACAGAATTTAGCCAGCGTTGATTAGATGGCGCAATGTAAAAAAAGAAATCAGGATAGAAATTTAAGTAAGTTCTTTTATAATCGCTGCATATACGGTTTAGATATATTATTTATACAAATATGTAACGCGGAATTTTTTTGTTTGTTCGTGCTAATCTATGCAAATACAAATTTTGATTTCTAAATTTATTTTTGCGTTTAAAATATTATGTATATGATTACGCCACAATATATAAAAGTAATCGAAATGTAACAGAATTTAGCCATTGCTAATTAGATGGTGCAACGTAGAAAAAGACTGGCTCATTTAATGACTGATTATATATCATGATACGAATTTAAGTAAGTTGTTTTATAATCGCCGCATATACGGTTTAGATATATTACTGAGCACAAATTAAGAAGATGATATCATTTAATTTGTACTAATGAATAACGCGGATTTTTTTGTTTTCTGTTCGTGTTAATCTATGCAAATACAAATTTTGATTTCTAAAATTATTGTTGTGTTTGAAATATTATGTATATGATTACGCCACAGTATATGAAATAATATAAATGCAACAGAATTTAGCTAGTACTGATTAGATGGCGTAATGTAGAAAAAGACAGCCTCATTTGATTTAAGTAAGTTCTTATATAATCGCGTATATACGGTTTAGATATATTATTTAACACAAATTAAGAAGAAGATATCATTTAACCTATACTAACATGTAACGCGGAATTTTTGGTTTGTTCGTAGTAGTCTACGGAAACACAAATTTTAATATCAAAAATTATTTTTGCGTTTGTAATATTATGTATAAGATTACGCTACAGTATAAAAAAGTAATATAAATGTAACAGCATTTAGCCAGCGCTGATTAGATGGTGCAAGGTAGAAAAGACCGACTTATTTAATAACTGATTACCCCAAAATACCACCGATATACCCTCGACCCCAACGTCGACGTCGTTTGGAAGGCGGAGCCGATTTGCGGTTGTCACAATTAAGGTAATTCTACGAAGGCAAAACCGCGAAGCAGAGCTAATTCAATCCTAATTTTTGGTGTTGATGCTCCCTGACAATTTCCTCACATAATAAATTCATGGTAAACAAATTACCCCATCGATTAATTAAACGGACAATGTTCGAAAAAAGCGTCATAACAAAATTGCTAAGAAGAGCGTTAAGCCGGGGTTCGAAGCCTTGATACGGGTTATCATCGCGCTGCTACGAGAGCAGAGCGTTAGGGCACTCGAGTGAATATGACAGCGAAGTGAAAGGGCCGGAATGAGGTCGCGAACGGTCAAAGGGCGTATCGTTGCGTAATATTAATTTATTAAAAGGCTCTTTAAGTCAGGGTTAGCCGATGGAAAATCTGTTGTCATTCTTGGGTAATAAAAAGATACGCTCGATTTATGTTAATTTAATATCCCTGCTAATGTATGATCGGTCAAAATCTGAGTTGGTGCCCTCAAGTAAATGATGTTAGTCGTCGTAATTTCAACAGGATATACTCTTTGAAACGTCTTCAAAATTTTCTGCCGACTAAAACAAAAATCTACATTTGTCAAACGCTCCTTTTACCACTAATTGATTATGGAGACGTGTGCTATCCTGATCTTAATGAAGAATATTGGTATAAGTTGGAACATCTTCAAAACTTATGCATCCGGTACATCTTCGGTCTCAGAAAATAAGATCTTATTTCTGAATACAGGTCACTTCTCAAATGGCTGAAGTTCGACGTCAACTTCACATACTTACACTTCTTTTTAATATAATAAAATCCTCAGAGCCCAAATTAGCTTACTGGCAAATTTAAAGATTTGTCTGCTCACGGCCTTGGGCTACGATCTGAAAGTTCAGTCACCCTACTTATTCCTAAACATACCTCTACCACTTACGAAAAATCCTTCATTGTCCAAACAGCAAACATTTAGAATCACCTGGATGCTGACATCATGAAAATCACTTCCCAAAACATTTTCAAAGATCGAGTGAAGAAGTCCTGCCTCTCCTGAAACCTTTTCCTTTGTGCCCTTGTCTTTTTCTGTTTTTCCCATTCCAAATCATGTCAATAGTTTGTATTACTTATGCTTTCATATTTATTAATTTTTTTTGTCTGATGTACTATAAAGAATTTTCATTGTAAACTCTCTTGCAGTCTACAGACTAAATTTCAATACCAATCGTTATGGTTGACTGGAAGAGATTGCTCATATAGCAGTAAGTCCATGATATGAACTGGGCATAAAAAGTGATAAATAAATAAAATAACATATCACATGTAAGCCAAATATTATTTGTTTGAATATATTTCACATTCATTTTGTAGAAATTCATTATTCACAACTAAATGAAACTACGTGATGTAGATTCTCATTTAAATGAAACTACGTGATGTAGTATTATTTCTACTTTATTTAAGTTATTAGCAAAGATCTTTGCTAATAGCTCATCTGAAGATGTTGTAATACAACGAAACTTAGGTCGAGGTAAAGACTTAAAGAAAGTAGAAATAATACTACATCACGTAGTTTCGGTTAATTGTGGATTATTTGTTCGTTTATTTTTCCGTCACGCTTAAACAGCTTAACGTATTTCAATGAAATTTTGAAACATATATACCAGATTAAGAGATAGCCTATGTATATAAATATACTATCATTTATAGAAGCAGATCAATGAATTTAGACGCTACAAAAATTATGCCCGTGCACGAAAAATCGATGGCCTGCCAAACCCATAGGAATACGTTGCGACTACATATACTACATTTCTATGAATGTGGCTGATTTTTATGGAAAATAAAGTGTAAAGGCATCTATCCAAAGAGATGAGTGTTGGAGTCTTCATTTAATCATTTACACTGTATTTTGAATCTCAAAACTAAACAAAAGGTAAAACTTTACGAAACGATGGAAGTTACGTATTGATCGATCCACTCGTTTTCATGTTTCGTAATAATTTCCTCTTCCCTAATCGCTACAGTTTTCCGGTAAAGTTTAGGTGAACTTCCAATAAGTCCGTTTATAAAAAAATTGATTCTAGCAGTTTTCTTGATGGCGAGTAGGGAGCGAGACGGAGAAATGATTTCTGAGGATATTTTCAGCAATGCCTCCTAGATCAATCTAACGTAATATCCTGAAAATGTTTCGGTATCCTTATAACTGACTATTTCAAATGATAGATGAAACTAAAAAATAGCACGACCTCATGAAACCAAAAAAAGATAACATTTTCTACGATTTCATTTGATTTCCAAAAAATTCACTCGAAATATTTTATCTGTATCACATTTCACGTTTTTACGTCAAATAGATTTTGAGGAAACGGCTGTGATATATATACAGACATAAAGATATGTGAGCGAACTTATAAGGATTGTTTTTTTGGGGCACAAAACCTTTCACATAAGGTATTATTTTTTTTAAGAACTTAGCGGTTTACGGTCAGAATTAAGGTTTCTGATTTCTTGACTATTTTTTTCTCAGGACTCGAGAATTTTCGACTAAAAGTTAGTGAGAATTCCCGGGAACTCGAGAAAAATTCAAAATTTTAGGGAGCTTTTTGAAAATACAAAATGAAATCAACACAGGTTTTTGTAAGTGACATTTATTATGTAATCAGTCTTCCTCAAATAAAATCAGTTCTTTTATTTCCTACAACTTATTAGACTTTTATTACCTAATCAATACAAAATAACTTGAAATTGTTGAAAATCAACAATTTTAAACTATTTTTAATAGGCCAAAGCTTTGCTAGAGCTATGCAGTCTTTTAAACAATCACAGTGAGTCAATGAGTATCTACATCTTTTCAAGAACGCACTTAGCAAACGCTTTAAATGACTTAAAGAGCAATCCATTTTCAAACAAGCTACTGTGACTAAAGATACCACCTTCTAAGGCTCCTCGTTCTACCACATTAGAGTATAATCACGGAGAGCCTTAGTTCGTCTTTAAACACCAAAATTTCGCTAAAACTAGAGTTGGCTATACACAGAATTTGAGATCGCGACCGAGACACACCGCGACACAGATAGATGATCGCTGAGCGAGACAGCACATACCCTGAAAGTCATGTATCCCGTACCGCGGGATAAACAAAATGGCCTTACCGTGTGGCGCGCTTCACATTTCGTAGGATGCAGAGCTCTCCGCGGGCCAATCTGCCGTTTGAACCGAGGCATTGCGATGCGCGGGGCTGCAAGCTTCCCATTGCGCTGCTGAAGGTGCTGCCCTCGGAGTTGTTGCATCGCTCCAATCGAATTGTTGCGATGAGCTGGCTGCAGAAATTGTTGTTGGCTTTGTTCTTGGTAACTATTATTTGGCATTGTCTTATTTTATATTATTTTAGATTGACTTCCGCGCTTTGCAATGTGTGATCGTTGCTGCTTGGAAGGTGAGCTAAGTGCAGCTACACCTGTGATATCCAGAATGTTCAAATAATTTTTATTAAAGAAAGCTACTTTGCTATTCTATTTAAATGATACAAAAAGTTGTAATTACGAAATTAATAACTTAGTAACTGGGATAGAGTCGAGTCAGAAAAAATTGTATGGGAATAATGCCTTTAATTTCAAAAGACTCCAACTTGCGTATGTGAGGAGACAGGTATAGTAATTTTTGACACGAATACGTTTCACGCCAGTGCTGGATAATACTTCAGAAACCATGACGTAACGTTTGCATCACCATGCAACTAATTAAATATCTCTTAAACTACAAGTTTTATTAAAATTATTTTATCATCATTTTAATGAACGTATGCTTCTGTTCTTCTGTAACTAACGATTTATGTTAATAGACACATTAAACCCGTATAAAACGAACGAGATCAGTATGGTTTCATCTAGCGAACGTACAACACCATGAAGTTTTACGAATATATTCAAATATTAAATAGCATGCATAGAGGAATGCGACGTCAAGTTAAAAAAGCATGCATAAAAAAGGGATAGTATTATAAGCGAGCGAATAAGACATAGGTGTGACTGAGACAGCATTGCGCTATGGCATATTAAAAACACCGTAAATAATCTTAATACGTAAGAAAATTATAGAATTAAGTTAGGTATTGTTACATTTGCTGGCATAATGCGAATGTGTAATGACGATAAATATGTGCTATCTTGTTAGTTTTATTCTTCTCTTCTTTTTTATTTTATTTTATACCCTTCTCTTCTAGATAAGTCAAAATGAATTAAAAGCAAAGTCGTAAAAAATTTAAATATTATTTGCATGTGATTTACGAACGAAATTTGCATCCCTAGCTTTTGCTGGCAGTAGCCGTTTAATTAAAACACTTTGTCATAACGTAGGAATGCATTTTGATGGATATTTTCTTAAAATAAAATAGCAACAACAGACAAATACATACTGTGAGTCACAATTCACATTAATGATAGGTAATTAAATTTAGGATAGTTATCTTATTTTCAGCGAACCACTTTTAGAGTGTTAATGATATTTATATATAATATAGTATCCTTACCTGTAATGTGGAGTCACCGCCGTTCGAGCATCGTACCTAAAGGTGGAGAGCATTTAGAGCAGATAGATGAAAGATGAGAAATCATACATAGATATCGATTTTACATATATAAGATTGAACTAAATAGTTACGAGTATGATGCAGTATAATCCAAAAGATTTAATCAATTTTGAATAATAAAAATTTTAAAAAATATAACAAAATTTAAAAAATTCGCAAAATTAGTTAAAATATGAGTAAATGCAATAACAGATATAGAATTGGCATAGCATCATGAAGAGGTTATACGAATATACTGTTATCAGTAGCTGAAAGGGCCAGAAGGTGCAGGGTGCCCAGAGACGCGACGTTCAGCGGCTGTTCGACCCGATTTTTATGTATTGGCGTAATTAATCCTCGTTTCTTTAAGCTCGGTTTTAAATTTAGTGTTACGGTGCAATGATTTACTGGCGGATACAAAGATGGAAAGTCTGACTTGATATCATTTTTCGACATTTGGCTGCAGAAACCTTAAAATTGCGGTCAACAATTTAAAGTCTGTGAGAAAGAGAACGTTAAAGACGCAAAGCAACATGCTATGCATCCAGAATTGTATAGTAAATAGGAAAATTGTAATTAAAAAAAAAACAAGATAAAAGTCAGCAGTTTCCATTAAATTTTTCTTGAAGCTGCCTTTCATGAAATGGCTTTGTTAATTTTCCGAAAGATAAATTTATTAGTAAAAAAAATTCAGAATAACTTGTATATTATATACTACAAACATACACATACGTATATATGTTTTCATTTTTATATCTGCGTGGAAATTCTTATGGAGGTTTCCCGGAATGGATTTAACCTATGTATGACATGTCGCGGTAGTAATTTTTTATTATTTAGAAGTTAGAACCGAGTTTCATTCTTCAGGAATTATGCTTACACATAATTTTTAATAATATAAAGATATTATTAAAAATTATATGTTGGCGTTATTGAATGAAAAACATCCAAACACACTTTAAATGGCATTAGTATAACAACCACGCGAAGTTGCGGGTACGTGGGTCATTGCGTGTTAACCTAACCTATGTATGTATTACTCCGTTATATGAACTATACGCACATCGCAATTCGGAAATAATTTGTTGCTAAATTGTAGAGTTGTTAGGTAACAAACAAACGGACAAACAAGCCAATTTTTAGATTTTAAAAATCAGTATATTTAGTTTTTTATGTCCATTTCCTTATATAAACGTTGTCTCTGTTGTATGTTGGGCTGATCCAAGGTTTACGGCCTTTGACGGTATGGCGTATTATGGGGTTCCAATTCGGTGATGTTTTTGTGGATATTCGTAATTGCTTAGCTAAAATTCCATAGACTGATAACGAGCAGCAGTGTAACTGGCGCGAGAAGCTACGTACTATGATCGCTAAGCCGCCAAATCAGCATGGTCATTACGGGCATTAGCTACAGCGAAACGTGCATTGGGAAACACATGTATCTAGTAGCGGACGGAGTCAGGCTATTGATGAACTTATAACTGAATTATCTTGTTATCGTTATGATGTTTTAATAACGATAACAAGATAATTAATAAATTGAATAACACTTCAACACATAACATGACACACTTTAAGAAGTCTATTCTCACTTATCATTTATCATACACAAATTACATTCCGGTGCAATCGTGATTAGTCGGCAATTGCTTAAGTATTCTTGGATACAGCAACTGAAATTTGCTACAACCTCTAACACGTGTATGTATGTCACAGGCCCTAGATTTAGCTTCTATCGCCTAACTTGACCCGGAGCCATCGATGGCTCGTCGCCCCCAATTCGCAAAAAGCCACAGACAATAGACGGGCACGAACACAATATCCGCTCGGCGCCATAATGAAAATTTATTATCTAGTCTGTGCTTCCGGCCGCCCTACAAGCACATTAATCTTGTCTCTGGTGAATTAGGCGCGGACTGTCAGGGCGGCGGGTAGTTGAAAATGTCGGCGGTGTTCGAGTGAAAACGGATGTAAATCGATCAGGGGATAACTGTTCGCAAGGCGTGTAGCAGAAATAGTTAGGATGTTGCTCACTCGACGCAGCTCGGTTCTTTTACAGTTATTGCTTGCAAATAGCAACTGTGATTGAACGTGTCCAGAAAAAGTTTCTTCGATATTTGGATATAAGACGATATGTTTACTTTATTTTTCTATTTCTTATTGAGTTTACCCGTATCTAATGTTTCCATATTTTTTTCTAAACAAATAAATAAATAAACACAATAATAATGGAATAAATGAAAATTACAAGGAATTTCAGTAGGACTTTAGCCTAAAAATAAAAAGTGTCTTTAACCAAAATTAAATTGCACTAATTTTATAAAGAAAGTTTTCTTTGTTTTTAGGGTTCGATACCTCAAAAAGGAGTACGATGACCTTATAGGATAATTCAGTTGTCCGTATGTCCGAGAAAATAAAAATAAAAAGTTTTAACTCGCACATATTTCAATAGGTAACAGTCAAAAATACAAAGTGTTAGCTCCGACGCCCGACTGGAGTTTACGCCTTAAGCTCGATTATCTTAGAATGTTTAAAATAAGTAACACTGTATATAAATATAATTATAAATATCAATATCATTCAATGCAAATGGAAAAATCTTTAATAATAAAATGCTGACCATATAATTATTTTCAAGTAAAGTATAAACGAACAAGATTAAATTTATGCAACGAAATTAAAGACATTGAGTAACGCTAGACTAAGAAGTTAAAATGAAAAGATACTTTTTAAATTGTAGAACAGAAGACACCAAATATTCATACATAATGACGTTTAATGATTACATATCGATATAAGTGAACAATATTAAACTATGTGTGACACACTCTGTCATTGCGATTACGCCATAAGAAAATGCTAATATGTGTATCACACTCTGTCATTGCGTTTATGCCATAAGAAAACAAACATATTAATATCTCACTCCAAAGATGCGTAGAAATGTTACACAGAGCGGTCTTCTAACGGTTATATTTTAATGCTCTGAACTTCGTACGATCAGAGCCTAACGGTTACACTTTTTTGACGCTCTGAACTTCGTGCGCTCTGAACTTCTGATATCATAAAACTTTATATTGGCGCGATATATATGAAAATCGATTTTTAAGGACTAAACTCCAAAAATTGAAATCCTATGTGATGTGGGGTTATTTTTTCTCGAGTTAAAAGGATTTCAAAAATATTTTATTCACAATTTTTGGTAATATGTGGAAAAATAAGGTTCCTCTACTCTCATTTTGGAAACTACTAAGTTAAAAATTAGGAGAATTTTGAGGAGTATACTCCATTCATTCCCTGTAAGATTTCTACAAATTTTAAACAGGATTCGAAGGATATGCCGACTTAGCGGCCGCTGGCCGCCGGGTGACCATTACCACGTATCGTTGTCTTGTGACTACGTGGTGCACTGCGGAGACCCGGGTTCTATTTCCGGCCGTTCGTCGAGCGGGGCTGGACGGGTGTTACGGTTGGCTGTAAGAGACTGCTCTCGTAGCAATAAGTCCGCCATATGTATTAATTAGATACATTAAAGTAGATAAATATATACATATTTGTATGTAATTGGTTTCTCGGAAACGACTCTAACGATTTCGATGAAATGTAGTTTACGTATATATATACATGTGTATATATATATATATATATATATATATATATATATATAAATATAAATATATATATATATATATATATATATATATATATATATATATACACAAGTATTCGTGAATGTTATTATAATTAATTATTGTGGAAATGGTGGTCATTCAAAATTACGACAACGCTATTATTATGACTCCACTCACCGACTCCACTCCTTATATATGAAATATGGTGACAATTTAATGTTAATCATGTATATTTGTCTATATATCTAATCTATCTATTGCACACGAATCTAATACCATTAAATGAGCAACTCCACGTTCCTACGGGAAACATAAAATATGTGTTGAGCGAAGCTTGGTCATCCTGGTACTTTTAATATTAAATGCATTCAAAAGTCGTCATAATATTCTTTAAGTAATGTACACAATTGAATAATTAAATTTGTTAATTGAGTAATTAAATGTATCCTGGTTAATATTGCAAAGAGGTCTCTTTGTTTAAGTACATTTATGTTCGTGTGTGTTTGCAATTATCTTCTCAACAGATAGACGAATGCACGTGGAATTTGCCTCGAAGTTTACTAATGAACTAAGTGATGTCACAAGCTATTATTTAATGCTGTTGAGGTTAACCAAGTATGTAACTGCTGATTAAAATTTAATTATATTTTTAGCAGCGACATCTGTTTCTTTTATCAGCAATCGTCATAATCTCAGTACATTAAAAAGTAGTTTTATAAATCTCTACCAGATGGAGACATTTTTAAATTTTTTTGTAATCTTGAATCATCTAGGATCATCATTATACGACAAAGGTTGTAGATCTATGATTCTTTACTTTTTGGGATATTCGTGATAATATATAAGAGTTATATACTTTAGGTATTATTAAATATTTATTGTGATAGGAATTACTTACGTTATTAATGTGATAACTTACGTTAAATAAAAATAATTTGAAATGAGGTACAGGACCCTCGAAGCACGAGCCAGGCTCGCACTTGGCTATTTAAGGTTTGATACGAAAAACATGTTATCCAATTGATATGGAGTATCTAGATAGACAAAGGGTACGTAATATATTTTTAGAACATACTAGTTGTTTCCGCGTCTTTGAGCGCGTGTGAAATTCACTGATGGTTATTGTTTAGAATAACTGTCATACGATATGATAATGGATGAAAGGTGATTTATTTAAAAAAAATACAACATATACTTTATTCTCTTTGACCGCAAAACTTACAAATACAGCTAATAGATGGCGTTAAATATACATTTATTTTGATAATTTTATAAGTCAATAATCAGGTTAAAAGTTTATTGTTTATGAATAACACTAGTGGAGAAACCACTATTGTAGACCACACAAAGAAAATGTCGATGGGAATTGAACCCATGTCTTCGGTGTATCGTGCCAACGTATTGCCCATTAGTATTTACTCTATAGCCGATCGAACTGACCTGTCGAAACTATTATTATTATTATTACTCATTTTTTAAAATTTATTTTTACAATATATATGAGCATCGAGTTTATTAAAAATTCTAATAGATGACGTTGGCAGTACCAATATCGTAATATTCACCAGGTCTGGGTTTTTATTTTTTAATCTGAAATACCCAGGTAAAAGGAGGGATAAATTCCTTGCCATAGGATATAAACAATTACTATACAAAATTTCATTAAAATCCGTCCAATAGATTTTGCGTGATTGAAGAAATAATTGACAGACCTACCGACCACTTGTCTAGGTGGACAAAAAATCTAAAAATAGGTTTTTCCCCGTTTTTTATCATTCTATACGCTAAATTAATCACCGTTTTAAAAATATTTTCTATGTATAGATGAGCAATGACTATCAGCGATTGAAGTGAAATGAGTCGAAGTACACCGGATGAACTTTAGAGATAATCCTTTAAACTAAAGTAGCTGTAAAGAAATTTTTATGTTAAGAAGATATTATGGGTATGGTATGAATTACTGTTACAAGAGAAAACCATAGATGTATTTTCTAGTTAAAAAAATTCAACCGTTATAATCACATCAAAATCATGTTTGAAATAACTGTACGCTACAACGAAATATACAAAAACGTTTCAAAATTTAGCATCATCACCTAAAATACATCTTTTGCTAAACACTGCTCCACCTCTCCACCTTGATTTCGGTAAAGGTAGGTTCCGTGCCGCTTGCCTTCAACGGCTTCCTGCGACCTTTACCAGGATATCTGTCCACCTAACAGAAGACCATCATACTCTGGGTCTTCCGGTATATGGTTGCCATTCTCGTTCGTTCGGTTCTGGGCGCTACATGGTCTGCCCAATAGCCATTTCACTAAATTCTTTTTGGTCTGAGATTGGAATGTAGAGGATTATAGTTACAAAATTAACTCATTCATAACTTTTTTACAATAACGAAAGTGATATTCAACGAATACCTCTCGTAAGATATTTGCACGTAACGTTGACAATCGACAGTAATTGGAAAAAATAGGAAATGCGATATTAAATATTTTAAAGCACGCTTCCCACAAAAATTAGGCCTACAAAAATAGGAGCGGGTCCAGCCGTCTTTCACCGATCGTAAGATTACGAGTTAAATCGCGCTAACGATGAAAAGGAGATAATATACGACTGAACGGGCACTAATGTATACGGTAGATGTTTAGTCGGCGGCGCTTACTTGTTGTCTTCTGCTGTATGTCGGTGAAAGCTCAGTCTTGTTCTACAAAAGTCGGCAGCTGTCGGCCACTGACTCACTACTTGCAAAAGTCTTTCGTCTAAGTTGCGCGTTATTTGTTTTGTAACCATGTTTTAATTAAATCCTTTTAGCCCATTATTGGAGGAATTTTAGCTTAAACTTTGGCGTTTCCAATACCGTGTCACTTCAATTCTAGATCCTTGAGGTTTCATTTACTTTAAAAGAAAAATATACTTGGGGTCACTTTATTTAATATGTTGTTTAATGTTTAAAATATGCTTCTATATCTTTTTCTTATTCCTGAATTTGATAATTTCGAGTTTATGTAAAATCTCTTATGAAGAAAAGTTATTGTTCAATTTCAAACAGTACGAAAATAATTGCATTTTCATTTTAATTTCGGAAAAGAAATAAACGAATAAAAACAAAATGTCTACTTGTGTCGTACTGTAGTCAACAAATTAGGTGGATGAAAACATTTCAAAGTTTGTTTTAATCTCTTTGTCTGGTGACGTCTCGTAATTATTTTTGTGTTTTCCAGCATTTTCGCTAAAGGCAATGTTTCTTTGTTGCCTCAGTCTTCTGCGACAAACTTCGAGTTTGGAGTACCTCGTTTTTGTGAAGCGCCTTCGTATTTAGACAATTTGTTATTTGGAACGACATTTTTGCTCGATCGATCTTCGAAACTTTGTATTAGATTAGAAACTTTTGTCTCAGGTTTTACTTTAAATGTTTTTATAGATCGACAGATGTTGTCCTACTATATGTTAGTATTTTAAAAAAATGTGTTATTGTACCTAGAATTGGGATAAGAAAAACCTACAAAGTGCGTGTCGGAACACATATAAAGTAGCCTTTCGTAGTTGTGCATGTTTTATGGAATTGTTGATAAGGGCTAACGGAAATATTTTTAGGTAATGTTTTAATAGATATGGTAATATCTAGAAATTATTTCATACCTGTCTTTTAATTATTTGGGAGATGGGGTTAGCAGCATTTTGTGCGTTATTTTGTGACTTAAATTGGGATCGAATGAAAAAAAAATGGTTGTTCCAGTGATGGGAAATGCGAAAAAGAAACTCGCACCTAATTTACATAGATGAGGAGGAAAAATGGGACGGGGTTTTCATGAACTATTTTTTTATTATTTTGCTAAAAGTTACTGGAGATTCTCTCATAAATTGTTTACTTGTAAATTTTCATGCACCTAGATTTGAATCTGCAGAAACTGTGAGAGAGTGACAGACAGACGGATGGATGGTGCTGGTGGTGGTGAAAAAATGGTGCGCTGTCATGAGACGCCTGGCATGTGTGAAACATCTAATTTTTTTTTACTATTTCTTTTACTCTCATTATAATACATAATAGTTTTTAATGTTTTAAGGCAGTTTAATGTAATACACTGATATAAATGAGTAAAGTTGTAAGCGTTATTAAATAAGAAACAATGCTGATACACGAACGCACACATATACTAGCGTGCGTATAGGTAGTAGAAAGTGAAGTGTTAAGCCGGACAGATACGAAGTTGCCCGAATGGTACGTCGCGACGTGCCATCAGAACGTTTTAACTCCCATCCAAACGTACCAGTAGATATTTCACATCAAAAACTAAAGTAAATACATGTAGAACTTGCGACAGGAGCTTTCCGTATATATTTAATCACAAAACACAGTTATAGGTACGGAATATCTCTAATAAACTATTTGCCAGAATTAATATTATCTTTTCCCATTCAAATACATTGCCCAGTATGTTTTCTATAGCCGCGATAATATCGTGATTTAAAAAAAAGCTGTGATATTTAGTGTTGTCGCTACAGTTTGCCAGTAAATTCTAAGTTAAAATCTGGTAATATTGTTTTTGATAATATTAGCTTCAGCAATTCCGGAGATGGAGCGGTGGAGGGGGTGACGTTGACCATGTATTTTAAAAGATTTTCATCGATATTTCAAAAACAATTTGGAATATTCTTATAATTGAGAAAAAATGATTTTTTTGAATTCCTCATAATATGCTTTTTGAAACGAAAATTTGATACAAGAAATTTCGGATACTTCATTTACGCTCTCAAAAATTCCCTTAAAAATATTTTTGGGTGGTAACTGTTTTTTGAGAACCAAGGTTATCAAAATAGGTCATAGAATTGGCAGACTGAAGCGGTAAAAGGTAGACCACATAGTATGGAGAACTGACGAGCGTTGGGGCAAAAAGTTCTCGAATAGCGACTATATACTGGAAGACGTAGACACATACACACGTAAAGGTTGCGGGAAGCCGTTTAATGTAAACAGCAAGGGATCGATCTTTATGAAAATCCATGAAGGAGGGTCTATGTTCAGTAATGGATCTTCTAGCTGATGCCTTCTGGATGCCTTCTGGTTGATGTCACTATTGAAATACAGTCGGGTTGATAAGACACTCCAACACTGAGCCACATTTCTATTTTAAACGTTTTCTGAGATAAATGGCCGTAAGAGATAAATGTATGGATGGAGACGCGAATGATCATGCATAGGCTACGTTTTTTTAGGTACGGTACCCTAAAAATGACTTGCGAACCTCATAATTTTTTCAGGATTAAGAAAATGCTGAAAAATGAGGTATAAGAGGAATTTTGTATTTATAAATTATGTTAAGTAATGTAATTTTAGATGACTTTAGAACATAGACACGGTGGGTGAACTTGTATATTTACATATATATTAACTCAGGGTAATATGGCCAGTCGGATAGTATTGCCAGTCGAAGTGTTTCAGTGTTCTTTCACTGCACCTTTTTAATTAATACTAGTAAGCAATGGCTACTAGTGCATATAAGCTACTGAAAACGTTGTTTTCATTTTAATAAAAGTATTTCTTACTCACAATTTTGAATCGACCCTATTTTTTATAGTATTGACTGTAATTATTACATTTCTTTATTTTTTTTAAATGTAATTGCCTGTTGGTAATATAAAATAAAATTAAATATTATTTAAGGTGTCCAATTGCTTATTATATAATCATATTATTTAAATGTTCTGTGAGTATTTTTAAGTAAAGATCATAAATTAAAATGATTCCACTATGGGTATGAATATATTGTTGTTCATCGCGTCTCCCCTCATTATTAATATACATTAAAGAGAGACTGTAAGCAAAATAAAGAATCCCAATAAATATTAAACTTTGGCTCCTTGAATCTTGTGTGTCTAGCGCAGAACAGCTCAGTATAGTTAAAAAGAGAGTCAAACAAGTAGCTATACTACTGGCAACTTAGTTTTAATTGAGTTGCCATTTACATAGCACATTATCGACAAGATGATCAATGGCAATTTTAATATTTAATCTATAAATATACAAATAATTATTTTTATACTTACAAAACATCAAAGTTTCCAAAGATAAATAAGCACAGGTTTAATAAAAAAATGAAAGCATAAACATACCTCTCTATCAAGATCCAAAATGGCTTCCTAAAACATGGCCATATAACCCTGCATTGCCCTATACTGGTTTAGTTGGTTTTTTTAATCTTACTCCATAATTTTGTAGCGGTAAAGTATTCTCAGTCTACATTAAGAGATTTGGTTGGTGTTCTTGTTTTTAGAACGCAATCAAGATAATATGCTGACTGTATTTATTACATTGGAAATATCTCGTGGAAGAAAGTGAGGAGGCCGTCGGAAAGTAATTTTTTAGCACAGACCAGAAAATATTAGGGAACTATAGGAAATTTACAATATTTTCTGAAAAAATCGCTACCAAATTTATCAAAAGCAATTTTAACTGAAAAAATTACAAATATTTTTTACCAAAATTTTATACATATATATACAGGATTAACAAAAAAGTGCCTATCATTCATATGTAGGCACATAAAAAAGACTAAGTATTCATATAAAAGACTATCCAAAACGCAATTCTCTTGAAAGAAAAACTTGATAACTACCAGTGGAACTTACACTATGAGGGTTCACACATCTAGGCATTTATAAAAAATTAATGGCACATAATATTGCTACTAAACCATTTACAAAATTAAATTTTTTAGAACGGAAATTGTTTGCTTACTATGTCTCTCTGGGGGTGCATATTTAAAATAATTTTTTTTATGTGATATAACTACAAATTAATGATTTTTTCCTTTACTTGTGTTGTGACATTGCTTCTTGCCGAATTTCATGATGCAAGGTCAAGGGGAAGTACCCTATAAGTTTTGATTTATTTGCAAGTGTCAAAATATGCGGCATAAATGGCCATATTTTTAGGGTTCTTCTTGATTGCTTTGACTCAGAAGCTTGTTTCATTTACAGCTCCAAGAAACTGTAAACCTAAGTATTTGATATTAATTTAAATTTGATACCTCGACGCGTTCCTGAGAGAAAGGGTCTTGACCGACCGATAGACGGACAACGAAGTGATGCTTTAAGGGTTCTTTTTTTTCCTTTTGATGTGCGGAACCCTGTAAATGAAACGCTGCTTGCAAAAATACGCTTCAAATATACCCACTTTGATGCTCAGTATTACGAGTACCTTTATGAATAACAGGCACGTTTTTGTTACATCTTATAATAAAATATTTTTTCGTTCAAGTTTTACCGATTATGTAATTTATTTATGTGATATTTAAAGTAAGGTCCAATAACACACATAGCTCTAATCAAATACTCGTTAATATAGTAAAAGGCAACTTGACTGAGGCTCAATTTGGGCTTGGCGGCATCATGGCTGGCTCATTTTGGGATTAATTGATATGAAATTTGAAAGATGCTTTTGACCGCCTTTTTATTAAATATGCGATGTAACTTATAATTGCTAGCTTAAAATTTTAATCCTCAGAAGAAGTATCTTTTTAAAACACGTGGAAAAGAAACCAAAGTATCGTTTAAAATCAGTTGAGAAAGTATTGTGTGAGTTTTTTAAATGAAAGCCTCTGGCTAGCAATTAGAAAATTTGGTAGTTGGTTGAGCAAAGTGGGTTTTGGTGTTGATTTAATATTATAAATGGTACTAGAAAAGTGCGTACATTTGTAAATTATCTCAATAAAAGAGATAACGATCCCTATGTCGTGCCATTTACTTTACATAACGTATAAGTTAGCTAACGCATGACAATAACCATTGTCTTAAAGTTTCCAGTAAAAATCAGCATGTCGTATCCTACTGGCGTTTCCTTGCCTTTAATGTTCCTTAACGTACCCTATATTAACCCTATTTTCTTGGATTCTTTAGCTTGGGAGAAAAGAATAGCATCATTTAATTTTACGAGTAGAAAGGAAAGGAATGAACAATTTTGTCAACAATGACTATTCTGCACTTTAGCGATGGATGACAGGAGACTCATTTTTATAGGTTATTTTGCTTTGGTTGCGCGCCAAGCCAAGTTTATTGTTCGCGTTGCTTCAACGTCGACCCCAAATTGTCGATTAGAATTTTGTTATTTCTTTAGATAGTCGAAAGTGGTATTTGCTAATATAAATGGACCAAAGGCATTTCTAAATTCTCTAATATGGGTTTTATTGGCGTTTCTGCAAATGAAAATAAATTTTTTTGAGATGAAGTATATAACAATGTTTGTTGGTATCTTATTTAATACATAATATCATTTTTATGATGTCACAATGAAATTAGTCGGTTTATCTTTCAGTTTGTTCAAGTATTTCTGCTAACAAGACTAAGTTTACTGAATTATTGAAAGAAATATTTGAATAATCAATAAATTCCTCTGTTTTAGCTACCTTTATGTAAAACAAAATAAGGCATCATTTTAACATACGTAGCTGTCAAAATAAGGTTGCATGATGATACACATGCGCAGGTCTGTTTAAAAACCTAATAATTCGGTAACGTTTACGTTATTCATAAAGTAATATGATACGAGATAGGACTGAAAAGATTTGCGAAAATCCGTTAATGAATATAAAGAAAAGTAACTGAGACAGAACTTCATCTAACAGTAAACCAGAAAGTTTTAACGAATTGTTTACAGCTATGAAGGTAAATTTTAAAGACTGTTATGGGACATTTAGTGACTTCAATCTAGCTAGTATTATCAGTCTACGAATGTAAAGGGATTACTGAAATCAAGAAGTACGCTTATTTCAGCTTGAGAATCATTGATTGTTAATTGTATTTTATCAGCGATCTTAAGACGAAGCGAAGGGCAGTAGTTGATGAAAAATAGGTGTTTAAATTTTAATATGACGACAATGATTTGTGAAAAAATCGGTTTTTAAGATGCTAACATTTATAATATTATAAGTAATACAAAAAAGTGTATAATCCTAGATATAGATAATATCAGATAGAGAGTAATAACTATCAAGATTGATTAAGTTGTAAGGAAGTATAATTCGGCAATTTATTATGATCCTAAATAAGGTTTTTGAATTACTGTAATCGGATTGAAATCTGGTTTAAAGCGGGTGAAGGAAATGATGAATTTTCTTTAAAAAAATGAACAATTGAAAATATATAACCTGTTGAGTGAAAATAGAACTTAAGTTTGTTCCAACCGTCAGATATCCTTGCTATTATATATATATATATATATATATATATATATATATATATATATATATATATTATTGAGAATAATATCCATTTAATTTTATTTCATACAAAGGAAAATATGCATTACATGATCTTATAGAACAACATCAATATAATTTATTACCCTCACTAAAATACTTGTATATCGTATAACTTTCGAAAATATAATAAAAACTACGCCGTTTCCATACCATAAACTCACTAACGTAAATAGTGGTAAAACCCTCACAAACCCGGCTTCCGCTATTGTTTTGTGTAATATATAAATGATGTTGGAAGTTTCTAAGAGTTAATCTTTGGTAATTGCCCACCTGAAGATGTTGTAATACAACGAAGCCTAGTTCGTGGTAAGGTAAACAAATTCAATACACGCTTAAGTACGTAACAGGGTTTAAAAATTCCTATTGAATCAGTTATTAATTTTAATATTACCTTTTTTCTCAAAAAAAAATCTTAGGTATTGTCATTTCTGAGATACAGCTTGTAAAAAATAAGAATTTTTTTCATATAAAGTATAAAGTTCTCTTCGGCGTTTCGTCGGTATAAGATCAAAGAACATAATATAGAATATGGCATGATGTAGCAAAAAAAATATTCGAAAACTAGGATTTGTGTTGCGTAATTCAAAGGATTTTCAATTCGTGTCATCAATTTGTCTGTTGTACACTTAATTAGTGCAAAACCTATTAGAATCGGGTTCCTTTATTTGGAGCCCACACGAAGCCAAGTACAGCTTGATGAATGAATGCGTGCAAAAGACGTTCCTCTGATATCTGTATATGAGAGAGTATGGTTACTTTTACTTTCTATTTCCTACCGATTTCTTCTTGGGTAAACTAGGTTTCCATACCTTGCAACTCAGAAGAGACGTTGCGCTTATGAAATTCACCTTCCAGTTATTCAAAGGAAACATTTTACGCCCTGTGTTATTGAGTAAACTTTTATTCTTCGCACCTGACAATTTCCTACGTTCATACAATCATTGCTTGCCATACCACGCTCTAGAACCGAACTATATCGGAACTCTCCAGTTTCCTGCGGAGTTCAACTCTTTAACCACCTAGCCATTTACCTATAACGTCTTTAGCGGTGGCACTAGAGTGTTATTTGTTTATAATGAGTGAAAGTAAATTTGTTGAAATGTGTCGCCATTATCTTTTGTAGCTCTTGTTTATTTTTTATTCGTGTTTAGTCTAAAAGTTTAAATTTTGATCCATCGTTAATTTCTTATCATTATGAATAGGCTACTTACAATGCATTGATAAAAGTGTATTTGTAAATAAAAAAATAAATGCCTTTGTACTCTATTTTAGCGATATATCACATTACTAGGTGGAGTGAAATGTTTTAGAATGGCTTTGTTTACATGGAACTTTTATTTATAGGACATTAAACATAATATTAAAGACAGGTACGGCACAATTATGAACGGTGAATAATTATGTCAGACTGCTCGACATTAAACATAATATTAAAGACAGGTACGGCACAATTATGGACGGTGAGTTATTATGTCAAACTGCTCGACATCAAACATAATATTAAATATAGGTACGGCACAATTATGAACGGTGAGTTATTATGTCCAACTGCTCAACATTAAACATAATATTAAAGATAGGTACGGCACAATTATTGACGGCGAGTAATTAAATCAAAGTCCTCGACATTAAACATAATATTAAAGATAGGTATGGCACAATTATGGACGGCGAATAATATTTCAAACTGCTCGACATTAAATATAATATTAAAGATAGATACGGCATAATTATGGACGGCGAATATTTATGTCAAAGCGCTCAAATAATTGTCAACAATCTAATAAAAACAAACAAAAGGTTATTCTGTCGAAGCCCTTTACGACGCGATGTTTACATTTATTTGTTCTGTGATTATATTTGTATCAATCGAACAGAATACGCAACAAGTGTTTTGCCGTCATGAATCCAGTAATTATTTTGTTTCAAAAACGTCGATACTTTTTGCAAATAGCGTCTGTGTATTACAGTATTGATAAAGAATTTAATGACTGTTGGTCGTGTTGTGTGGTTAAAGCCATTTGTATCCGCTAGAAACTTTCATCTTACCTCCATATGCACCGCACACCGTCAAGACTATTCCCAATCCTTCCACTCGGGTTGTCTAGAGTCTATCCTCCTGGGACCCGTAACGACCCACCTCATGCAAAAGTGGGGACCTTCGAAAGTCCCCTAATAGTGTCCCGTATTTACAGTCTCAGCGCTTCCGCCCAACATGGTTAGAAACAAGATTCAATAAGTAAGTAAGATTTTCAATAAGTCCGACTGACGGTCAAGACTATTCCCGCCATTTCCACCCGGGTTGTCTCAGGGCCCTTCCTGAGGCCCGTAACGTCCCACTTCATACAAAAGGGGGACCTTCGAAGATCTCCGTATCATAGTGTCCCGTATCTACAATCACAGTGCTTCAAACTATTCCCGCCATTCCCCCCGGGTTATCTCAGGGTTTTGCTCATTGAGAGTCGGTATTTTGGATATCCTCTATCATTCTATGTATAATGAGATTTTGTTTTAACCTTTTGTTTCGACTTTCTAGATATGTTACTTCAGGTCAACTAGCGCTAAAGACTTAATTGAGCGTACTCTCAACTTTCGAGCTAAAATCAGCAAGATTCAGCCAAGAAAATATCCAGTGCAGCACAGTAGCGGGGGATAGAGTAATTTATCAATTTGCTTTTGGAATAATTCCAAGTTCGTTTCGTACGTTTCAGCAATATATGTTGCATGGGTTTATATACTTGGGAATAAATGTTATAAACGTCAAATGTTCCAGTCAATTACAGCTATGGTTATGTCGGACCTACATATTCAATCATAGGTACGGACCTACATATTCAATCGTATTTATTATAAAGTTATACGGCTATGTACCTGTATAACTGTATTATAAATACGATTGGATATGTAAGTCCGGATTTATAATATATAGAGTCTGGGAATTATTTTGTGGTTACGTATTAATCGGTGTGATAATGGTATTCTTTTGTATTTATTTTATTGGAAATTTAGTCTGTCGCTCTCCGGAAAGTGGTCTCATTCAAATTTATTGATAATATCTTTTCTTAAAAATGAGGTATTTCTTCGTTAAAAATTATAAGTAAGTAAAAATATAAGAAGTGTTCTTTATTGTAATATAATTTGAGGAATATATACATATATATATATATATATATATATATATATATATATATATATATATATATATATATATATAAATATATATATATATATATATATATATATATATATAAATATATATATACATATATATATATATATATATATATATATATATATGTATATATATATCCTTATCTTTACTGAGATGCAAATCTCAGTTGGAAATATGAAAATAACTATAGAAGCTAATTACGAAGTAAGTAAAATTTTTTTTTAAATTTTCTAGTTTGTACGATCTAGAAAAACCAGTGTAAACAAAATAAATAAATAAAACCGAAGTGTTTGCCTGTTTTTATGGAATTTTCAGCTTTGAAATATTTTGTTTGTATGCATATTCAATTACGAAAACGAATCTAATGTTAAAAATGGTATGTCTGTACAAAGGAATTTAATTGGAATATTACTGAAGTTATTGACACGAAAGTTATACGAGTTATAGATAGTAATTCTGGACGAATTTAGTTTCATTGTAGTATTGCAAATGGTTCCGAAGTTATGATGTTAGTATTGGACTACATGAAGCTTATTTAAACAGTATTACTTTTTGAGGGTATGCTATATGGCATCCATACGTGTGCGTTACGTAGTTTAAACTATATACCTCACTTATGTCAAATATGCTTTCAAATACAGCGGAATCTAGAAATAAGACTATATGGAACCATATAATTACTTTATTCTTTTACCAGTACCTAACATATTTTCTTAGAAGACATCTACATTTTGATAAAAATTCCATAGAGCGCCATCTATGTTGCAGTAGCAAAACTAATCCCATAGGACGCCATCTTTGGCGCAGCAGAATTGTCGATTATGAAAAGCTTTTTCGATGAAATTTCGTAGGGCATTGTCTACAGTGCAGTAACAAAATACTTATATTGATTATGCATGTTCATATCTTATTTGAAGTTTTTTAAATAAAGGTTATTTACAAATTCAAAAGTCCATGCGAATAAAGTCGTGGACACTGCTAGTTTGATGTAATATCAGTGACACATCTATCTTATATGGTAGATTTGTGACATTTTTACTCTAAAATTGTATCGCATCATATCCGGAAACTGTTAATGTGAACCCGGGAAATTTTAATGCAGATCCGGAAACTATAAATGCGTAAATTGGGTTTTGTTTATTTCTTTTTTCTGGCTGATTTCTTTAATACTCGTATAAGTGTTCCAGGGTTCCGTACCTTCGAAATTTTAATTTTTGTTATGTGAGTATTTAATCATTGCAAGGGCGATAATTTCAATAACCATTTTCATCCTAGGTATTTTCTTGTATAGTGATGGGTATACATTTTGTATTTGACTGATTTCGTAAATTGCGTTTTGCCTACCTGTTTTTCTAGCTGCTTTCTTTAATATGAGTGTTTCAGGGTTCCATACCGCCGAAATTTTATTTTTATTATGTAAGTATTTAATCATTGCAAGTATTTTCTTGTATAGTGATGGTTTGAAAACTTCTTTTTATAATTTATCGCCCCGTCCATTTTTAGTTGAGGATCAATGGATAATTACCCCACTATTATACAATAAAAAAGGGTATTAAAATGGTCTTTCAAAATTTTTCTACATTCATAATGGTAATAAAAAAGTGGTATTTTTGCAGAAAAGTATTATAGTAAGTATTGTAGTAAGTATTGTTTTTAACCGAATATGTAATAAATAATCACTAAAATACTGTTTGGAAAAAGTACTCTTAAAACATTTTAATTTCTTTAACGACTTAGTAACTTAACAATTCTTTAATTTAATAAAACAGTCACATTTTATATAAAGGTGAAATTAAATTTATAGTAGTTCTGGATATTACTTTGTTAATCATTGGATGAAGGTTATTTACGTAACAGTAATTAATCCATTCCTTGAAAAATATTTGGTGGAAAGTAAGATTTACGCAGCGCTGTTTTTATGCCATTCAACGATGCATATATATCGAGTGAGCTTGTTAAATAATCATAACATAATATAAAACAAAGTCTCTGTCTGTCTGTTTCTCTGTCTGAATGCGATGATCTCAGAAACTACTGCACGGATTTTCATGCGTTTCTCTAATAAACAGAGTCATTCACAAAGAAGGTTTATTTGCATAATTTAGGAAGATTTTGTGTAATTTAGCTGCACTATGATAAAAATGATTGAGTAATTCGGAAAAAATCATGACATCTGAAAACTTGATAGGAATGGGCAGGAAAGTTGATAGGTATGGGCTAAATCGTTACAATTTTGGAATTTCGGAGGTCGCATATTACTTTTGAATGACAGTGTTGTGTGCTATTTTTTTCAATGGCTAGCATTTGCAATGACAATAAATAAAGGACTAGCATGGCCTGCGTAAATCTGGTATGCTCTGGGTCTTGTCTGGTATGGGCTGCGTAAATTATTAGAATTCAGTAGGTCGCATATTACTTTTGAATGACAGAGTTGTGTGCTATTTTTTTCAAACAGCTAGCATTTGGAATGACAACAAATAAAAGACTGGCATGGGCTGCCTAAATCCGGTATGCGCTGGGACTTGACTGGTATGGGCTGCGTAAATCGTTAGAATATCCGAGGTCGTATAATTGTTTTATATGACGACATTGTCTAGCTGCTAGCATTCAGAATAACAATAAATAAAGCACAAGGCCAGAGTTTAAACGTTGCTAGAATTGATCTCAGCGTTAAATGATTCTCACACTACCAATTGTACATTGCCCTGTCACGTGTGACATCAAAATATGTAATGTTTGTTTTCGTATCCAATCCACGTTGGATTAATAAATGTTGTATATAATAAATGTTGTATATAAAGACATTTTTTAGTTTTATCTATACGATACGTCTTCTGATTGTTAATTCTTTTCGAATAATGATTTTATATTGAGTATTATAATATACTTCACTAAAATTTGTAGATAATATTTAATAATCATTACGTTGTTTTATGAATAAAAAAAGTCAGAAAAAAACTCCACATCAGTCGTGATTTGATCCAACCTACAAACAATCCGATAGATACAGTTATTACTTCATTACACCAGACAAATGATCCGGACGAAGATACTTAATGCTAACCCAAACAGATAAAATTGATGTAGGTATTGAGTAAATTAGCCAATCTATGGCTATCAATACGGATTAAGTCGGAAAAAATCCACATAACTGAGAATTTTCTTTTCCGGGCTACACCGTTGCGAAGCCAGACCGGGTCGCTAGTTGCTTTATAAGATCACTAAGGAGTCTGTCTCTCACAGTCGAGGTTCTCAGGAACAGCTTGATGTAGAAAATTGAATTTGACACAATAGATATGGTAATATAACGCATTAATCCGTGCAAATCTTAATAGTTAATATCCGAAACTATTTATGTAAAAATTAGAGGGTGCAAATTAAGTACCAGAGTTTTTAAAAACTCCTTTGAAAATACTAGTTACAAGGGTGTATAAATATTTTTTTCAGAATTTTAGGTACTGTATCTTTAGAAATATACTGAAAAATATGTCAATAAATATATCATCTCCCACTCATTTTGGAAATTATTGAACCTAAACATTTTTATTTTTATTTCTTATGTTGAACTTTTAACTATAACAATGGAAAAAGAAATATTTAAGTAATCATAAAGTTAAAGTTTGCAAACAAAAACAAAACACGAAAGCTTAGTATTTTTAAAATTAATCTCAATTATTTCGTCACAGCGATAACGTATGGAGCTAGAAGTGCTAACGAGCGCTGAGTAAGGAATAACTGATAAATTTCTCGTAAACTAAGAGATTAAATTCTATGAACTTTTGATCAGACTTCAAGCAGAGTTTGAAAATTAATTCCTATTAGAACTGACTTGGTATTCAAGTTAGGAACGTTATCAGATCGAAGAGATCAAGAACACTTTTTGGGAACGAAAATAGTTTAGGAACATTGATCTTTTGATTTTTTTTTATAACTTCTGGCTACTAGTAAAATTAATAATTAAAATAATTTTATAGTCAATAATTTCATTCGATAAATTTGGTTTAACAAATATAAAAAAATACTGTATGCAAAACTTGTGCATTTCAAATAAAATTTCGCTATTTCGAATGCATAAATTTATTTATGTTATACTGACTTTTGTCGCGGCTCCAGATCTGTAAATTTTTATCGGGTGATTGACGTGCAAATGTTTGGGCTCTGGAAACACGCGATTTATTATATACGTGGAGCCATCTGTCGTTAAGTTTTACTGCTACAGTTTTATTATTAAATACCATTCTACTTCTTTTTCTTCTAAAAGAACTAGCTATATCCAAAATTTAGTAAGTTAGGTCGGATCATGAACTATATTTGTATCAAGTTTCACATAAATCTTTTCGGCATTCAAACAAAATTTTTATGATATTAATTTTCGACGTTGAAAATTAATACTATAAAAATTGGGTAAAATAAAGATACAGTACCTAAAAATCAGCAGGTAATATCGTATATAACTCCACTACACAAATTGTATACATGCCAAAGGAGACTACCAAATTCTATATCGTGTTGGGTCTATGGGTTACTATAATAAAAAAGCCAACTGTGAATCCGATTCGCGCCTCGAGGATTTCGTAATTTATTTACCACATGTCATCTCTAATAAGGATTTCTAGTACAATCAATATAAATAATACGAACATAATTAATTAGGAGGCATATATCTTATCGAGGATATCTCTAAAATTAATTAGGGATATCTCTAAAACTATGACAGTTGTGCGAGGCGCCTTACAGTGAACAATGACAGCTGCTCTGCTAAATTTTGAAGTAAGAAAATTATTTCTATGTTTTTTTATTCATGAAGTGTATGTGTATGAATAGCGTAATGTATGATACATTGTCTTCTTTAGGTTGAATAATATACTCTTCAAAACACAAATTTATTTTTACTGTTGGTTAATCGTTTGTACAAAGTTTCTATGACCTTTTTGAAGTAAAACTTCTTTACGCACGCTTGACTTGGGGAGTAAGCTGGTGAATGCGTGACGAGAGCGTTACGAAAAGTGTGATCGGGCGAGGCGAACGGAAGTTGAGAGGGAGATATAAGTTAGTGACGGCAAAAAGAGAGAGACTTACGTTTCGTATATTACTGTAGGGACAAGAGAGAGAGGTGCGAGCGCACATTTTCTTTCTCTCTTTCTCCCATAACTAGTTATGTTTCGTACATCTAAGACACAGTGCAAGCCTATTGTCTGTATCACACTGTAGGAGTAAGAGAGAGCAGTGCGCGTGCACATTTTCTTTCTCTCTTCCTCTCACAGCCAGTGCATGAAATATATATATGCGAGTTTGCTAGCGTTACGCGAACGGTGATTTTTTTATTATTTTGTAATTTCATTTCGTTCTTGAACAATTTTATAAATTATTATTTTGTTCAATACATTAAATATAATACGTTTAAAGTGAATAAAATTGTAAATTCATTTTAAAGTTCATATTTTGTGAATTTGAAGTTTTACTTCAGTCGTGTAGTCTAAAGCACACTCGTTTTTTTTGGTCTAAAAATGCACGTCATAAGAAGGTTGACTACTATTCGTAAATTAGTGGAGCCTACATAGTTGTGATTTTCAATTTAATTTCATTATATATACAACTATTGTCAATAATTTTCAGGTATTCAAAAATAGTGGTTAATTGGCCAGGGGGGTGGGGATACGCAACTCTAACAAAAGTAATTGCTTTAAAACCTAATATTTCGAAAGTGTGACCCTGTACCGAAAAACTGTACAAAACATTATATTTTTGAAAGATGTATTCAAGACTCGGTGTAGATGAATAAAAATAATCATCCCACTTTACATGTAGCGGGGGTGCCCCAAAATTTATTTTAAAATATTTAATTTCATAGTTTTCTAGGCGTAATAAATATGTATAACCACGTCAAAATTGAGTTCTATAGCACTAATAGTATGCGAGTAAAATAGTTGTGATATTCTAATGGACATAAACAAATGGATAAGGGTTCCTAGTTTGGCTACGAAACCCTAAATATTACAGTCCTATGTAGAGAAAATGAAAAAAGAAAATTAGTCACTTAAAACTTTTATTTAAATCGTCAGTTACACAAATTAAACCTTTTGAAAATTCGTGTAAACGCTAATTTGAACCAACACATTGGAACAGAGTACATAGTCTATAAAATTCGCAGCCCGCCAAGGAGATATTAAGAAACCACGTAAAATCTTAAAAGAACGAAACAGACATTTATATTAACAACATGAAAGTTGATGTGGGTTAACAGCATATTTTTAATTAATTTTGGTAATGGTAAAAAAACAACCAGAATTGACTATTTTTTGTAATAGCTTGTGAAAAATTATTACGGATCTCCTTAAAATTTCTTTGTTATATTAGTCTCTCCGTAACGATTCTTGATCTAATAAAACTGGAGTATATGGGCGTATAAAAAAAATGTTTTTTTTTCTTTTGTGTTATAATTACCAATGGTATTTAATTTTTTGCTCTGTCCTGATTACTGATCCCAGAATTGTCTTCTTACATTTTGATAAGTCCTGATAACTGATTACAAAATTTTCCTTTTTAAAATTTGAACTTTTTCAAAATTATGTTCTATTTCTTAAATTATAGCCAAATTTTCGTTAATCCCCTGCGTTGTTGCAAAGTTATTAGACAACAAACAAACCGACAGACAAACAAATTTGCGATTTGTAAAATTAGCGATGATTAATTTTTACAATGATGACACAACGATGGGATATTGTACGAGGTTATATAAGATCACCTCCGTTTACATAATAAAGTGGATAATGTGATATGATATGCACGTAATAAAGTTGGTAAAGTGTACGTCATTTACATAATAGCTTATTTTATAATGAATACACAAAGACGGGATATTGTGTGAGCTTATATAAGATCACATCGTTTACGTAATAAAGTGGATAATGTGATATCGTATGCACGTAATAAAGTTGGTAAAGTGCACGTCATCTACATAATAGTGCTGGCAAAATAAATTTAACGTACATAATTTAAGACGTTCGATATAAGAAAGTTTCATTTGAAAGAAGGGGGTTTCTATAAAGACTGCTTTACTTATATTTGTCGAACTAATTTTATCAAATATAGTTTATGACAAGTTATTTAAAAAAAATTAGAAAATTCATACATTTTCTCATTTTTTTACATTAGATAAGTTATTAACAAAAAAAAATTAGAAAATTTACGAACATTTATAATTAATTAAGGGTTTTGCTACTGTATCATAGATTGCTGTCTATGGAATTTAATCGAAAAAGGTTTTGATAATTAAGAGTTCTGCTACTGTACCAGAGATGGCGCTTTATGGAATTAGTTTTGCTACCGCACCATAGATGGTGTCCTAAGAAATATAATAAAAAATGCAGAAAACTTAAAAAATATGTATTAAGTACTGATCAAAGAGTAATTGTATGGGTCGTACAGGATTATTTCTACATTCTACTATATTTAACAAATAACTTCCACTATATTTAACAAACAATTTCCACTATATTTAATTATTGAATATATTTGGCGTTAATTTTGTAGAAATTCATTATTGACAATTAAATGAAACTACGTGATATAGTATTATTTCTACTTTCTTTAACTTCTTTACCACGACCTAGGTTTCGTTGTATTACAACATATTCAGGTGAGCTATTAGCAAAGATCTTTGAATCTGACAATTAAATGAGACTATGTGATGAAGAATAATACTACATCACATAGTCTCATTTAATTGTCACTATATTTAACAAAATCGAAACAAAGACTAAGTTGGTTCAATGATCATTGTCTAGAATCGTATCTACATCAATAGATTTAGTAGTTTTTGAATTAAATCCATTCGTACAGACGTGTAAATAATTTATTTAACATCAGATTAGTATTAGTAATCAAATATGTAAACGGAAATATATTTAAAAGTAGAAAATTCGAAAATTATAAATTTGTACATAAATTTTGTTGTGACGACCTAAGTTCGTAATAATACGAACTTAAGGCCGTCACTACGTTCTACGAAACCATTACTACGAAATCGACGTCCTGTAGACTGTAGCATTCTGTAGTTACGTAGCATTCTATTTTGCGTGTCATACCAGCTTGCTTCTCTGTCACAGCTTTACAGCTTCTATAGTTTTTACATTGGAAAATAATAAAGTTTGTGAAGTGAAACTTTTTTGGGCGCGATGAGAGTAAAGTGTCAAGGTCAAATATAATGCAACGTTTTTATGAAATGTATTTTTGATTGATTTATTACTAATTTTGCGTGTATTTCATCCATTATAAGACTAACAACATATTTATGTATATATATATATATATATATATATATACACACATATTAAATATATTGTGTATATATATATATATATATATATATATATATGTATATATAGCCAGTTTAAAGATTCTTGGGGTGCATAGTTGAGGTCCTAATAATGTCCAAATTCACTCATCGGTGCTTCGGAAGGCACGTTAAGCATTTGGTTCCAGTTGTTGTCATTACATAATAGTCGTTGTAACGAATCTAACCTAAGAAAGTTTTGGTTTCCTGTGTGGGTCAGTTCCTATGTGGATTGCGCAGATCAGTTCCTGTGTGGGTTGCAAAGATCAGTTTCCATGTGGGTTGCGAAGATCAGTTCCTATGTGGGTTGCGAAAATCAGTTCCTATGTGGGTTGCGAAGATCAGTTCCTTTGTGGGTTGCGAAAATCAGTTCCTATATGTGTTGCAAAGATTAGTTGGCAGAAACTTCATATTAAAACCAGCATCCTAGCCAAATCCCTTTATTTAGATAACAGACACCGATTAAAACAAGATAACGATAAGTCGAGATAGGGTGTCTGTTTAAAATTTTTAACTCATCTAATACGGATGCTACGGCATAATTGTCCTAGATTTACAGAGTTGATCACGACCAGGATAACAACGTTTTATAAGATCTATATTTACTTTGCTGAGTTGGGCTTTAAACATTTTAATACGGAAAATTCATCATCGATGTATGCTTTGAAAAGTCAGCTAGTAAATAATACATATCTCGTTAATTCCCGCTGTAGTGTCATTCTGTTCGCGTACCTGTTGTGTTTCCTTCATCTGTTCGTTTTTCCTCGTCTTGTCCATGTTTATTTATCTCTCCAGATATCAAATGAGGTTACCAAAACTTCATATAAGGACGTGACACTTTCACATCAAAAAATTGAGAAATCTTCTATTTTTCCATATGAAAAGTTAGGTTATTTTTTCATGATATTTTGTAAACGCAGTTTTACGGGATTTTATGAAACTTTTATGGAATTTAAGACAAAACATAGTGATTGTATCCTATTGCATTTTCCACATAAAGATGCAACATATTAATCCACGAAGTTGGCAGAGAAAGGTTAGTCAAAAACGCCGCGTGAAATTCGAAAAGAGCGAAAAATAATAAAAGACAGAACGAAAATGTCAGCTAATAGTTTATTAATAGTTTATAGTTTGAGCTCCAAAGCTATGCTTGATTGGAAGAGTCAAACTATTATGGTTTCGCCATGGGCTTTCATTCGTCCGTCTGTCACAGCTTCACAGTTTTTATACTTTTAGACTTATGCGAATGAAATTTTCTCTAAAATAAGAATTTCAGTTAAATTAACATAAAGGTTAATATTGAAAAGACCAGTGAACTTCGCCCACATAAAGTCACGGACGAAATGAAACTTCCTTGAAGGTTCGTGTTAGTGATTTGTAATAATAATTAGTTATATAGAAGTATGTTTTTTTTCTCGTATATCTCGTTTTATTAAACGAGGTTATTAAATAATATTACAGTCACTCATAATTTTTGTATTATACCGTACATATGATTAATTGCTCAATAAAAGACGTAAAAATTGGTGGCGTTCTGCTTGGATCTGCCGATTCATTGACAGATTAGCATTTGAATAAACTTTTTGACATTTTCGACCGCCATCTTGTTAGCGCTCGGCCGTTTCCGCCGCCATTCGGATGCGTTCGACATTTGTTTTTTAAGCGTTGCACAATTTTAACGCGACATTCCGTTTAACAATTTTTCATTTATAATTACTTTTGCAAAATATTTTAAAGTGACATGTAACGTGTATCGTCGTGTCAATTTTAAAAAATAAAAAAAATCAAGACACATTACAGAATTTTAAATTAAAATTATTTTGATTGTTTAAATGGTTACATTATTCAGATGTAACAAAGAACATGTTTATTACTCGGACAGATGATTCAGTGCGTCAAACTGAGTAAAATTTGAAGAGGGTTTCTTTTCAAAAAAATATTAATTTTTCCATTGCTACCGCAACTTTAACAGCGATTTTTTTAGAATAGGTTGAGAATTTTAATAGAGTTCGCTAATATTTTCTATTCAGTTTGATGCATAAAACCTTTTTTTTGTTACAACCTGTACATTGAAAATTAGGGACACACCACATTTGGCTGATTTTCCTTTAAAGGGAATCGTTAAGGGAACTATATGATATGTCCGTACTACCATATTCAGATTACTCATTATCAAAATAATTGCTAAATATTTATTTTTGTACCGTTATTATATTCTCTTTATTATTTGCACTAAGCAATTAAAAAGGCTCTGATGGCTAAAATGCGGCATCACTAAACGTAACGAAGCGACTACACCAATCGCCGGTATTATAGGTCGGATCGCCGCTTCTTGACGGCGCAACGCCCGGCAATAACCGGCAATAGCACTTCCTCGATAGCGCCGTGTTACTTCTAATAATAATCTTCTACCTTTGCGGGCGCCACCCTCGCTGCTGCACAGTGGCGGTTTAACCGCCTCACTTGGCGATAAAAGCATAATTTTATATCTATTTATCTATTTATTTTATTTAAAATTAGTGAAGTATTGTATTTGGGCTGTGTGGTGATTTTATTTAAGCTGGAATTTGAAATAATTTTATCGACAAAGTGAAATTTGAAAAAGGGACTATGGCTGCGTTTTGTTTAACGCGATGCGGGCGACCTATTGTTGTATGCGGAAAGTCGGAGGCCGACAATTGCCGACTTTGTTTGATAAAATCGATAGCTGATTTTCCATCGACTTAACATATATATAATACAAATCTCTCTCTCATCGTCTTGCGCGTGTTCTGTCGTATGTTTTATCCTTTTCTCATTAAGCGTGTTCTAATTCGGCATGGGTTGGCCGTAGTCGCTCAGATTTTTTGTAGCACCGTTTTTTGTGAGACATATGTAGATGGAACAAAGCTGTGTGTTTCATTCTAGTGATATAACGTAACCAACGATTTATAAGAATAAGCAATAACAACACAGAACTTTGTTTTAGATCCCATTGTCCTGTATATATTTTAAAGTTACCACCGTGGTGTGTTGGGTTGATCACAAAGTATACGGCTTTTGACGGCACGGCGCAACGTGGGACCCAGAATTCGATTCCCAGCAGCTGGTTGAGCGGATTGTAGCGGCAACTCGACCAATGTTCTGTTTGATGTAAGAGATTATTCTCGTAGCAAGAGGTCCATCATATATATCAATTATGGATGTAAATAAGATAAGTAAATAATTCTTCAAATATTATTTTAATGTTGCTTTAAGGCGTTAGTTTATTTACTACAAAAACATTGTATGTTACAATTTTGCAGCAAAAAACGGGTCATAAAAGATGATTTGTGATAATTAAAAATTATGTTGTTAGGTCTTTTTGTAGATTTTTATATTATCTACAATATCTTTGTACATTATTTTAATATAGCGATAATGGTTTAAAAGTTTAACTCAAAAATGTATGTGGTACACTGATACATCGTTTTTTTTCATTTGAATCAATATTACTCACGATTCACGTAATCTATAAATATATAATATACCCTATATCTATCTGGGTAATATAAGCTATCTGATGATAATATCTTAACATCAATCTAATAAGCCATTTTTATGTCAAGCCCTGCCAAACAAACAACATTTTCCTCTTCATAAAACTAATGCGGTAACTGGAAAAGTTTGTGGTCGTTAAAAATAAACAATTTTTAATAAAATTTGCCTTTTTTACTGTAGATAACTTGTGTAGATCTCGGTAAGCGAGTTATATTAGAGTTTTTTTATTTATAGAAATTTAGAGCTTTTTTATTTATATAAATAAATTGTAGGCTTAGGTTAAATTGTGTTTTTTTTATATTTCTGAATATGTATACATGTACGCGGTAATGTATTATTTTTATAAGATGACATGTACATAGGTAGTAAATATAAAATTTTGTATTATAGTCATTACTACTACACGATAATGTTTTGGAATAAAATAATAATTTATGTTGATCTACGTTCTTTTTTGCAACGGTAATGTGCTTCGCTTCCTAAGGCATCTTGGCTGGTAAGGAAATAGAGCGATCGCAAGAATGATAAATTTCTTAAACATTTGAAATGCAGCGAAATGAACTATGATTTTTAACATGAAGGTTTTCTTATATTGATAGACAGAGTATTAAAGCGTAATTGACATATAACGATCTCCTAACGCCATCTGACGATCAAATTATAAGTATTAGCGATACTCATTAAAGTGAACGTTGATATTTGAACTACTTACTACAAAGAGCGCAGTTTCTTATTATTTTCACAGTTTAATATTCTAAAAAGGGCTTATAGTTGTTTTTTTTATTTAATCCAATCAATGGTCAGCCAACGCAGACACAGATCGGTCATTGGATGCGTGACCAACAATCATACGTCTTGATAATATCCTTATGAAGCTCAGTGCTTCAGAAGGCACGTTGTCATTGGTTGTGGCTATTATCGTTAGATTGCGGTTGTTATCGTTAATAGGCTTTATAGGAAATCTAGCCCAAAAAAGGTCTGGTTTCTTTTATGGGTTGGGAAGGTCAGATGGCAGTCGTTTCGTATAAAAAGAAGCAATCTGGCCAAATTTCTTGGGTCAAATAGCGCACCCGGATTAAGATGGCTAATGTAATATTTTAAAATAATGGTATTTTTTTGTATGCATCATTTATAATCTGAATATTAAATTATTAGAGCATGCGAATAAAGTTTAAACTATATAATGTTAATGTTAAAAATTATGATCAAAATTATACACAGAGTTTATAACGAATTTGGGCGAAGAAGTTTCACATCCAATCACGGATTTTCACGCGCATATTTTAATTTTTTTACGCATTTCTTAAATCGATATTTTTGTATTCATACCAGTTTTCTTTTTTACTTCTTACATTTGAATTTTTTCGATCAATCTTTGCCTGTCCATACATTTAACACGCCCAAATTGTCCCGAGTTTTCAAAATTATAATAACGTACATATTAGGATGGAAAAAAATAATTTGTTTCGATTATCGCAAAGTAATTCTTAAATAAAACTCTCTTCTTGATTAATTTAATGACAGAAAAAATATTACTGATTTAATTTTATATTTTGAGGTATCTCTGATATGATGTAGCTTTTTTATTTTGAGGTATCTCTGATATGATGTAGGTTTTTCTTTGATTAAGATGATGGGCAACATCTAACTACAAATAATTACAATTTTATATTTTGAGGTATCTCTGATATGATGTAGCTTTTTCGTTTATATTTTGAGGTATCTCTGATATGATGTATACTCTGATATGATGTATACTCTGGTATCTTTTATATTTTGAGGTATCTCTGATATGATGTATACTCTGATATGTATACTCTGATATTTTGAGGTATCTCTGATATGATGATATGATTAAGATGATGGGCAACATCTAACTACAAATAATTACAATTTTATATTTTGAGGTATCTCTGATATGATGTAGCTTTTTCGTTTATATTTTGAGGTATCTCTGATATGATGTATACTCTGATATGATGTATACTCTGGTATCTTTTATATTTTGAGGTATCTCTGATATGATGTATACTCTGATATGTATACTCTGATATTTTGAGGTATCTCTGATATGATGATATGATTAAGATGATGGGCAACATCTAACTACAAATAATTACAATTTTATATTTTGAGGTATCTCTGATATGATGTAGCTTTTTCTTTTATATTTTGAGGTATCTCTAATATGATGTAGCTTTTTTTTTTATTAAGATGATGGGAAACATCTAACTACAAATAATAACATGTCTTTATGTATACGTATCGTAATGACGTATACACATCGCCATCTGTTGATATGTTGCAGTACTAACATTTTACTGACTAACAAAACACCGAGTTTTATCCCACAGGAACTATTTTAGTTTTCGGGTCAAAAGTATCCAATATGTTAGCTTGAATTACGAATTATGTCTTTGACAAGTTTTATGAAAATTTATCTTGCCCCTTGATTGTGATTGAGTAATAAAATCTCCAAACAAATTTATCGTAATAATAATATTCCACACGTGCAAATATACAGGCCGTGATTATATACAGTCTACTTATTACTTCGCTGCACAAAATTTGACAATGATTCCTTGCTTCGTTGCAAAGTTATTGGGTAACATACCTACATCCAAACTTCCACAGGTGAGTTATTAGTGGCATGCAATACCAGGGGCACAACAACACATCAGGGTACAACATCAATACCAGGGTACAATATTATATATGTATTTTATAAGTCCATGCAAAAATGTGATGAAAAGATGTACTCACTACTTCGCTACGTAAAATTTAACGATGATTCGTTGCTTCGTTGCAAAGTTATTAAGAAATGAGAGAGCATGGGAAAAATTTCAAATATACGAAAGATCGTAAGAGAAGCAAACACAACAAATTTTTTTATATTATTTTCTATCTTCACAAGAGCATCATATGAAAAATACAAGGTGACCTCTATGAAACTTTCATTGAAACATTGCTTGGTATCAAGATTAAGATTTATGTTATTTCTTTCCCGTAAAATGTTCCCCAAATGACTGGAATCTCAATGATTAATCCTCATGCTGTACGAGTCGAGTGTGGTCAATGGTATTTTTGAGATCACAACATAACTTAGGACTCATAGAACAAAAGACTGATTTAATAAAACTAAAAATATTACCTTCAAAGAAGTCGACTGGATATTTATGTGAGACAGTTGTTCACAAAATTTCCTGTGTTAAAAATGATAACCAAATGAAAAAATTCCACCATCTTAGTCAGAAATCGGAAGGTGTGAGGTCGCAGTAAAAATACCTTGCCAACTAAGTATACCGACAGATGGCCGATATCGGCGTAAAATATAATGCGAAGTAGTTATATAATACTTAGGTATCGCCAGATGTTTGATATTTCGATATCAGCAGGCTTCCAATCGTTTTTTTTAAATTTTTTAAGTGGTAAATTAATGTTGATACAAAATGAATGTCAATAATGCTTTCAAAAAATAAAGATTCTCAAAATAAATGTCAACTGATGGTAGAAAATTGCGGTCAATATTTTTTTATCGTTCGATTTGTGAGCAAGTCATGGTCGCTTTGACCTTCCATGTCTATGAAAATCTCTCTGCCATTGACTTAACTCCAGAGTCTTATATGTTTAGTCCAGAATCGAATTCGACAATTGTAGATCTTCGAAATGGACCAAAAATTAATGTTTTTGAAGTTAATCGTTTAGGCGATAGGACGTCGTTAGGATGAAAAAATTAAATTGACACATTTTTTTTGCAAAGCTTTCTTGAAATTTGCCGTCTGTTTTATTTGGATCATTGTGTAGTGAAATTTACCTTCAGTTTTACCTGGACGATGCTGCTCCGATATTTTATTTTTTATCTTAATTTTTGGTCTATTTGTACTAATCGGTTGGTAGCTCAGATGGCCGCATTGTTCCATTTACATAACACTGTGATAGTTAATATAACCTGGTAATTTGTGTAGGGAGTTTTTATATTAATATATGTACGTTTTGTAACAAAATTTTGCTATTAATACTTTTGTCACTTCGCTGCTCATTAATAAAAGTAATTCAAAGTTCAAATAAATCTTATGCCAGTTTTTCACTCATTTACGCATATAAAAATAGAATAATTGAAAGTAAAACACATGTATATATTTTCCATTCCCTGTTAACTTCACTTCCCCTGTGAGCTGCTGTTTTTGTGCCCATATAAATTATGATCGCTTGCGTCTCCTGTAAGCCTATTGTACTATGGCGACGGTTGTGCCTTTTTGAATTCGTCCAACGAATTTTTAAGTGCCAGTGTTTGGTTTCTAAATACAAAGTCAGTTAACTGTGAATTAAAAAAAGTGTTACGGAAATGTTTCTTTTAACTTCTTGTGTTCGTTGTGTGTTATAAAGTAGATTAGTTTTTAAAATGTTATGTTATACTTAAAATAAGCATGAATTTCATATTTAACATTGAATTTTTATTACAAGTGGGAGATAATGCAGAAATTATGGGATTTGTATAATTTCTAGTCAGTAGTCAATTAATTAACTCTGGCAATAGGCACGTACTTTTCGTTGTATTTTTAAGACATCGAAAAATAAGATAATAACATTAGTTAATATACATCACCGATCATCATAGAAATAATCCAGAAAGTAGTTAAGGCTGTAGACATTCAAAGAACATATTTATCGAGCTGTAACAGAAACAAGGAACACCTAAAAAAGGAAACAACCAAAATATGAAATGTTTTGGTTTGAAGTGACGCCATGCTTGAGCATATTGCGAAAGTTGAAGAATTTATCTTAAATTTCTTTCAACATCTGGATGTAAGAGATCTCATCTGGATTTTAAATTATCTAGTTAGATTCTAAGTTACAAAAAACTCTGACGAAAGTATTGCAACTTTGATATTAGCATATCCTTGAAATAAATCTGTGTTCAAATATTCGTGGTCTAAGTTAGGTATATTTCAAATAAATGACAATACTTGGTCAACATCTAACAAAGCATCTTTCTTTGAGTTTGAAAGTTTTAACGTACGTTTTTTCCAACAAAGAGCTTTTTCTTCTTATATGTGTATAGCATAAAGCGGTCTTAGAGCAAAGCTGGGAAACTGGCGTAGATAGCTGTAACGATTTGTCGTCACATCGTTCGCCTTTTCAATTACTTATTTACATATTTGTATTCGATCAACCATATTTTTCTCAACATACTGCCTTTTCTTTAGGCTAAAATTATATTTTATTCAGACTTTCATTTTCCGTTTCTCTTGTACACATAACCTTCTAACGTCTAACGTCTATTTTTATAAATACTATTTTTGTAAACATCTAACGCCTATTTTTATAAATATTGACTCTTTTTCGTCTCGCTGACGCTGGAGGATATAAAAAGAAGCCATTCCTAGGGATAGTTTACATAGATTTACTTGAGAATTTATTTTATTTTGGGAATAGTTTGAACATATGTCTTTGGTGTTTAAAAGTGTTCCACCACTTCTTTACATTCGGCATTCTTTTTTGATGCTTTTCTGTGCGGCAGTTTTTTTTTCTAAGTATAGACAGATTCTATTTTTTATTTCGGCATCATTACCGAGAAAAATAGATATATAGAAAGTACATTTCTTTTTAAAAATTCATTTTAATTTTGGTTTTTCTTGTGTAGAATAATATAACGAATCACAACTGTAACGAAAGTTTTGGAAAAAAACCTCACGCCAACACTTTGTCAATCATCAGCCAATATTGTTAGTATATTTAATTTTGAAAAAGGGTTTTAAAATCATATTTTCCTGGGAGAAATGATTGAATTTGATGTTATAGATATGTGAAAGTGTATGACAAAAAATTGATTTTTTCCTAAATTTTGAACTTTGAAAGCGGTTCTCTCCGAGTCGGGATTATTCAATTTCACCAAAAAAATTTTATATTCATAGTATTGAGAGAAATACAGCCTGAATTTGCTTCTACCATCATATTTAGATTTGAGCGTCTTTTCATCAGTCGATTTATTAGTTTCTTATACTACCCGTTATACTTTTTGTATACGTTGTTTTTGCTCGTAGCAATATAACTAGAACATATAAACAAACAGGAAGGTGCTCAAAATTTGTGAATTTCCGTTTCCGGTCTTGGGATATGACCATATTTTTAAAATGACCATATTTTTCAGTCTATAGAGGTCTCAGCACAAAGCTTCTGGGTCTGTGCAGTACAATGTAGATATGATACTAGACCGAATTGTATATTTTTCTTATTATTTTTAAAATATTAAAGAATCTCAACATTCCGTCCTGTGTTAAGTGTTAGTTTACAGCAGTAATATACATAATGGTATAGTCACAGATCTACATTTTCCTAATTTTATTCGATTTTCCTGCAATTGATACGTTATCAATATCTTTTATGATCATCGGTATTAATGTCTGTTTAAGTCATCAGTGGTATTAATATCATTTGTCACTATCATTTCAATCAGTATCTTTTCTTATATCATCTTTGGTATCAGTACCTTTTTTTACTAATTTTATTCGATTTTCCCGCCAGCCGCGGTATCTATATCTTTTAAATCATTTGGTATTAATGTCTGTTTAGTTCATCAGCGGTATTAGTATCTTTTTTCACTATCATTCTAATCAGTATCTTTTTTTATAGCATCTTTAGTATCAGTACCTTTTTTATACCATCGGTATCTTTATTTATACCAACAACGGCATCCATATTCTCTTAGTTGGAATTATATAAATTCTTTCGAGTATTATTCACTCATATTTCTTAGACGAATCGAAAAAGAAACGGCTAACAATATAACTTGATTCGATATGCGGTACGACAAGTGGCCATTTCCGCAGTGCTTTCCGCAAAATCAACTATCGAGACGAAATCTGAAACGCGCCACCGAATATAACTTCGAATTAAAATATTAAACAGCAGTTATTTTCGACCTTTTTTCCGGCAAAAAAGCTCACACGTGTCCAGAATATCTTCGCGCGTTTTTCGCATAAAATGTAATATACAATTTGGTCAGCATAGACTTGCACTCCTCCCACTCTGGCCACCCCCTTTGAGAGTTACCACCCCGCCCAGTTTCACCTCGCGCGCGTCAGTCGAGTTTGAAACGCCGCCGCGATCGCTCGTCTTTTGGTTCGCCACGCGATTCCGGTAATATATTAATTAATTCATTTCTATATCAGCGGTCGCCGAGTTGCCGACTATACACCTTGAATTTTTCGTCGGTCTCAACTCAGGGTGAAATTCTGCTTTCGCGGGTTTTCGCGGTCTAAATTGAAAATTCGTAAAGTTGTGTTTTCGTAGCGATATTTTCATTTCGTGCGTCGAGTTTGAGGTAAGTTCATTGTATTCGGTGAGATATGTTAAGTTTGAATGTAGATTATTTTTTAAATTTAATGTTTTTTTTAAATCACTTAATTTTATTAGTCTTTAGTATAATATTTGAATGTTATGCAGATTTATTGATACAAGAGACATCTATTACGGTCAGCGGAAACAAAGGAATGTAATTAATTAGTTCATAGGTGAACTACAAACATGATCTATGATATCATAATTTTAAGAAACAAATTAATACAAATAAGGAAAATAGCGAATAATTTGCAGTGTATTTAAAGAAAAAATGAAATAAAATTCATATTATTCTCTCTAAAATGAGAATATTTGAGAGTTTTCCTAAAGCGTTTGAGAGACTTCCTAAAGACCATAACAATTTCCTACCATAAAATTGTATTAGAAAGTCTGAATTTTAATATATATTAGGATTTCGCCCGTTTTGTCTGTCTGTTTGTATGTCATATGGGATCTTTTGAACGATAAATATAGAATTTAAATTTTTTAACACTTTGTGAGTTACGTGTATGCGACTAGAATTATGATAAAAAAAAAAGAAATAAAAGTTATTTCATTATCAGCTAATAAATATCCGTCGTTTTACATTTTGTTACATTTGTTATTGAAAATGTAAAATGAGGAAAAGATATAAAGTCACTACTCTAGACGATTGACATTTTTACCTTCTTCAAAGTTATAATTTTGCAGAATTTAATTCAACAACTGATTAACTTTCCCACTTGAAATATATCTCACATCCATAAATAGTTCATAGTTTATATTTTTTGATGTATAATGGATATTGCAGACCTTTGCATGTGGTTACGGAAGCCTCGACCTGCAGTCAAACTCGATTCCTATCCAACCAGCCCGAACACATAAGTGGCATTTCCTTTGTTTAATAGGTCTGTAAGTTTGAGAAACATTAGAATTTTCTTTCCAAGATTTGCTTTTTTCCACGCAATATTTGAAACTTTGCATTCCTCAAAGTGTTAGTAGGGGTGAATATATGAAAATAATTCGGTCATTTTAGCCCTTTGAAGTAAAATATTATGTAACTTGCAGTGGAATTACAGGGTACGTCTTAGATTAAATTAATGTTACATTAAGTATGTCTTCATGTGACATTAATTTAATTGAGAACATTAATTTATAAGAAAAAAAATCAAGTTAAGTCAGAGATACGTTTGAAATTGATCAATTATTGGACACAAAAAAAATTAGGAACACCAAAGGATAGGTAGACAAACTCCTCGTTATTTGCAACATTAATTTAGTGGCGCAAATAGTTAAACCACAATTTTACAAATATGTTTTTAATCTTATCTTTCATTAAAATTCAGATTTGAATTGGGATTGTGATAATATGGACATACACTGAATTTTGAAGACCTTTAGTTATACCAAATTTTTTTATTTTATAGTTTTGAGAACAATAGAAACTAGTATAATTTGACATCAGTCTTGTATCTATCACGATACCTTCTATAATTTTCATCGATACCAATAGAATAATAATCTTTTATTGAACATGCTAATCTAAAGCGAGAACGGTGGGTTACCGTTCACATTTCATGAGAATTATCCATGGTGTCTATCTTATGGACATATATTCCATCTTTACTGCCACCATTAAACTTTCATCAATGTTAGATTGGAAACTTCTTTTTTTTGTCAGAAATGTTATCAAAGTTCACCTCTCTAATATAAATAATGCAACCTTAATACTTAATATCATTTATCCACTAAGTATAACTCACTAAATATTACTTATATTCGCAAAATTTATAATCAAAACGGATGTTACAAAAATATCGAATTTATAATAGATCAAGATTCATTACGGTTTTCCGTATATTGCAAAAAAAATAAATTTTAAGTTCGATCATCTTCAAGCGGTTTCGCAGTTTGTTCTGCAGATAGGGGATGGCGCTGCTGAAAGCTGATGGGTATGCGCAGATAAGTTTGTGTGTGTAGAACCAGCATATATTCCGTAATATAGGATAAAATCCACAAGTGATATTATAAATGCAAAATTTTGGACAGCTGAAAGAATACAAATCTATTTGTTTTTAACAGATAACGTCGTAATTTCTTAATGGATCGACATGAAATTTGGTGTACGAATAGATTATTGAATAAATTATGGCAAATAATAAAATACAAATTTATATATATATATATATATATATATATATGTGTGTATATATATATATATATATATATATATATATATATATTTGTGTTAGAATGCCCCTACTTTGATGTATATTTAACAAACATTTTTCAAAGGCGCAAAGCAGTCATAAAGTGGAAAAGTCTTTTTGCTGTGTTTGTTTACGTTAATCTCTGAAACTGAACATCCAATTTCAAAAAAGGTCTCTGTTCAGAAAATTTCAGGTTTAGGAAAAAATTATACGGTACATATTAAGACTCTATAATTTATAAGGGTAGAATTCTAATAAAAAATGTAACGGAAGTCGGGCGAATACTGCTTGAAGGGTGAAGATAGAGAGAGACTGGCATATTTATTGATTGATCATGTTGACTATTTCCGCCCATATAACTTCCACTCCAACCCCGACCAACGATGGTGATTGTTTGTCAGATAGAGTGGGAGCGCGTGCAGCAGGTCGTGTAATGTAAATTTCATTAAAATAAATTCTCTTCAGAGTTAAAAAAAACTTAGCATTATCAGAAGAAAAGCAGTAGGGAAATAGGGAAACACTCATATGGTTTTTCTCACATACATCGTAGGATTGTAGGCGTGTCCTTTGTACACGTTCAGTTGACTGACAGTACTTTAACTTCGTGTGAATTCTGCAAATGGAAATTTCTTTCTCTCCGTTTGATAGGAGAGAAAATGAATGATTGTCAGGAAACCGAAAATATATTTCAGTAAACTTTTGCAAATGTGAAATGGTACTATAATTATATTTGTATATATTACTGAAGATGGGAAACATCCTTCATTCGTAATAATGGCGCCCAAAATACTAGGCAAAGGCAAGAATTTATGAAAATTTCGACACGAGAACTTTGGGGTTTTTGCTATACATAATATATACAATTCTGACAGTTCATAGTCTGATCTCATCCCAATTTCACTTTGGCCCATTATTTACGGAACATCTGTGTTGCTGGGAACGGAGATTTTCGGACTTTCCTGTAACCAAATTCTGGATGCGCATGTGTCGAGAGTGCTGTACCCATATCCACATATATTTTTACTAAACCGATTATTACAAAAATAAATCCATACTTATTCTAATGAAGGAGTTGTGTCTCGTTATGTTTCACCGTAACCATTTATCCTAAATCTTAGAATTTATATATATATTTATTTATATAAATTACTTACAAACATTACAAATATTAATTACAGAAGTGCTTTCACATAAAATTACTGCATACATTCTATTCGAAGCTTAATCCATTTTGGGTTAATAATATTTGAAATATTATAATTTCTCTGTATAATTTACACTAGCAGTCTGCTAGTTTTGTTTACCATTTAAAAATATAAATAGAATAAAAATTAAACATTATTTCTAACAGAGATATGACATAAATAAATAACAGTTATTGCTCGAGAAGGTATGTATCTCCTCTCTTCTATTCAAATGCGTGCTTCAAGAAGTTTTTCAAAATGTTAAAACCTACAGATAAAAAATTAATGGCGGGAACATGTCGCATTTTGTTTCGAAGCTTTATATTTCAGCAGACAGGGCTTAAAAGTGAAAAATAATAAACAAGGCTAGAATTTAATTTTAAAATATTTCTACAATTACACCAATCTCTCCGAAATGTGTAAGATTTTTTCCAATTCCACTTTATACCTATTTAGAGGTATATCAAGTTACTTTTTCAATTATTTTGTTATATATTAATTGAGATGTCTATATAAAGTAAATTCTTGTAAAATTTCGTTTATACAGCTTTAAAACTGCAAAAAATACAAGAATGTCACAGATAAGTCCAACAGACAGAGAGATGGACGTAACGAAGTTGTAAGAGTTCCGTTTCCGCCGTTTGGCTATAGAATCATAAAAAGACTACGATATTGGCTATTTCCAGCATTTGGGTTGCTGCTTTCAAAACAATTGCTTTTCAGGGTTAAGTACTTAAAGGGTGCTAACTGAACCCTATTGTTGCGTCAAAGCTACTTGTCTCGTAGTGGTTTCAACCTTCAAAATGGAATAAGTTGTATACTTTAACTTTATACCTTATTTAATTTTACACCTATTCTTTGACTCGAAACTGAAAACTTTCTTGAAAAAAGGTCTTTTTTCTCAAACTTAATTAGTGATTGAGAGGCGAAGTCAAAAAACCCTCAAAAAAGTAGAAAAATCATTAAAACAAAGGTAAAAACACCGTGTTGTTCAATAAAATATTGTGAGAAAAAGTTAAAATTAATAAAAAAACTTAGGAACAGTTGGGAGTAGGGAAAAGGTGCGAGAAGATCTGCATAAGACGGACGTCGAGAATGGTTGCCAAACACGACAAAAGGGGGTTATGTGGAAAATTGTTTACAATAGTCAAACTATTTGACACATCATTGTGAGACTGATAGTTTACTACTTGATATGAAAAAATAATCATCAAAATCGATCAAGAATTGCTATTTGTAGTGTGTCCTGATACGTACATACGTACATCGTATATACGTACATACGTACATACGTTCATACGTATATTCGTGCGTATGTGTATACGTACATATCAATGGATGGAGACGTAGACCAATGTTAACAGGTATATTTAAATTATAAAATTTAAAAATGGTATTATTTTTCAGAGGAAAACTTCCTTTTTCCAAAAAATTATATTAATTTTTGATTACTTGTGAAATTACCAAAATTATAATTACTACTCTCGTTTAATAACTATCATAATTACTACTCTGTGGCTGATACATTCGTCCATAATGCAAACGTGCAATAATTTACATGCAACACAATTATACGTAATTTTTGTATTAGTCCGGTTTAGTAGCAATGCGAGTTTCCTGGTTTTGGTTTAAATGATTTTATTATAAACAATTGATTTGAAATACATTCTTACTGTGAAGAAGTGCACGTCAGTTGGCTGTCTGTCTGTAAATATAATTGTTACAACCTCAATTTCTGCGATCCTCTATGCATTTATATTTTTTATTTTATTATCGATTCCGGTTTTTATTTGCAAATTCTATGTTTATGATTGCTAAGAATGGCAATTAAGTCGAAATATTTGTAATTTATATTTTGTACTTGTGACTAAATTGCACTTTTGTATGTAAACTTTCTTCACATTGCTTTACTTAATGACATAATCGCGACCGAATCCTGATTTTTATTAATACTTAATTTTTTTGTGAAATTTGTGGTTCAAAAAAACCATGAAATTCGCAATGCTGCTAAACCAGACTTGTTCCGTAATTTTAACATAAAATTGAAAAGGAGTAGTCTAGAAAAGTTAGGAGTTTAAGTAACCTTAATCATGTATTGTTTGTATATATGAATTGTTTTTACTGTTTTTTTGTACGTGTGATACTTTTCAAATTGCTTTTTCATAAAAAAGACCTGTAGAAGTCCACGGTGTTGGGTCCAGGTGTCACAAGAATAAAAATGAGACTCTTAATTAGAGAAAATAAAAAAAATAAACCCCTTAAACCTTTTATTTTATTTGTCAATCAGACAAATGAACATTTTGCATTTTTTTTATGAAATGTCCGGTTATTTTTCATAATGGTTTGTATATGTTTTTTCTGCGGAAGTCTTTGAACCAGCACGATGAAATAAAGAGCAAATTGTGTCCTGTGACATCCGTTTTGCACATATGTGACGTATGTAATCCATTAAGCTTGCAGGGTCGCCGATAAAAGTCACGTAAAATTCGTAAAAAGTGAGACATTAATTTTGACAACATAACAAATGTCAGTGTCAGCATACGGTTTATTTTTAATTCCTGTAGGCAATGGCTACAACTATTAAAGCGGTCGATATTGTTTATTTTTTGTAATCGCTTTTTAAAAGTCACTGTATCGTTATAATTATATTAGTATTTTATTTCGTATTTATAATTCTTGTTTTTTTATTAGATTACGACTACAAATTGTATTTTATTTTTTACCCTTTCTTTATTGTCCATCGGTGAATTGTTTGGTTTTTACATTTTAGAAAAAACATAACTTTTTTTAAGTTATATTCTATTCGTGTAGAGCGAATTCCATCTGATCCTAAACTTGACATATATGTTTAAACAGAAAAACAAATTTTAAAAAAGAACATACTTTTTCAAACTTTACATATATATTTTGGAGAGAGAGAAAAATTTGTTAATATAAAAATTTCTGTCTTCAAAATCTGCTAGTGTAAAAAATAAAATTTCCGTGCATGTTTTTGACAGTTACAGTTTTTCAGGTACCTATTTAAGTAGACCTTCCGTGACATAGGCCCATAAAAAATAATACAAGAATTTAATTAGGTACACACGTTTAATATGCAGACAGTCAATCCATACGCTTACGCCACACCTTACGCTACGTTTTTATATATAGATATTTAAAATATCAAATGTTAGGTTGTAAGCTGTAATATTAGATCGGTAAATAAAATAATCACTTTTTTCAATTGGTTTTTCGAATATCATGAAAACTTCCCGAACATTGCTGGCAGGCTATATCGATAATACGGGGTTCAGTTAGCTACAGCTTTCGGTAAATAAAAAAGAATAAAAGATCTAGATTTATTAATTATGGATTAGCGCAAAGCAAGCGACTACATGTTATGTGGAGAACAATTTGTGTAAATAAATGATAATTCAGGGTAATATGGCCAGTCAGATAACATGGGCAATCGAAATATGTCTGTATTTTTTTGCTATATATTAATATCAGTAAACGGTAACTAATAGTGCTGCAAATTTGTTTTATCAAGGTTTTTTTTTATTTAAAAAGCAATAAAGTAAATTTATTTCATTAAAAAACCGAAATGACTTCAGAGCTTTTTCAGTGCTCATGGCAACCAAATTGTAGTAACTTTAATTTTGAGAATCATGGTATTTTCCTTTTTTTCGTTAAATTTAATCGTCTGCTGGTAATGTAAGCTCAAAAGGAAATGGAAAATTGACAAATGACGTCAGATATGAATAGGTGACGTTATCATTAGTACGATTAGGTAAGCTTGGGAAATTTTAATTAACGTGACTTGGCCATATGTAATACATATATTCTTCCACTTTACGGTATGAAAATACGGCGGTTTTTGTGCCATCTTCACTTTTAGCATATCTAACGTATACCAACAGTCCAACTATAAGAAGGAATTCAAATGAATAATACGTCCTGGCTGTGCCAGTGGCGGTGCCTGTAGGCGACTTCCTCTTAGTTGAGTTACCTGCACATAAACGATAAGATGGCCAAAAGCAAAGTTTTACTGTTTAACTTATTTTTCGTAGATAATTATATTTATAGCTACGAAATACCTCTGTTTTCAAAGGTAAATAAATATAGGTTTAATAAGTAAGCATTAACATATCTCTTTATTATAAGATTGAAAATGGTTTCCTAAAAATGTGGCTATATTACCCTGAATTACTTCAATCTCCCGTGACGCAGTCAAGCATTTATTCTATAAGATTCAAGGAAGGAAATTTTTACCTATGCTATAATCCTCATTCAGGGAAAATTACATTAAATTAAAAAAAAGTTAGTCAGAGATATTCAAAAAATCAAGTCACGCCTTGGAGAAGAAGTGAAAATATTCTGTTTGATTACCACATGGGCTAACATTGATGAACAGAGGTGACGGGTTTATTTGCTACCAATTTAATATTTTTAGCTGCCAATCTAATGTTTAGCATGTTTGTAGATGCTGACATCCCGAAAACTTCAAATTCTGACAAGAAATTGAAATTAATTTTATTTTTAATAATTAAGTGTAGCGCGTTTGCAATATTTAATTAGATAATTTGATGAATTCGATTAAGATCCAAAATTATTCAAACAATATTAATACTGCCGATCATTTTCCTGTCCGATAACGATTTATCTTCTTCGTGTCGAGATTGATTTGAAATTATAATAGCGAATAGAGAAGGGGCTTTCCAGATGATGGATGCTGAGTATAATCCAACAAAACAGTCGGCCCATATTTTACGCTCTAAATCCTAGAGGTGTGGGAAAACGTGGCTGAGAAGGAGGTTTTAATTCTGACTTTATATTATTAAATTTTCTTACTCAGTTTTTCTGTTTATTTTAAATTAGGCAGCATTTTTCTTTTATGTGCTATGATTATGAAAGCAACTGAGTTAAAATTTGTCTTAGTAAAAGCAGAAAGGAATTAAATTTGTTGATGAAAGGATATTGAGAAAACCACTTAAAAATATCGAGAAAAAGCTTACAAAATAATCTAGACAAGTAATCATAATCTGGTATAAGACAAGAATTATAAAATTTTAGATTTATTTCGAAAACTTTTTGTTTATAGGTTTGATACATAAATAGAAAGAACCTGACAAAAGCCCTTGTGCTATTGGATATGGTACAAGAATAAGAATGTCGTTCTCATGTCGTTAAGTAAAAAATAACAAACCCTTAAAAACTTTTGTATGAATCGTGTATCCGACAAATCTTGTACATTTTTATGAAAAGTACAGCCATTTTTAATTATAGATAGTAAATGCTATTTCCACGGATCTGTTTGAGCTATCACAAAACAAAGCGCAGATGTACACGCATGAGATGCCGTATGTACACGCATTAGAAGTTATACTTCTTTGGCATAATACAAGAATAGCTTTATTTAGCACGCAAATAATTAATGAAAATGAAATAATAAAAGAACTTGAGCGTGATTATAAATACGGTTATTAAAATATAAATTCAATCAAATAATTATCTCGTATTATGCGCACAATTTTTTTTAATAGGAAGTTCATTTACTCTAACGCTTACCGTCCACCTCCTAATTATTTTTTTGCAAATGTATTCAATACACAGGACGCAAAGTTTAGTATATGTATAATATACAATTTTCCATATATTAATATAATAAACGCATATTTATGAAGATAACTTGCCTTGTTTAATATTACGCTAAAAATTGTATTTTGTTATTAGCCTTCTCCATTGGAAAATTATTTGGTTTTTATATTTTAAAAATAGCAGCTTTTTAAGGTTCCGTACCTCAAAAGGAAAAATGGTACCTTTATAGGATCACTCTGTTTACTGTTCCTTGGTCTGTCTCTAAAAACCTTTTTTCTCAGGGACGATTCTGAAATTAACGTTAAATACTTAGGTCCATGGTCCCTCGTAGCTGTCAAAATCGAGCTTTGAAGTCAACGCAATAAAAAAATAGGACCGTTTATGCCGCATACTTTGAGACTTGAAAAAAATGAAAACCTATAGGGTACTTTCGTCGTTATCGTCGCCGTGTTGTATTTGGTTGATCACAAGGCATACGGCCTATGACGACGCGGCGAACCGTGAAGACCCGGGTTCGATTCCCGGCCGTTCGTTGAGCGGTGCTGGACGGGTGTTATGGTTGGCTGTAAGAGATTGCTCTCGTAGCAATAAGTCCGCCATATGTATTAATTAGATATATTAAAGTGGATAAATAAATAAATACTTTCTCTTGACCTAGAATCATGAAATTTGGCAAGAGGCAAGGGCTCACAGCAAAAAAAAATCAAAATCGTTAATTTGATTATATCAAATAAAAAAATACTTTTTTTTATGTATGCGCCTGTAAATTATATAGTATAAATATACCTTCGTTCCCAAAATTACAATTTTGTAAATAGTTTAATAGCAATATTATGTAAAATAAAATGTTTATAAATACCTGATTGTGTGCGAAATCCTCGTAGTGCGAGTTCTGCTCGTGTTTGACGTGTTTTTTTTTAATTTAAATTCTATTTCTGCAAAGTCAAATTGAATGTAAAATGAATATCAGTACTTTACATAATACTTCAATATTGGTTATTATTGTAGAAATTAATGGAGACTAGCGCAAGGCCCATTTTTTCTATTTTCAGTTCCATTATCAACTGAAGTTTTTTATTTTTTTCAATAGTTCTCATTTTTAGTTATTTATGAAATCCACCAGAAATATTTCCGTTTAAACTTTTTAAAATTTCTTTAGATCTTCATAAATCTATTTTTTTCCATTTATTCGTTACGGCTGATTGAAAGAGATGGCTCCGGTTAGTTCTTGTTAAGTAGACATATATGTACGTATGCAAAGGATACCCGTTTATATTTGAGATATATAATGATTCAGGACCTGTTTATCTCGTTTAGAAGATACTCACTTATCAGCTACAAATAAGGTTGACAGAATCTGATTAGAAATTTATGGGGAAATCGTAACAATGATTCTAAATTTCACAGTTTTTCACATATTCGTCATATTTAAACGTTATTGAAATCCGTACTAAGCAATTATTAAAAAAAAAATTTAATTTTAAAGCTAAATATGTAGTACAATATTAAACTTCAAAGTGAAACGCTATAGATATCCTAATGCCTCTGGGACATTCTAAGTTTTCCACTAAATTCTGGAATTTATTTCAACAATATGAGAGGCGTAGACTACTACGCAATTATATGACATGTGCGTCCCACATGCACTTGGCCATCTTCGTTTACATAATCGAATGCAGTTCAGCACAACAATATAGAAGGCGTGTATAATACAGTATGTAACAAAATATTTAATAGTGTATTTTAAAATATAGTCATAAAAATAGAAGTCCGAAAAATATGGCTATAAATATATGAGCATGTAAAAAATAAAGTTATAAAAATAATATCTCGTGAAAACATAAATATGTAACGAACGTTATAGAATTTTTCAGTTCGGAAAAACCTATTTCTCTGAGTTAAGCTGCCTGCTGATGCTCTCCTACTTGCTCTGCCTGTAACGAAATTAACCACGTCCCAAACTCCAACCTTCTGCAGGTAGGGCACGTCTGTTGGCGAAGGTAGTAAAACCTCTATCATCGAGCCTAGCGGTTAACGACCAGCGGTATACGGGCGAGCTGCAGAGTCCTTGACCCCGGAGATAAGTCCATTTCGTGTGAAGTTAGGACTTATTTAGATTAAATTACTTTGATTAGATTAAGTAGGACGTTAAGTCGAGTTTAGCGTGCCGAGTTGAATTCGTTTGTAAGGCTACGGTATTCAAAAGTACAGTTAAATTAATTTGGTTATCGGAAGAGCTTTCGTAGAGTTTAAAAGTTAAGTGTACAAATAGGAACTGTTGGTTTTTTGGAATGCAGTTTTTAGAGTTTCGTACTTTAAAGGAAAAAAAGAAACTTTATAAGATCACTCACGTGTCTGTCAGTATATCTGCCTCTCTGTTACAGCTTTTTCTCTCGGAAATCATTTGGTGTAGACAATTAGTAATAAAATATTATAACTAACATATATCTCAAACTATTATTCGAAAATATTTAGATGAAAATTTTCGAGGGGACAAATTAGTCGATAAACAATTTTTATTCCATATAATGATCAAACTTACCCGTTTGAAAGGGCTAATAGCAAGGGGCTTAAAATATTTTTTTTATTTAAATAATTTTGATTACAATTTTTAATCAAATGTTAGTTTGTGGGATTTTTCAAATGTTCCAAACATGTGGAAACCTATATTAACATATAGAAAACCTATATTAACATATAGAAAAACTATATTAACATATAGAAAAACTATGTTAACCAAAAATATCGAATTTCTTTACCTGAGAGTTTGTTTCCGTTGTTAATTATTTAATTACTGAGTTCCAAATTACAACCGAAATGTTAATGACACCGGGTTTCGTACCTCAAAGGGAAAAATCTTCATAAAATCGTTCACGTGTCTGCCCATCACAATCATTTTTCTCAGAAACCGCTCTAAATAACACATGTTCAAAAATATTCATATAGAAATTTTAGGTATTTCTAATTTATTCTTTGTAAAAGCTTAGTTATAAGGGTCACAGAAATATTTTTTTTATGATTTTATATAATATATTTTCAGAGATAAACTGAAAGATATGTAAAAGAAATATTACTTCAGCCTTCGTTCATTTCCAAAACTGATGAATCTAAAATTAGGAAATGGGGTTTTTAGAAGCCTCTGAAAAAGTGGTGGGATAAATATAAATATGATTTTAGGTATCACATTTATTGAGATATTCCCAATATTATATACATCACCCCTCCTTAATTATATTAGGTATTATTAAATATATATTACACAAGGAAATCCATATTACTGATGAGTTTTGATAAACAAATTAATTTCACATCAAGCGAGGTACTGGAACCTTGATGTGCGAGCCGTACTTGGTCGGCTTTTTCCTTATATCTTCATTATTTATCAAACTATACTTATCACAATATTGTTGTTACAAATCTAGATCTGGACTTCACTTCTGAAATGGACTTACTTTAGCATTTTTTATGAATCTAGCTGGAAAATGTATTTCAACAGTCTTAAGTAGAATTGTATTAAATATTACGTGTTAAAAGCAAATAATGAAACTTTGGCACAAGAACATCGTTCATACTTGACTGTATTTTTAAAAAACTAATAGCATATGCGACCCAATCAGTGTAAAAAGTAATTCTTTAAATACCAATTGTTCTATAAACAATACTCCATAGCATGCAAACAATAAAATCCAAACAGCAGTTGGAAGAGAATTATCGTTCAATCAAATACTTCATTCATCAATAATAATTTGATTTGAAGCTTTGAAAATCTCTTCAACTCTATAAATATGGATATTATTTTACTTATGATGAATTTGGAAAATAAATGATGTTGAGTTAACTAATAAAATTTTAACTCTAAATTATTCTAGTTAAAAAGCTTATTTTAACATCTAAATGTCATAAAGAAATCAATCTACATATTCAGCGTAAAAAGAAAACCAGTAAAAGTCCATCTGGTGTTCGACCAAGTTGGGAAAATCAAATAATAATGAAAAACGAATGACGTATCTACTTCCTAGTCACTTACAAAAAAATAATCAATATCAATTGTTTTTTGAATATGTAGCCATTACCTAAGGTATTAAAAGTGAACACGGACGATTAAAATTGACTTTGACTTTCTGTTATTATGAAAATAAATGTTTTCCTCGCTCTACGAATTTTATATGGGTTTTCCGATAACTCTGTCAGACCTACGAGTTTCGTAGATTGATATGTTACATCTGTGCATAGAGGATATAAAGGGATATTTTCTGCGCATTGTTTCCACGTACTTGTTCAAAGATTTCCCTAGAAATATAATTTACAAACCACTATCAAACCTTATAAACATATATAATCTGACTTTTCACAAAAAATACAGAATTAATTTTTCTGATTGATGACTTCAATAATTTTTTTTTTCGCTTTCCCTAGATAATAGTGCCATATTTATTATTGTGACAACTGGGTTCAACACCATATGTATTTTATTGGTTTCTTCTCACTGTTTATTTCAGCATTGTATTTAATTTGGAAACTATTCTAAAACTAAGAAAATATATAGTCTAACCCGGAGAGCGTTACTGCCCTCAGAACCTTTGTACTATTAAAGATAATTTACTTCATAAGGGTTGGTAACAATTACATTCACAAATGTTTCAGATGTATTTTAAATGACAACGGACCAATCTTAAGTCAATTTGCTGAAATGTTCAACGCTCAGCTGAATGTTTACGAAGTATAAATTCGGTAAAATATCTTTTATAAAACCGACCTTAAAAAAAATACGTACCAAAAAATAAAAAATAGTTAACTCAAAATAGGTACCTACTTATTTGCAATAAACAATTAAGAAAAAAAAATTACGAGAACTAAAATTTTACATTTGTCTAAGTTGATCGACAGTGCTGGCACCGACTTCAAAAATAAGCAACTTAGTTATTTATTGCTAATAATTAGGTACCTATTTTGAGTAAATTATTTTTTACTTTTTGGTAAGTACTTTTTTGAAGTCGGTTTTTTTAAAAGATATTTTATTTTAGATTTCTTAGCGATTAATAAAATTAATCATCATGCTATAGCTAACATACTATAGCCAAATGGGGGTTCTGGAGTTACTTGAAAGTTCACGATTGTCCACTTGCTTGGAGTGATATTTATGCAAATTGCTGCGTGTGTCTGTCTTATTAGGTATTGTTCTATTTCCATTTGTTCCTATGTGTTTTAACATGTTCAACGCTTTGGGTAAATCCGTAATTTTGGTATTGAGTTCTAATGAAATAAATAAATACAATTTTGTGAGTGGCTAAGCGTGTACGGAACACTCGTTCAACCGGAAAAATTTCTCCTAAATTTACGAATTAAAGTAATTAGTGAGCTCTCATTAGAAAGCTTTCATTTGTAAATAAGTGTGGTTTAAAATATTAGGAAATTTTTTTTTTTTCATTTTTGTTTAAACCTCTTCAAAATACAATTTTCATAAATTGTTTGCATGCTATGGAGTATTGTTTATAGAACAATCGGTAATTAAAGAATTACTTTTATCACCGGTTGGATCACATACGATATTATTTCTTTAAAAATAGTTAAAGGTTAATGATACTTGTTTTCTAAGAGCCCATTATTTGCTTTTAATAGGTAATATATAGTACAATTCCTCTTAAGACTATTAAATTACATTTACAAGATACATTCATCAAAAAAATGGTCAAGTAAAATCCAGTCACGTTTGATACGTGCACATACTTTAGGTCTATATCTAGATGTATAACAACAGCAGTAATATTACAATACGTGTAATTTCATAAATAATGAAGATATAATGAAAAAGCGGAACAAGTCCAGCTCGCACGACGCCACGAGGTATCCTCGATATACCGTTATATCGTTCGATATATCGTTTGATGTGAAATTACTTTGTTTACCAAAATTCATCAGGAATATGGATTTCCTTATAATATTATATTTAATAATACCTAATAAAAGTAAGGAGGTGTGATGTATATAATATTGTGAATATCTGAATAACTGTGATACCTAAAGTCATAGTTATATTTATCCCACCACCTTTGCATAGGTTTCTAAAAATCGAATTTCATAATTTTAGGTTCATAACTTTCGGAAATGTACGAAGGCACGAATAATATTAGTTTTACATATTTTTCAGTTTACCTCTCAATATTTACTATCTAAAATCATGAAAAAATAGTAAAATCATGAAAAATTACTTCAATGTAAAATAAGGTAAACGCCAACTGAAATATTTAAATAAATACATCCTTATCCTTGCACATGTTCATCGAAGTGGTGTGTCCTTCGATATTTGTACAGAGACAATATGGTCACTTCCCTTTTTAAATATCCTATCGATTTTCTCCTGGGAATTCTTGGTTACCATACTTCGCAGCATATAATAGAAATTCAATTGATAAAATTATTTTCGATATTACAATCGATATTTGGGAATATATTATTTCAATTATTATTCCAAATTTTTCCATTATTATTCTAATCCTGCACCTGTTTAACAAGTTTTTTAAAGGATACCAAAACTTGATATGCGTTGCACATACAATTATTTTAATTGCTTCTCTAATAGAAATACGTATCGATTTTGATAATAACGTGTTTAGTTGTTTACGACACTTGAATGTAACTGGGTCAACAGCTTACATTATTTATATACATACATATAATATCGTTTAATAAAATCCCAACTTTGCCCGATCAAAACTACCATAATACACACGAGTTTTATTAAAAAGGACTTTCGAGTGAAAGCGTCTTTTAAAAAGCAAATTTAAGCCCTCGAAGGCTTAAAGGGGATTTCCCTCATGTAATATGAAAATACATCAATCGGGATGGCGTCAATCGAGCCTAAAATGGGGGAAAACTTTTATTGGAAAAGCTTCTTGATAACGGCGAAAAGATTATATATAGCTTTTCATAAGTTTTGAATGTCGTTATGTGCACTTACTCGCTTGTGAAACAGTAAGTTTATTGAAATATATTTCGACAGTGAAGCATTTTCGTGAAGTGCGTTTAGAAGCAGTTTCGCATTTGGTGTCTAGTTTATTTTCATTAACTTTATGAAATTTATAATCTTTTCTGGCAAACTCCTTAATGGCGTAATATTGTAGTTTGTAGTTCAATTAATTTTAAATATTTTAGACTCTCTGATGTAAAATGCTTTTCATAACAAACGTATATTTTGAATATATTTGGCGTTACTTTTGTAGAAATTCATTATTAAATGAAACTACGTGATGTAGTAATATTTCCACTTTCTTTAAGTTCTTTACCACGACCTAGGTTTCGTTGTATTACAACCTCTTCAGATGGGCTATTAGCAAAGATTCTTAATTTAGTTTTATTTTTATTAGCAAAGATTAGCAAAGATCTTTGCTAATAGCCCACTTGAAGATGTTGTAATACAATGAAACCTAGGTCGTGGTAAAGAATTTAAAGAAAGTAGAAATAATACTACGTCACGTAGTTTCATTTAATTATGAAAGATATATTTTTTAATAGAAAATACATGCAATTTCTCCAATAAAAAAATTCATTGGCTCAATTTTTTGATACTTCAGCTTACTAATATTTATTTCTTTATTTTTTAGGATAATAAGCTATCCGAAAAGAAAAAAAATCTCCTTCCCTGGGTGGCGCTTGTTTATCTCACAATTTTCTTCTATTACGCTTTTCATCAGAAAATGTTTTTACACCATGCCGGTTTTTATAGACCTCTTCCTCCTTTTCCTAGTGGTATATGGTGAATGCTGTTTTCCTTTCTATGTTTGATTTGACATGTTCGGACATTTTTTAAAATTGTTTATAATTTTCCAAAATCCGTAGGAAACTTTTTTCAAATTAATTAATTTTTAAATTGATTATTTCCTCGGGCCATCTATCAAAAAAAAAATCTAATGGAGACCGACAAAAATGAGCTTGACATTATGAAAATGGAATATTATTTTTGAAAAAGCCTATGTTTTCTGAATTCAAAAAAAATGAAAAATTCAGTAATGGACGACCGGGAAACGGCAAAAAATGAAATATAATTTGTTATCATAATCCAAACCGAAAAATGTTATCTTCATAAAAGCTCGTATAATATGTGAAGAATGTTAGTAAGAAATAACAATAATAATAAAAATAATAACAATAAAGAAAAAATAATAGTAATAATAATAACAATAATAATAATAATAATAGTAATAATAACAATAATAATAACAATAAAAATAATCTACAATTAAATGAAACGACGTGATGTAGTATTATTTCTACTTTCTTTAATTTCTTTACCACGACCTAGGTTTCGATGTATTACAACATCTTCAGGTGGGATATTAGCAAAGATTCTTGGTGGGATATTAGCGAAGATCTTTGCTAATATCCCACCTGAAGATGTTGTAATACAACGAAACCTAGGTCGTGGTAAAGAAATTAAAGAAAGTAGAAATAATACTACATCACGTAGTTTCATTTAATTGTGAATAATGAATTTCTACAAAATTAAAGCCAAATATATTCAACAAATAAAAATAATAATAATAGCAATAATAATAATAATAATAATAATAATAATAATAATAATAATAATAATAATAATAACAATAATAATAGTAATAATAATAACAATAACAATAATAACAACAACAACAACAATAACAATAATAATAATAAATTAAATGATACACATAATAACTTTTCAGAAACGTTTACAAAAGATAATCAACATCGACTTTTTTTAAATGTGTAACTTTTGCTTAAAAGAATTAAAAAATAACTGTTAATTGATATCGAAATTTCTTCTGTTCTTAACCTTCTTTATTTTTTTACGAATTTTTCATTGGCTTTTTTGATGGTCCTGACAGCCTGCCAATTTCGTGGGTTAGTATGTTACATTAGACAGATGTATGGAATATATGTATGGAAGACAACAGAGAACAATTTACGCTTTGTTTCATTTAACTGGTTCACAAAAATTCGTAAAAAGGCCGTTTACAAGTTGTTATTAAAAATAACCTGATTTTTCTTAACATAATTTTCTGTTTACGGACATTTATTTTCCCACAACGCCACTAAATGGGAAAATATATTTTAAAACGCAAATTAAAATGTTTAATAATATTTTAACTGCAATTGAGAGATATACCATACGTCTTCGACTTATTCTGTAGTTGGGAGAGGGAGGGGGTGGGGACTTTTTCATATTTTTGCCAAAAATATAAAAAAATCAGAACAGACACTTTTTTAAATTAAAAGCATATAGACAAACAAGTTATTTGCCTTACATATATGAATGATATACTAAACAATATATTTACGGAGGGAAAACATAATGTCAATATTTATAAACAATTTAACAGAAAGAAAATGTAAACTTAAACGTTTACAATTTTTTACGCACCTAAGTGTATACGCGAATCCTCATAATTCCATTTCTATTTATTTTTTATCAAGTTTTTTAATAACTTCTCCCAAAGAAAAGTTATATGGAAAACAAGTGAGGCGTCATCTTACCTCAGGGTATTTGGGATTATTATAAAAACAATTTAATTAAGCATTTCTTATTTGATGCTGGAAAAAAGACAGTGATTATAAAAACCTTCTTCTCTTCGTACAACATTGTTTAAGAATTTGGGAATGTATAGTAAGTAAATACACGTAAAATGTTTAACACACCATACTGTACGTCGGTTAAAAATACATCCGAGTGAAATCAAAACGTTTTCTTCATTTAAAGTCGATTAAGCCAAGGTCAGCCACCGAGTTTCCAGTGTCTGAAAAACAAGCCAACGAACGATTGTATGGGATAAATAACGAAAATATGTTTATAATGAGGCGCGGAGTGAAGACATTAATATATCGTTCGAGACAATGATTGTTATAAATGAAAATGTGGTTGATAAGTGACATGTAAAATGACAGTAAAACACTGGTGAATCATTTCAAAACTAGTTTTGGAAGGTCTCTTGCACGGGAAATTAAATTGTACGGGAGCTATACATGTAGGTTATTATTTTACAAAGTTGTGACAAATTATTAAATTGCGGAAAATATATCTACCTCCAGTAATTTTAATTCGTGCTTCACAGTGTTAATGTAAAAGTGACTTGTATAAAATTGTTACCATGTGTCTATGATATAATATCGATACAGTAATAAATAATAGACATTTTTGCAATGGCGCAGTAAAAAAAACAAAAAAAGGAAAATATGTAAACAGGTTAAGTATACCAAATAACCACGTGAGAGAATGATTCTTTTTTTTTACTATATGTGTAAGCTTATATTACCAAGCACGTACATTCTTTCGTTGGTATATATACACACAAGTAGGTATATACATTAAAAGAGAACGTGGGTAGGAGAGAGGTAGCGCTACGCGCTGTCTGTTGCGTTTTGTCTCTCTTTTAATCCATCTCGCTCCCTTGCATGGGCAACAATACGCGCTGCCCAGCCAATGAGGAGCGTTTCATCGCCGCGTTCATTAGTGACGGTTCACATCTTCTCAGTTAGGTCTCCATCCCAAACGTCGGTTATGAAGCTTCACTTCAAAATTACATAACCACGCTGCATATATTTTCTCGTGGAATACAAGCTTGTGTGCAGAATGTGACAAAGAACGTGCTTAATATTTACTTACATTGTAATTCGTTTTGTTGTTATCAAAATTAATGTTTTTTTTATTTTTATGAATTTTACGTGTTTTTTTTGACGATTTTGTCGGTCGGTAAGTTTCGTGGCTTAGTATGTTACATCTGTGTACGGAGACACGATTTGTACTTTGTTTCATTTTGTGAGTTTAAAAAGTTCTGTGGAAAAAGCATTTACAAAGCTTTATGAAAAATAACCTATTTTTTCAAAATAAAGTACAACATATCGTCATTTGTCTGATTACTATTTAAATGACAGTTTTAAGAGACTTATTTTTCATTTTGTCTATTTATAAGTGTTATTTTTATTCTATAATACTGGACCTTATCTTATTGTAAATGCTTTTGCAATTCTCCATTGTGTAATGATCTTTTTTTCAAACAAGTTGTAAATCTACTTAGCACTTTATTATGATAAAAGAATTGCATAAGTGAAAACAAATGAGTTGAAACTAAAAAAAATAAATTATAGTTTTAAAAAATTAAAAAAAAAATTGCTTACATAGCAACATGAATTAAAAAATAATCTTTAAATATAAAGGTTTTGGTCAAGAGCAAAAGATGTCTCACAACTTGGTACAACTTAATTTTTTGAATAAGCATAAAAAAGATAAAATATATTTTGAATAATAATAAAAAAGTAATTAACAAAAAAAACCGTGGGGTACAATTTACGACAACTGATATCAAGCACTGTTTTACACAATTGTGACTATTCATATTCATATTTAAAATTTTTGTTTAAAAACCAAGAAAAAAGTTTTTTTAGTCTGAAATTAATACTGAATTTTTATGTACTGAGGACACTTAAGTCTTAGAAGTTTATATGTGACAATGATCATTAAATTATTTTATTGATATTCGCGTAAACTAGTCATCTCATTTAACAGGTAATCGTTACATGGGACTCTCCCCGTAGTTTGGAGCAATCAATTACTTCTATTTAGAGACCATCCAGTGACTTATACTTAAAAATAACTTAACTTGTTATTAAAAATTTAGACATTTTTTTATTATGATTTGATTTTAGTGGGAAAGTCAGATTATAACAATGATATTATTGTATTGTCATCGGTTCTTGATACGTCTGTAAAATTTTAAATAATTCGGACGTCTGAAAGTGGTTGAAAATTGAAATGAAAAATTCTGTTATATTCATACATACATACATATAAGTGAAGCTAATAAAAACGTGTTAAAACAAAGAAAAACTATAAAATCACATTAATATTTCCTTGTAAAATGCAAGCAAATATATGATACAGTTGTAAGAAAAATTGTGTCTGTTCTTCATATAGGTTATTTTATATATCAAACTGGGTTGGAAATTTTAAGGTGTGTGAAAATTCACAATGGTTTCTGAAAAGGTTGCTGCCAAATAATGAATTTAAGGAAAAAAAAATTATTTTTTTTATAGAAACATGCTTTAAAACATATGCTCAGTTTGATGCACAGAGTCAGACTAATGGACGAGATTTTCAATTTTAATCTGACTTTTTTTTAGCTAATATGAGATCTTTTCAACTTCAACGACAAATAATCATGGCTTCTTGGGTGATAATTCACTTCGATATAAATTTTGAAACGAAGATTCTTAACGGATGTTTGGAATGGGCGGCTAACTAAGAAAAAGTGAAACGTCACAAACGCGGCGATGAAACGCTTCTCATTGGCGGGCAGCGCGTATTGTTGCCATATGAGTGATCGAATATTTTATATTGCGTGGATAATTTGATTTTTTTTTGTAAAGATGTATATTATTTATTATTGTATCGATATTATAATACATTGATTAATAATTAAAAATTGAATTTTATGTGCCATGCGTAAAAAGCTTTGCTTGTGGTGTCTCACGACATGTCACGTCTTTTTTTAACTTAAAATAATATATATATATATATATATATTTATATATACATATATATATATATATATATATATATATATATATATATATATATAATTTAGTCCATAACTTATAATTGTATTCTTCATATTTGGAAATTGTTTTATTAATCACTTTTTTTCGTAATGTAGTACATATTATATATCTACTGCACTAAAGATGTAAAAAGTAGCGAAAAATGGAGTTTTGAAACCGGTTTTTTATTTTACAAGATTGTTTTGAAATTAACTCTCTTAACACAAAGCTCACAAATTACGGTAAGAGCTAAAGTTTACCCATTCGAAGTTGAAGATGAAGACTTGCGCTGTAAGCTTTTCATTGCACGTGGCTTTACAAGGTTGAGAAGAAAAAAGGACTCCCACAAATGGGACAAAGTTTATTTCGTGAACGAGTTTCGTAGCTGGTCGTTGCCGGCGCGTGTGGCTGCATTATTAATTTTTAATACTTTTCACTTCGTTAAATATGGAAACGGACGTGTTTTCGTCTGCAGATGCGGAGTACTGCGGCATTAGTTTTTAGCGCGGACGTAATATTTCTTTGATTTATGTAGGAAAAATAAATATTTTATTTTGCGCCTGATTCAGTTTTAGCTCAATTTTGGAAGCTTCGATCAGGATGCGAAGATCCGAGGAAGTTTCGTTTGTCATTTAATTTATTCTTTTTATCAGTTTAATGTTCACATAGTTTGTGTATTACACGAATTTATATTGTCATGTAAAGTAGTTTAGGTTTGACATAGTTTGTGTTTTGAACGAATTTATACTATTTTATAAAGTAGTTTAGGACTTACACAGTTTGCGTATTAAACGAATTTATATTATTATGTAAAGTAGTTTAGGACATACATAGTTTGTGTATTAAACGAATTTATGTTATCATATAAAGTAGTTTAGGACTTACATAGTTTGTGTATTAAACGAATTTATACTGTTATATAAAGTAGTTTAGGACTTACATGGATTGTGCGTTAAACGAATTTATACTATTATATAAAGTAGTTTAGGACTTACATGGATTGTGCGTTAAACGAATTTATGCTATTATATAAAGTAGTTTAGGACTTACGTAGTTTGTGTATTAAACGAATTTATACTATTATGTAAAGTAGTTTAGGACTTACATGGATTGTGCGTTAAACGAATTTATACTATTATATAAAGTAGTTTAGGACTTACACAGTTTGCATATTAAACGAATTTATACTATTATATAAAGTAGTTTAGGACTTACATAGTTTGCATATTAAACGAATTTATATTATTATATAAAGTAGTTTAGGACTTACATGGATTGTGCATTAAACGAATTTATGCTATTATGTAAAGTAGTTTAGGACTTACATGGATTGTGCATTAAATGAATTTATACTATTATATAAAGTAGTTTAGGACTTCCATAGTTTGTGTATTAAACGAATTTATACTATTATATAAATTAGTTTAGGGCTTACATAGTTTGTGTATTAAACGAATTTATACTATTATATAAAGTAGTTTAGGGCTTACATAGATTGTGTATTAAACGAATTTATACTATTATATAAAGTAGTTTAGGGCTTACATAGTTTGCGTATTAAACGAATTTATACTATTATGTAAAGTAGTTTAGGACTCACATAGTTTGTGTATTAAACGAATTTATACTATTAAATAAATTAGTTCAGGACTTACATAGATTGTGTTTTGAACGAATTTATACTATTGTATTAAGTAGTTTAGGATTAACATAGATTGTATATTAAATACATTTATATTATTATATAAAGTAGTTCCTTATTTACATCGATTGGGCATTAAACGAAATTATACAAATACTAGCTGTGCCCGCGATTTCGTTCGCATGAAATTCAGAATAGAAAAGTTATATCTACGACCTTACAGTTTACTAAAATCGACAAAAGATGGCGTTGGCAGTACCATATCGTAATAGATTTATGAGCATACAATTTACCAAAAGCGTTAAGAGATGACGTTCCCAGTACAATATTGTAATATTCAGAAGTTAATTTTTTTTAAAATTTATAATATCCAGATAAAATTATCATATATGTTGCTCAAGGGTAAAAAGATAATAATACTATATTCCATCAAAACCCTTTTCGTAGATTTTGTGTGATTGAAGGGTAGGTTTTATGGCTTTTGTCATCATTCTATAAGCTGAATCAATCACTCTTTGCATAAAAAGGTTTTCTATGGATAGAATTTATCTTATAGTTTTATTACATGTTTAGACTTTAAAAGATAAATTTATTTTGTTTCCATGTTTGTCCGCATATTGGTGACAATCACCGTAACTAATCAAAGGATTTTGATGGAATTTTACGTTTGTCTGCATACAGATAACAAATCTGGCCGACGCTCTTCAGTTCCACCAACACAGCCCGTAACCAGGTTTGCTTTGGAGGGTCATGTTTTCTCTTCCTTCGAGGGTTTTAATCCAAAGCCTGTTCCTGGATATGACCAACCTAATTCCATTTGCAGCGTTTTATTTGGTATGGGAACTTCGTTGCCTGATAAAGAATCGTGGATTCCTTTGCCCCACTGAGACGACATAGGTTGTGAAAACAATTTCATTTTGATACGCAAAAGTTCCTGAAAAAAAATTATATACAAACTGTGTACTCAGGGAATATCACTAACACAGTATTGATGTGTCTCACAATTATATGATTTGAATGCTCTTGAATAATATTATATTACTATATTTAATTTTAAAATGTCATTGTAGATATTATCACTAAAATAACTATAAAATCATGGTTATTGGTGGTTTTATTATTAACACACTCAATTAATAATATTTGATTTTTTTTTGGAAAATATACTTCCAACCAAATAGCAACATGTTCAGTACGTCATGGAAAATACAATTGTAAAGTCAAATATAAATACACCACAGATTTTACGAGAATATTACAGGTGTAAAGGATAACGCCACTTAAAAAATTGAGGAATCTAATTTCTGATTTTGGCTGCATATCCTAGTTTTGAATGTGAAAAATGACATGTCATAAGTCTAATAATTAAAAAACAATCTTTGTTTATCATATAGATAAAGTAGTCTTTCATAAATTCTGAAATTCGAAACTTAAAAAGTCTTTTTTTTCTCAAAATATGGATGCACGTTGGTGTACCACCAAGTTTTGAGCCTCTCTACTGAGCGCTGCACCATTTGCGAAAAGAGCTTCGCAGCTATTTTGTACATTTATAATTCAGCTCCAGCGAATGGTAAAAGTCTGGTTTTCAGAATGTTCTTATAAGGCCTCGCAAATTTGAAGTTTGTGTCATTATGACTTTCATAACTGATACACTCATTCATGCACTTAATAACAGATTATTCAAATATATTTCTAGAAGGGTCAAAGCCATTAATTTGCTTGTCTAGAATACCAATGAAAGAAAAAGTCTGAAATCATGAAATAATTGGCTAGAAACAAATATAAAATGTATCTCTGAATGTTTATCAAATCTCCCATATACCTACTAGGTTCTATGTTTCCCTAAAAGTATTTTAACAGAAGATGTGGATCTAGAAAATATTATCCAAATAAACCTATTAAAGATCCAAAAAGGGTTATATCTCCGATTAGTACTTCTATTCGATATAGTTGGTGTTAATTCCCTTTTTGAACTCAAGAAGCAACGATTTGTGTACTTTTATTAGGGTCGATATCTTTGAGCCACAAAAGTCAGACCAACAGAAAAAACATTTATAAAAATAATATATGTAATGTTTATGCTGATCACGCGAACGAAGCCACGGGTAAAATAAAATAAATTTCGTATAAACTTTATTGGTCACAAAATACCCACACACTTTGCCGTAACAAAGAAAAAACATTCTGCTCTGTGTCTTCTTCTCTTTTTATCATAATTTTTTGCCTCTACTACGGATACTTAACTCCACAACACGTCGACAATAGAGATATATTAGCTCCTGCAATCGACACTTTCAACGACAAACAGTCGATGGGCGCCCCGAACAAAGACGTGAAGGAACAACGGGGCGTAGGAACAAAGAGGCCGCCGCGGGAACAAAGAGCAGGCGTGAGAATAAGTCGTAGTCCGTGGGAAGAAAGTTGGGAGCGTGGGAAAAAATGGAGAGGGGCGGTATTTTCAAAGGCGGCTTGGAGGTGAAATTGCGCGATGTAGTGGTTGTTTGAAGATGCCACCGAGATGTGGGATAGTGAGCTGTTTGTGGCACGCAGGAGCGGGAAAGGAGATGCGGTTTTTAAATGGAAGATGACATTTTCTTTTAAATTAAATTAGGTTTTTAAAATATGACCGTTTGTTAGATAACTTTGGGGAAAGTTTTAATGCAGACTGTGTGATAATTTGGTTTCCAAATAAGAAAATGCGGTAAGGATAGGTGGTGATGATTCATTACGTATCATTAAATTAATTTACCGCAAGATAAAATTTATTTTTTCACAGGATGTGGTATGAAAATAGTACAATTTTTATCCAATCGGTGACGGACATGTATTTATAAAGAATGTTCCCGTTTTCCAATATTTTATAGTTCTGGAAGCAGAGATTTGAAATTTGGTGTAGTAATAAAGCATATAAACATATGCTTTAGGTTTCTGGATATACGACCATATTTAGAAATACAGATATCAAATCGTTATTGGAGAGGCAGTACTAGAAAAAAATGTTTAAATTCTACAAATAGTTTTGTAGAATTTAAACATCATAAAAAGACTACTTTATTAGTTATATGTCTGAAAAATATTTTTTTATATCTAATTTTTGGTTGGTATGTAAAGTAATTTTAAATAGTATATATGAAGATACCTACTGAAAAAATACATGAAACCAGGGGAGGGGGTTCTCTCATCTCTGAAACTAGTGAACCTAAAATTATAAAAATGAGATTTATAGAAGTCTACGTAAAAGTGATTCTAAATTTACAACGATGATTCAAGATATCATAGTTTTTGAAATGAAATATTTATTTCATCGAAACATCGAGATACGATGTACGAGTTTCAAACGAGGTATGGAACCCTCGATGGCCGAGCTAGACTCTCACTTGGCGTCTTTTAATTTCATTTTTATAACCTGGCTCTTGTAGTTTTTGGCAACTCTGATAAATAATGATAAAAATCAGCTAAGTCGAGCAATCAGAGAAAAATAAGTAGAAAGTCACTTAAGTATCCCTGCGCTGAGATAATTAAAATGTTCAAAATATTACCTAAATAATACAAAGTTTAAACTTTTCACGTTAAATTTTTAAAATTAAGCCATCAGATTTATTGTATCTAACGCTAAACCGCACATCGATCAATTGTCGCCATATCTTCCTCAGACTACATCGTCTCAAGTGTCCTCAATATTGTCCATTTGTTAAAGTCCATCTTTGTTAAATACTTATTTTTACCTTTGCTTAACTTGGTGATATGTTCTTATTGATAGTTATCCTAAAAATGATCTTGTCCTCGAAATATATGCATCTCTTATGCTTTAGGTTTCTGGATATACGATCATATTTAGAAATACAGATATCAAATGGGTTTACACTTCTTTCAATCGAATAATTAAACCAAATAATTTGCTTTATTTCGCAGAGATTTAATTAATTGCGTACCTGATGTAACTCCGAGGCTACTATTTGAATAGCTTAAATTCTTGTTTCATAAACACAATATTTTTTCACGAAAGTTTTTCCAACTTTCATCTTCAGATTTGCTTGTCTTGATTTGCTTATCTTGATTTAATCAACTGCACTCTGATACTGAAACTTCAAGCTTAATAAATATTTTCAAGGATCATCTGAGGAAAACCTTCCTTCTTTCTAACTTGCTCATTTTTCTTAACCACACAGTGTTAACATTTAAAAAAAATTCTCGTTTTCTTGGCAATATAATATGTAACGCTTTACAATATCAATTATTAGGAAAGATGATGAAACCATACTTTATATCACATACCTAGAGCTTATGTTAATATCCCACAGCGTTTACCTGTCTTTTTTAAGCTTATATTGCTCATCGTAGTATTGCAAGATGCATCTAGTCTTGATATTTTTTTCTGCTAGATTGGTTGCGTCAGAAATGTGATTATAGAATTGCTTGATAGTTGATTGATAATGATTGTGTGATTAATGTGATGTTAATTTGAATGTCTAGGTGTTTTTTTGGATTATCTGTTATTGTTTATATTATATTCTATTACAATTTATTTTTGTCCTTGTTTTTTGTGTTTTGGGGTTTTTAAGAAATAAATAAGAAACTGCGGATGCTCAGATACAGTAATTTCTACATAAAGGATATATTGTTTATTTTACAACTTTTTTTCTTATGTGATACTTAGGAATAAAACACTGACTCGTACTAAAATGCTTTAAAGCCCTCTGATATACTTAAACAGAAGACAGTGTGTCTGCAGCACGTGCCCCTTTCTTTTATTTTGTTTCATACTGACTATTACGTAAAAAAGATGTTATATCTTACTTCCTAAATGCAACATCGATCAATTTGATCATCGATCGTTTTTCACGTCCGACCCACATCTCCTTCAGGCCTTCCCAGATTTTATCTCGTGTCAGACAGCTTATATCAGTTTTTGTGATCGGGCGAGACAGCGTAAACGCTCTTATATAAGTTGGCATTCCTTGAGATAATCGTGCTGGTAATTAGCGTGTTATTAGTTTCTTATATCGGTCTCACATTTCCGTGATGGCCTAAAGCGCTTTTGGTATCTCGTAGCTGAAAATATTGCTCGTAGGCCTACGTTATAGTGAGCGTAGACAATGGAGTAGCGTAGAGTCTACGACGTAGAGGATGTACATATATATCGGGTGTACGTGTGTGCTAGTTGTTCAACCACTGCTTTGCTTATGTAGACTACATAATTTATACAGTTGTTAGTGACACTGAGATGTGTAGTCAATGGCTAATAACGTCGTGACAGACTGCGAGTGAACTAAAACGTTTTTGAAGTGAAATTGATTTTTACGTCACGTAGCGTAAGTTACCATTATAAGTAATGAGACTGTAACGAAAAGTGGAATATATGGATATGGGAGAGAAGGAAGTTTGGACATTGTTTGTCCCTCCAGTGCTATTATTCTCCACTATCGTATGAATGAAGGTTGCACTATTCTCGTATTTCTGATCATCTTAAGCCGATAATGAACTTTGTAATCGGTTATCCAAATACGACCCTAATTAGGTTGTGATTTCAATTTAATTTGATCACGGTATTCGATACGATATTTATAAAAAAGTAATTCATAATTAAGTAATTCGATTTATTTCTTATAAGATATTAGTTTGAAATACAATTTATGTGTTATGTTGTATTAGAATTTATCTATATTCAATGATAATTCGTTTGAGAATTTAAGAAGTCATAATAAGATCACACATATAACACGTATACTAGAATGGCCTTATGAGTGTTCTGTTTTTCAGTTTCATATGCGGTACCCTAAAATGGTTAGGAAAATGACTCATTTTTAATAAAAAACCACAAGTTTTTTATATGAAAGCAATTAGTATTTTTATTCGCTATATCATAAAGTGGCTTTAAACGTAATTCAATTTTATTTGTAGTGATTTATTCAATATTAAGGAAAAACGTGTACATAATTTGCAATCACGCCATTTTTACGTTTCGTTACGTTTTAAATTTATTTTGCATTCGTGTTTAGTTTAAATATATCAACTACTTACGTCCTTTACTTACTGACCTTTATACTTACTGACTTCTAGTTAACTGCTCCAGGCCTATTATATTTCTTACCCTTCTACAAAGAAGTAATTAACATCTTTGGTTTCATGCTTTATCTATATATTATGTTTAAGTTCGAGGCTTTACTGCATTGATTGAGAGTTTTAAAGGTTTGTAATTCTAGAAGGTTACGTCGGAAAGCTTAAATATTTATAATTATGTAAGTTTTGCGAACTTTCATTTTGCAGAGATGTTTATTTAAATATATTCAATTAACTAAGATATCGAATTCAATTTTTTATCAAGTACGGGTAGAAATTATACTGCGCAAGTTCCATAGATATTTGGGTTTTATATAGAAAGGAGACCGAAGTATTAAATGAATGAAAATGATACAAATAAGAGAAAATGAAAAAAAAGCTCCCTAAACCTTTTATGGTCGTCCAATGGGAACTATTATATTTTTTATCAAAAAGTTAGGTAAATTTGATAACAGTTTGTAAATACTACTTCGAAAAGCACAACGAAGTGCATATTGCGTCCGTAATATCTTCTATATACAGTGAAAAAGACATTCTTTTGACGTCAACAGAAATAATTTCAGAGTCGGTTAGCAGTTTATTTTTAAGTAATTTATCAGTTAGAAGTTTATTTTTAAATAATTAATTATTTTTAATTTTATTAATTTATAGTTGTGAAAAAATAGAATTAGTATTGAATATTTTTATATCCCATAGTATTTTTATATCCCATAGTACGTACGCCTATCTTTCTTGCACTCGACATTGACCAAAATATAATTGAGATTCAACCAGTCTTATATATTTTCTGCTCCATTGATCTTTTCAGGAATGCGATTATGAAGTTGTTTGATAGTTCACGATTAATTTCCAATTAGTGGGATATTAATTCAAAATGCTAAGTCTTTTTTTCGTTTATACTGCGTTTTATAATCTTTTTTTTTTATTGTACTCCACTTGTCCACCGCTTTAAGTAGATCTTTGAGTTGGCCTTGGGTTTTTTAGGAATTAAATAAGGACCTGCGTATATTCAGATACAGAGCTTTCTTTTAAATTGTTTATTTTAGAACTTTTTTCCTTAAGCGGTGAATAAATTAGTGACTTGCACTTAAAATGTTTTATATTCTTTTTTTATCCCTGTGGTACTTAAAAATGGTAGTGTCTTACAGGACGTATCTCTTTCTCTTTTCTACTCCACAGTTACCATTACGGAAATAATATATTGTGTCTAAATCCTACATGCAACTTCGATCAATTTGATCATCGATAATTTTTCATGTCTGACCCACATTTCCTTTAGTCGGTCCTAAATTTCATCTCATATCAGCAGCTTATATCCGTTTTTGCAATCAGGCGAGACAGGCGTAAATGCTTTTATATTAATTGGCAATCCTCGAGATAATCGTACTGGTAATTAGAGCGTTATTAGCTTCTTATATCGCTTTCGTATTTCCGTGATGGCTTAGGGTGCTTTTAATATCTCGTAGCTGAAAGCGTTGCTCGTAGTCTACTTTATAGTATTGCGAAATCTACGAAGTAGCGTAGACTCTACGGCGTAGAGTACATACATACAACGGAGATATATATGTATACCAGTTGTTCGCTCGGCACTTCGCTCGTACGGACTTCATAATTTATACAATTGTTAGTGACACTGAGATATCCAATCAATGATTCACACGCCATGATGGGCTGCTAGTAAACTGAAACGTCTTTGAGTATTTTGTACATTGCATATTCTAAGTCAGTATATAGACATTCAGGTTATTTTTCAGGGCTTTTTTCATTCATTTTGACAACACAGAACGAATATAATGTCAGTTAAGAATTTATTTGTCAATGTCACATTTAACACGTTAACACATTTTTATTTTGTATTATTAATTTTTTATTTATCAAAAATATAATATGTGTGCTCGTTTAGGAAGACCCCATTTTTTGTGTTTTAGTTGCAAATCATATTATATATTTTTTTGACTATCAATCTCTGAATGGTTAGCTTTTTCATCTTCAAAATGTCGGTTGACTTTTTGAAAATTATATTCCATTTCTATAATTCTAGGTCCGTTTTTGACAGTTTTCATTCTACATTTTAGTACGCCTATTTGATTTTTTTATAAATATTAAAATTCCACTATTTAATTGTAAAGTCAAGTATATCTTTCATACACGTAAACAAATTACAGAGGTTTACAATCATCGCTACGCGCTATATTTTTCTAGTAAATATAGGTTAAAGCTCTTTTTTCCTAATTTGGACTTTAACTGTTTCGGAGATGGTTTTTCGTTATCATTTTCATTATTATCTCCAGAACTACGGAATAAGAAATATACCTAGTATTTTACTACGGTCTTCTGAAATTTTCACATCCAACTTTTTACGTGTGTAGAGATGTTTACGAGATACTTAATTTCAAGTTTTTTAAACTCAGAAATTTTTGAAAAAAAATGGCAGTGGATGACAAACAGGCAGTTGGATGCGTGGATTACTGATAAGCGTTCCGATTTTTCCTTTTGAGGTACACGGCCACAAAAGCTTGTAAATAACATACACACATCGACAAAAACAGAATAGGCTGTGATAAACTGGAACTCAACTATGAAAAATTATATAGAATCAAAATAGCTAGGCGGAATTTTATTAAAATTCAATTACCTCTTTTTTAATGTCACCGAGACATTGAGACGGTTCAAAATGACATAAAAACTGCTAGTTTTTAAATAATAATTATCCTCTTTGAGTTAAAGAACGTGTTTTAATCTTTTTTTGTGACGTAAATTTGTAAAATAATTTGATTAAAACATTTAACCGAAACTAAACTTGGATTTATATATAACTCATTTAATTACATCTTTCCGTTTTTTTTCTGTTAACTTTCTCACAATTAACTAATCAATAGCCCGGGCAATGCGCGTTACGAATAGTGTAACTATATGTTCTCAAATATGTATATACATATGTACATTAAGTCGGGTACATAGCAAGCCTGGGAATTGGGTGAAAAGGTACAGGTGTTTTCTTCCATTATGCGGTTTACGTAGCTCTGTCGCGGGTATTGATAATGCGACGTCATACAGAAATACACAATGTACCTTTTAAGGGTGGCGAAATTCTATACACAATAGGGGTGTCGCAAATGTGAGAACTGATAATGAAGGAGTCGCGGAAGAATGGACGATTGTGAGGAGAAACGGAAGGCAGCAAGTGCTGAATTGAAACATGAAACTTTGACTAGTGGAAAGTTGATTTTAAAATTTTCTTTTTCATTGGCATTGTGAGTATAAAATGATAAGTTTTTAAACCGTTGAAAAATTAATGATTGGAAATGTCGTATCGATTTTCATAAATGTTTAATCATGGTAAAAATAAAAAGAAAAAACAAATTTACGAAGGGGTATTAAATAGTATGGAAAGGACCATGATAGGGTTTTATGTATGGGATATGATCCGTATTGAGAAGATTCCTAGGAGAACTAAGGTCGTCGTCGTACTTTCCATGTCGATAATTAGCAGGCAGAAATGGAAATGGGTAGGTTATGTAGCGTGCAGGACCAAAAATCGCTGGGGAAGAAAAATTCTCGAATGGCGGCCATGTACCGGAAGACGCAGAGTGGGACAGCCTCTCGCTAGGTGGAAAGATGACTTGGTAAAACCATGGGAAGCTGTTGGATGCAAGTGGGAATCTGATCTTTGTGGGAATGTATAGGGGGCCTGTGTACCGCAGTGGATGTCTTCCGACTGATGATTACTGAGTTGCATCACGCCTGAAGATCAGAAGTAGGACTTCTTTAAACGTTCCTTGATAATATTTACAAAACAAGAATGGAATAAATTTAGTTTAGTAAAAATTAATATTTGATGGTTTTTTTTATTAAATGAACAAATATATATTAAATACGGAAAATTTAATGAAGAAATTTTCCGCTCGCAATTACTTTAAATTAAAAAGACGTATGAATAATCTTTCTCATACAAACTTCGTTTATGCGATAAATATCTTGTTGAAATATTCTCGACTAAATAACCATTTATGACATAAAGCACTGAAAATAGAGACGTGAACTAATGTACTAAAAATTAATCCCAACAAATCAAAATTATAAATAAGCAAAGACATTGTGTTTATAGAGGTTATAAATTTGGTATTTCACAGCGAATTGATAGCGGTCTGCGGTTTTTCACTAAATTTAATAGTGATGGGCACCTAAAACATTACTCTAAAGATATTTTTTATTTTAGATTTTTTCCAATGAAACGAAAAAACATTGAGAAAGTTTTATTGTTTCTAAAGTAAATCCATATCGAAAGAATTTCTCGTCTAAGCTTCCATTCGATTATAAAATTTTAGATATTTTTGAAAATATCAGTGTTTTTTGAAAAAAAAAACGATTGGTAGGAATTTTATTTATTTACATACTTTAATATATACAATAAATATATACGGCGGATTTATTACTATGAAAGCAATCTCTTATAGACAACCGGAACACAAGTTCAGCTTCGCTCGATGAGTGGCCGGGAATTGAAGCCGAGTCCTCGCAAACGCCGAGCCGTCAAAGGCGGTATACCTTGTGACCAGTCTAATAGTAGTCTAGAGATTGTCGTCACCAACCTAGGTGGGTGAAGACAATCTTCAGACTACGAGTCGAAAAGTAATTTAAGATATTCCTAGGGTAGATCGGGTGATTTCTGTTGTTCAAAATATTGGAAAGAAACATTTTATGTTGGTACAGATGGCATTAATCACCAATTTTTTTTTAAATTAAGCGGTATTCAGATTTACGTTTGTATTTTCCACGACCGAAATATGTATCAAAAACTTAAATTTTTGAATTATTTTAATTTTTTAAAACCAGGATCAATGAAATCAGCGTAAGACATATTTCCACAATGAAGCAAAGGCAATACAATTTTTGACGGTGGAAAATTTTAGTTTCAACATTTAGCAAAATTTTAAAGTCTCTTGTCCAATTTTTTGAAGATATAATCACCATCGTCATTCACTTGAGGTCATAAGCTCAAATTTTAGCAATCGGAAAAATCAAATCCTTTACAGCTCTTGCAAATGTGGTGATGTACTATTTAGCATTAAATGCAGGAAATGTGACAACCTTAATTTCAAAAAGCGGTCTTTGATTGGAACTTATGGCAGTTCGGAATTAAATTTAGAATTTTATTTTATTTAATCAGCTAGAATGTGTCGGGGGAGAAGTAACGCAAGATTCCATAATTGTCTGTATCTTTTGAATTTATGACCAAATGCAGAGCCTAGAAATTTTGCCAAATTTTCCAATCTAAAATTCATAAACGAACTTAAGAATGAAAAATGCTAAATGAAAACTCAATTTATTTTTTTAAACATTTTCAATGGTGTACCGTTCCATGAGATACACGACTAACAATTTTTCACTCGATGAACGATGCTTAACATAACCCTTATATTTATTTTTTTTTAATATCTAACTTTAAAGTGTATGAAGTCTAGAACTGAATGAGCTGTGCAGCTATGTTAAAAGGACGGATGAAGTTATAAGCGTCTCTTATTTGGCCATGGACCGCTGAAAACGAATGTGAAAAATATGAGATAAAAAAATAAAAGATACAACATAGTAAAATATAAGATATAATATAGTTTGTAATATGATGATAATAAAACTGTTATTTCTCAGCTGCAATTCAAATTTATTAGTATAAAATAAAATATAGGTTAATTATCATAGGCTATTTGTTATTTCTAATGTAATATTTACTAGCAATCCGATTTGGCTTCGAATTCATATATATAACCAGCCCGTGTGTATAATTTTGTTTATAAAAACACCGCCGTAACTCGTAAACTTTTTTTTACAAAACTAAGCTACATAAGGAAAATTTGATCCATATAATTTGAGGAAAATTAGAATAAAATTTAATTTGATAAGTTTTAAGGCAGTTTTGGCCACTGAACTCTGGAAAATTGAATTGAAAAATGATGTTTTTCTTAATTTTACGTTTTAACGTTTATTATGGATGTTCTGTAACATATAAGAGTATGTTATCGCATACTTCATTGTAGAACTTTTTGAGTAACATAATGTTATTTTATATTCTCTCTATCTATCTCCAACAATATAAGCAGCGCACGTCGAGTCATCTCCGGGTAATTTCCATAAAAGGATTAAACATTTTCATTCAAATTTTCCTTGTGATACATATATTCATTAATAGAAATCGGAACAAAATCCGTTGTGCGGTTACCGAGAAAATCCGAGACCGTTTGAACGAACATATAGACAGACGTGACGAGGGGCTCTGTTCTGTGATATCTATTTAATTCCTAAAATAAACTTTTATCTGAAAAAGCTACGCTATTTTCGAGCTTATTTGCATCAGACAGAATACCTTATATATCGTATCAACCCTTCAAAAATTACGATAAAAATAATTTTTACACACATTCAAACGAACATACAGAAACGTAATAGGGTTGAAACTGGCAGAGTGTCTCATATCGATTAGTCAATCGTGAGAAATTAAGCGACAAACATCTTAGTGTGGCGAGTGAGTCGCTTAATTAAGGAAACATTAGTTCGGTAATATCGTTAACTCGATGTTAAGAGCCCGTTAAATTCAGGTAATATTACGAAGTATTAGCGTTTAATTGTTTCTTAACTCGTTTATAGCGAAATAGTTACTTATTTATTTTTATAAATGTAAATATAACTTTGAATTTTGCTATTTCAAAGAAGTGTAAATATTGGTAAATATATAAAAATGATGTTAAAAAAGTAGTGGTCGTATATGAGATAAGGGCGGTTTTCAAAGTACCGTATGGAAAGTATTCTCGTTTTGTTAATATGTTATTCAATCTGTTTGTCACAGTCTTTCGAAAGTTAAACTATATGTGTTTTGGTCAAAATTGCATAAATTATGTACAGTTGTAAATAAAATTAAGTCATTTTGCTTTGTGGAAATTCAAATGTGGTAAAGCACATTATAAAAATGAGATGGGTATCTATGGTCGGAAATGAAAATGTTACCCTTTATTCCTACTTCAAAAACCGAACCCTTACGTGTCCGTCCGTCTCTTTATCTATATACATATATGTGTACAACATATTTTTATATATTTTATTGGTCAATATTTTAGACCGGGTAAGTGAAGTAATAACATTTTATTTAGCATCCAGTAAAGTTGTATATATTTTGATAATATATATAACTTTACTGGGCGTTTAACGGAACCTTTTCGGGAATTTTTATAAATTTCTTAATTTTTGGGAAACTTGCAATATTTTTATACCTTCAAAAGATATACAAAGCAATATATTTATTAGGATAAAAATAATAATATATGTAAATAGTTTAATAGAAATATTATATACCCTTCAATATTTATATGTTGTTTTTATACACTTGGGTACCTAAGTATATAAAACAAGTTTTATTTTTTTTAATTTAATATCAAATATACAATGAATGTGGTAAAATATTTGTAATATTTTATTTAAAATCAAATATACAATAAATGTGGTAAAATATTTGTAATATTTTATTTAAGATAAAATATACAATAAATGTGGTAAAATATTTGTGATATTTTATTTAAAATCAAATATACAATAAATGTGGTAAAATATTTGTAATATTTTATTTTAAAATCAAATATACAATAAATGTGGTAAAATATTTGTAATATTTTATTTAATTTTTTTTAAATTTTAAAATCAAATATACAATAAATGTGGTAAAATATTTGTAAAATTTTATTTAAAAAGAAAAAATGACAATTATATTTCATTATGTTTTCGACAACAATTATTTTTAAAGACGATGTAAGAAGAAAAAGAAGAAAGAATAAATTTAATCCATCGATAATTATTAACATCTCTTTAAAAATGTGAATAAAAACGCTAGTATTTTTTAAAATTTTCTTAACGCGTATAGGTTAGTGGCTATCGATTTTTAACCAAAAATAAAATCGGATGTCATTAAAAAGGTTTTATTGAGATCCTAATTTCGGCCTTTTAAAATCTATATAAAACGTAAGTACCTTTCAAGTATTCGTCGCTACGTATGTCGTTGTCATTAAGATGTTAATAGTTCTGAATGAGACATGAAATTGGCTCTCATTAAACAGGCCTTTCAAGATCCTAATTTCGGCCTTTTAAAATATATATAAAACGTAAGTACCTTTCAAGTATTCGTCGCTACGTATATCGTTGTCGTTAAGATGATAATAGTTCTAAATGAGACATGCAATTGGCAAATCATTAAACAGGTATTTTAAAATCTCAATTTCGTCCTTTTAAAATCTATATAAAATGTGAGTAACTTTCAAGTATTCGTCGCTACGTATGTCGTTGTTATTAAGATGTTAATAGTTCTGAATGAGACATGAAATTGGCTCTCATTAAACAGGCCTTTCAAGGTCCTAATTTCGGCTTTTTAAAATCTATATAAAATGCAAGTACCTTTCAAGTATTCGTCGCTACGTATGTCGTTGTCGTTATGATGTTAATAGTTCTAAATGAGACATGCAATTGGCTGTCATTAAACAGGTCTTTTAAAATCTCAATTTCGTCCTTTTAAAATCTATATAAAATGTAAGTAACTTTCAAGTATTCGTCGTTACGTATGTCGTTGTCATTAAGATGTTAATAGTCCTGAATGAGACATGAAATTGTCTCTCATGAAACAGACATTTCAAGATCCTAATTTTGGCTTTTTAAAATCTATATAATCATATAATGCGAGTATATAAATCTATATAATATATCGAGCGATATAAATCTATATAATGCGAGTACCTTTCAAGTATTAGTCGCTACGTACGTAGTTGTCGGTAAGATGCTAATAGTTCTAAATGAGACATGCAATTGGCGATCATTAAACAGGTCTTTTAAGATTCACATTTCTACCTTTAAAATCTGACTTTTCTAAAATCTTTCTAAAAATAAGTATTTCTTAAATCCTTGTCATTACGTACGTACATCCTTACAGCCGAATTGCTTTGAAATTAGTCCAAGACAATGGGTATATGTAAATTTCTAAATCCAGTAATTGTTTTATTGTAATAGCTATTTTTAGTATTGAACTATTAAAAGATGTAAATTTATAATATCTCCATTAGGGGTAAATTTTCCTTATAATTCTTCAAATATATATTTATAAAAATGGTAATCCTATACAAGTGATTGGTAATGGAATAGGAAAAAAAGATTTCATCATTGTAATATCGATTAATAGATAAAGGTGGTTCACTTATTTTTAAATGGAATATATTTAGTTTTTCTAAAAAATAAATCCACATTCTTTGTCAATTTGGTTTTTACTGGTGAATTTTTTACTATTACGATTGACTACAATAGTTTTATCTTTACATAAAAACTAAAAAACCTTTGAATTTCACTGCCTACTTGGCACACAATAATGCTCTACACACTAAAATATTGTAAGATGAAAATGGTAAAGGTATTGCAAGGAAAACAGTATTTTTTTTCCAAGCACGTACTTCAAGTGTAACAGAACGAATCTGAATATGGAAATTGGTTTCCATTTTCGTTTGAGAGAAAAAAATGTGACAAATTATAAGATGTAACTCGGTTACGAAAATCGGCGTTTATAACCGTTGTGACACGTCGTTATAATAAATTCACTTCGAGATTCGAAAGTCACGTAAAGAATATTATTCATTTAGTTAGTTCTTTGAAAGCATACGTAGGAAAACTAAAGGTTTTGCAAGTGGAATTAAATAAATCAGTCAGTTGTGAATTGAATTAAAGCTAGAATTTCCCTACCTGCTTCATTTAAAGCCATTTGAATATAATATACACACATTTTTGAATGTGTATCTATTGATTTAAAAACATTTAAAAGTTATATCAGAGAGAATCGCTATAACTAAACTCCGTGTTGGGATTCGCACAAAATAGAGTTCTGTAGTTGCCTATGGTATTTCGGGAGAGATGACCATAGCTTTTTCTATCTTATTTAAACTGATTCTGAAATAATTTAAACGACGATGTAAATGTAAATTTTATTTTGTTTCATAAATCTTTGAATACAAACAATGAAAGATATCTGGTTAAAAAATTTGCATACAATAAATTAAAAAAAACAATCGACTGGCCATCTCTTCCGATATATGGGAGAAAGATGGCCACAGGTGTATAGGATACATGGCCTCACCAGGATTTAAACTGATTGTGAGACCAATGAAATGCTAATATCAATGGTAATGAAGATTTTTCTTTATTAATCTTTCATAAAATAAAATTAAAAAAACAATCGACTGGCCATCTCTCCCGATATATGGGAGAAAGATGGCCACAGGTGTATGGAGTAGATGGGCAGATCAGGATTCAAACTGACTGTGAGACAAATAAAACGCTAATATTAATGATAATGAAATTCTTCTTTATTAATCTCTGAATATCAGCAAAAAATATAAACTTTTAATTATAAAGAAAAAGAAATTAAAATTTGCAAAATATTTTGAGATGGACGTTAAAATACGCAATATATATTCTGCTCTTCCCTTTACCTTTTCAAGTAAATTGTTTTTTCTTCTTTTGACCGTTTATCTCAGAATAGATGATCACATATAATAATATAAAAAAAGACCTCTAGAGAATTTTGAGGTTAGGTTAATGTGACATATTAACATTTTAAAAATGGTATTAAAATTATGGTAAAACTTAGAAACCTATTTTTGTAGGTGGTAATAATTTTGTAATATTATAATTTTGTAATTTAGTATAATAATTTTGTATAACTTAAAAAGAAAAGTGACGCGCAGCGGCATACTTGGTTCCAAGTTAGCCGCGAAAGGACATGTCAAAATAAAGTTACAGCAAATAAAGTTAAGTTTAATAAAGTGGAGTTTAATAAGTCAAATAAAGTTAACTTTATAACATAACAATGAAAAATATCGAGAAACTATCTCCTTATATCTCTTAAAAATGTCGAGGAAAATTAAACAAAATAATTTTAATTGAAGTGCAAACCCAACTCTAAAATCTATAAATTTCTCAGATTTTCCAAAAATATAGCTGGAAAATTATGCTGAGATAATGAGACAAACATATATAATGTGTGGAATTACATAAATTTTAAACGTCACAATTTCATGCACATCATTTTGAAATTGACGAAACTTAAAATTAAAAAAATGTATTTCTCTACGTAAACTTTAAATGAAAAATTTTACATGTATACACACGAAAGACAGGAACAAGAGTGAATAGGAAAAGTAAGGGAATGAAGCTGGAAAGGATTTTATGCAGAAAACACTTATTCAGACCAGTGTTGCAGGTTGCTAGTGCTAGTATTTGTGATGTGATTTCCGTAATAATTAGTATATTATGGCAGGGTGCAATTCTCTAGTCCATATTATCCTTGAAATCAATGCAATCATCCGATTACCACATACAGAAAATGTTTAAAATATTAACAGATTTTTACGTAACCAAAATATACGGTTCATGGTCATGTAACAAAAATATAGGGATGTAATATCTTATAACTCAGAAGGTAATTATTTTTGATCATTTTTGAAGTAAAACTTCTTTACGCACGCTTGACTTGGGGAGTATGCTGGTGAATGCGTGACGAGAGCGTTACGAAAAGTGTGATCGGGCGAGGTTAACGGAAGTTGAGAGGGATATATAAGTTAGTAAAGACAGAAAGAGAGTTACGTTGTCTGTATTACACTGTAGGGGAAAGAGAGAGCAGTGCGCCCGCACATTTTCTTTCTCTCTTCCTCTCATAGCATATATATATATATATATATATATATATATATATATATATATATATATATATATGCGAGTTTGCTAGCGTTACGCGAATGGTGTTTTTTTTATTATTTTGTAATTTCATTTCGTTCTTGAACAATTTTATAAATTATTATTTTGTTCAATACATTCAATATTCTACGTTTAAAGTGAATAAAATTGTAAATTCATTTTAAAGTTCATATCTTGTGAATTTGAAGTTTTACTTCAGTCGTGTGGTCTAAAGCACACTCGTTTTTTTATTGTTAACTAATCACGAAGGAGTTAGGGTAGAAAATACTAGTTCAGACTAATCTTAAGTAAATTAACTATGGAATGTGCATGTTTGGGACCAATTTTGTTATACCCTTAAGCAGAAAATATATAAATTTAATAAATACCCTATTTATTAAAATATTACACACCATACGTAACATTAAAAATGTATATAATCGCATTAGTAAATAAATAAATTTATATAACAACTACATTGAAAACGTTCCAGGTTCTGCACGAAATAAATAACACTCACACTTAAGTATATGAATATGTAGTAGCTATTTACATAAATCACGCAAAACGTAACAACAGAAGCCAATTAGCGCGTGCCTATTTGATATGACGTCACTTTGATTCCGCCTCATTCGAACGACGTATTCGAATCTATAATTAGACCTGCGAAATCGATCAATACGCACAAAGCCTCCGATTCGTATCTGAATTAATTTCCTGTAATGCGTAGCGAACACCTGACAGGAAATGGAAGTATTAATAGATATGAGCGAAGGATGTCTACGATCTTTCATCTTTAATCTTCACATATCAGTGTATCCCTTTCGGTATTGTATTGTCAGGATTTTCGTCTGTATTATTTTGAACCAAATGGCTGGAATTATATTGTGAGTTCTGATTAAGGAGAAGCAAAGGGGTTGTATTTTGTTTTATATGCCCAGAGAGCTCGTTAACATGTTACAGTGCTTGCGTCATTTTAATTAGTGCCACAAGCGGTAGTAGTAAAGCGGCGTTGAAAGGAGAGTAATATTTTTGTTAGTATACAGAGTGTAGTTAAAGTGGTGTAGAAATCCAGGCTTCTACGGATGTTGAGAATAAATTTTTTGTTCTTTTTTTCATCATATCTTGACTTTCGTCGTACCCTTCTCTACTAAAAGTCGTGAAAATATTGTGAACCCTTCTTCTTCATTGCATCTTCATTGCTGAATGTATGAAGATGCGACAAAAAAGAAGTGTGCCCGTGGTGATTTGTCTTGTTAGAGGAGCTGACCAGCAACTTTCGTGTTACCCTGTCTTTGGTTTGTCTCAAGGCGGCGGTGATAGAAATTCTATGATTGTCTTAACTTGATTAGATCAGAGATTAGGATTTCGATTGCAAGACTTTTTTGCTCTCTATTTTTCCTAACATAAACACTTTGTCTAGGTTATCTGTCTTATGATCTACGAGCTACCATATATGACCAAAGTAACTGAGGACTCTCTAGTGATGACCGATTATTTGGTTTTAATATGGAAGTGATCGAGCAGGAATTTATTGGTTCCTTTATCAGTGCATGGTATAATTGGCACTTTCCTTCAATCTCACATGTCAAAACATTTATATTATTCTTTTTATATATTACACTTCTGCATGAATTGATTAAGAGTCGGACCCACATAGAGAGGTAGGGAAAACAAGTGTTCGCACCAGTTACCTCTTGGTGATATTGGAGAGCTTTTTATATTGCTTATTCTATTAGGCTTGCTCACTCCAGCTTTTACCATCTGAATGTGTCGTCTAGTCTCTACCGCGCTCCACCTTACTGGTTACTTAACGTAGATTTAAGGTATAAGGATACTAATAAAAATAAAATCGACCATATTTCCAAACCAAAATCACCAGAACAAAATAAGATGATAAATTAAGCTTATACGCAGTCAGAAAGTGTGTTACGAGAGTCCAAAACCTTCATATTTTTGTAAAAGGTGTTGCGATATTTTCAAAGTATCAGGAGCAAATCTCGCCGTCTCAATCGGAAATTCATGTGAGCGAAGCTGCAGGCTAAAGGAATACGGCTGGAATGAATATAAAAAGACTTACAGAAGTTTCGTATAATATAAGAAAAGGAAGGTTACTAAGTATATATTTCTTTAATTTTTCCCGTTGTTTAATTATACAGGTGAGCGAAACTGCAGGCTAAAGGAATACGTCGGGAATGAATATAAAAAGACTTACAGAAGTTTCGTATAACATAAGAAAAAGAAGGTTACTAAGTATATATTTACTTAATTTTTCTTGTTGTTTAATTATACATGTGAGCGAAACTGCAGGCTAAAGGAATACGTCGGGAATGAATATAAAAAGACTTACAAAAGTTTCGTATAACATAAGAAAAAGAAGGTTACTAAGTATATATTTACTTAATTTTTCTTGTTGTTTAATTATACATGTGAGCGAAACTGCAGGCTAAAGGAATACGTCGGGAATGAATATAAAAAGACTTACAGAAGTTTCGTATAACATAAGAAAAAGAAGGTTACTAAGTATATATTTACTTAATTTTTCTTGTTGTTTAATTATACATGTGAGCGAAACTGCAGGCTAAAGGAATACGTCGGGAATGAATATAAAAAGACTTACAGAAGTTTCGTATATTATAAGAAAGGTTACTAAGTATACATTTCTTTAATTTTTCTTGTTTTTTCAACGTAAGTTTATTAGTTTCCACGGCTCGTTTAGTAATGTTTCTCGTTGTTTCATGATAAGTTTGTTATGTTTTCTTCGGGTGAAACTGTAGATTTGGAAAAGGTTTTTGTATCTGTTAAATAAATAAAAATCGTGAAAACAAATAATGCAGTAATAAAAATTGAAGTAAAAGAAAAATAAGTAGAAATGACAAAAAAAAAATTTTAAGATGATTTAAATGTTTGAAAATTCGGAATGATTGTGATAAATTGTTTTGACTTAATTTTAACTGGGAAAATTTATGACATATTCAGAGCGATCATTTAATCACATTGTTTGGGCACTTCTAGTTTAGCTGAAGAATTTAATCTAGCCAGTTTTTTACCTAATTAGCACAAAATTAGAATAAATGAAAGAGTCCTTAGTAAGTATATTTTTATTTCGTCGTTTTTATAAGTGTGTCATTAGCGCAGTGGTAAAGTATTGCACTTTAAAGTATTCCGTTCGAATTTTGGTATGTATCTTTCTTTTTTGTTTTATTATGACGAAAATGAGACAAAAAAATCATCAGCCTAAAAACTAGGGTTAAACATATTTAAGAAAAGCAAACTATTTTTTTTTTATTAAAACTGGTCAATAAGTAGATAAATGCAGACGCAACTTTTCCCCCATTTTTGTTTCAGAATCAAACAATGATTTATTCTTTAATTTCTAATTCTTTTAGATCCCTAGATTACATATCTAATAAAAATATGACTATAAATGTTATAAAAATCATTTGTCTAGAACCATTAACAAACGTTTTGCGTTCGAAATTGGCCTCTATAAAACTTCTTTTTTAATTACATTTATGAATACACGAATAATGCTCGCATCAAAATGAAAACTGTAAGTTTTAAAACCACAGGCATTTAATAAAAAAAAAATAAAAATAAGAAAAAACAAGTCTTTCATATTGTGTATATGTAATAAATATTTTTTTTTGTCTCAAATGTAATATTAAATCTTACGGTTATAAATATTAAGTTAAATATACCTTAATTGACAATTGAAATACATAATTTAATGGACAGTTAAAATTAAAGTGAATATTTAAACGAACAACGAAATTATTGTTGTTATCGTGTGTGTGATAGGTGAAACATAATTTAAAATTATTCCGGAATTCCGAACAATTCTGGTTTCTACGTAGACATTTAAATTTTACATAGACAACCTTCTACAGAATACAGGCCCAAGTGCATGTCGGTACAGTCTTAAAGTGAGGTTTCATAATTGTCTATACATTTGATGTAGTTGAAAGTTACTTGGAATAATTTTAATCAGGAATTAATATCAAGATTTCATTTCAGATCCACTATTGGATAATCAGAGGGTTTGAATAGGGTTCTTAGACTGGCTATATATTTGGAAATGAAACTGACTTTCTATTTACGATATATTATACTAATGTGTTAAACCTCTCTCGCAAAATTGTTGAACTGTGGATTTGAAAAAAAAATGATTTATTTATTATAAACTTTAATGTAATAATTGACACATATGGTGGACTTACTTCCACGACAGCAATAATCAACCACAATACTAGTGAAACGGTAAATAGTATTGTGATGGGTTGCAATAGATTATATAATTAACTAAAAGTAAAAGAAAATTAAGGCTTAAGACTAACTAAAAGTAAACAAAAATTGGGTGGCTTAAGACTACATCTGGGTAAATAAATATCTTTTAATAAAAATAGAAATTCAGAAGAGGTGGGCCGGAGAATCACGCTCACCTGGAAGAAATACTGCTCTCATAAAGAAAGTTCAAATTGCAATTACCGTTGTCCACTTAGAAAATAGTTATGGACACGGCTGCTTTACTATGTCTTACCTATGGTTGCCAAACTTGGACGTTCGATGCCAAAACAAAAAAACAAAATCCACACCACTTAAAGACCAATGGATAAAAGCAGCATGGATTTAAAACTCCAACATAAGATGAGAAACGCGCACGTCCGCAAGAAAACCAAAGTTACAGATACTTTAACTCTTCACTACAAAGGAAATGGAAGTGGCTAGGTATAACGATAACAGATGGACTTAGAGAGCAGTAAAATGGTTCGAACTGCGAGGAAGAAGAGCGAGAGGCTGCCCGCATACCAGATGGGCGGATGAAATAGCGAAAGTAGCAGGACGAGGTTGGTTAAACACCACCAAAGGTAGAAAGAAGTGGCATACCTTGGAGAAGGCTTTTACCTGATATAATATACATAATATAATATACCCATATAATATACATAATATAATATACCCATACAAAAATAATCTCTACTTATAATGTAACAACATAATAATACAAAATATTAATATAAATAATTATTTGGGATTCAATTATAATTATGTTAATTTTATTTTTAAATAATTATTTGAGATTCAATTATAATTATGTTAATTTTATTTTTAAACTATGTTAAATCGTTTCTAATTATATTAATAACTATTTAAAATTTTGTTTGTGAATGTAAAGAAATTATGGCATTGTAAATTTTTTTTTTGTATGAAATGCAATTTAATTTAATTTTATAAAGCTTTATTATTATTATTATACAAGACCATACGGTAGAAGTAAAAACAGTGCAGTGCACATTCAACTGATCATATTTTACCCAATTTGACAAGAAATAATATCATAATAAATATGATATATTAATGTACAAATGTGTCCAACAAATTTATAAAAATTATGTAGTTACGTACAAAATAAACCCCATGATAAATAAATACATTTGTAAAATAAACCCCATGATAAATAAATACACAAATCTATAAAAGTTATGTAGTTACGTACAAAATAGACCCCATGATAAATAAATTCATTTGTCTATAGAGAAAATTCACGCTTTCATTATAAATGTGGACTTTTAAATATTGAGCACACCCGAGCACGGGAGAGAGGGAGTATGTAATATACATGCATATAATTTTTTCGGGTATGCTCGGCCCATAGATGAATATACGCGAGGCGCGTCACGCTGCGTTACGCGAACGTCCATTTTTTTCCAAACGCAAACAATACTTTACTCGGTCGCTCTACGTTCCTCTCATTCGGCCGTACTCGGTCTAACACCGACTATACCCGAAGCACGTCACGCGTGTAATTTCATATGTTTTATTATACCCTATACCGAGCACAATAAAACTACTGTAACTGATACGCGTACAAAAATCATCACCAAGTACCCTATATCTGGTACCGTAAAACTACTCTTCCGCCGGGTGTACACAAAACCGCCTTTCATGTTTCCGACAAAAGATAAGAAGCGCCCGTTCGTTCAACCCACCTCTCTACGTAAGAGAGACATAATTAAACGCGATGTCAAAACAGCTTAACGGCCTTTACCCTGCGCGCAATAGACAGCCGTATTTCTGTATACATGTAGGGCTCGGTGCGTCCTATAGCCTCGGGCTCGAATGGCTGTCGCTTTTCCCGTCTGATTTAATTATTTAGAATTCGCGTCGCTAGGATTCAATACCGCTAGACACAGTACGGTTTTGTGTAATTGGTAGGTTCGTTTAGAATTAGTTGTAACGTTGTAAAGGAGATATCTTTAGGGATTGAATGAGATGGTTATACTTCAATAAGAGGGTAATACCTGTGAAGGAAAGAATGTCTGTATATTTTGATCCGAACTAAAATTATAAATGTAAAAGTGTGTTTGTTTGTTCTTCTTTCATGCTGTAAAAAATAGATTTAAATTATGTTTAGTATAAAGATAGCTGATAAATAGGGAAATAATGTAGACTACTTTTTAATTTAGAAAATATTATCCTAACTAAAATATTATAAACAGGATAGTTTATTTGTTGGATCTTCTTCCACGTAGCAACGAAGTCAAGAATACAATGGTCGGAAAAACTCATTCCTTAGAAAAATTAATTTTTTGTTACGGAAAAGTACACAACAGGACTAACGAAGCAATGTCGTAACGAAGCTAGGTACCAACATTATTTTTTGAAACGCTACGTACGCAATATAACAGAGCAAAAGAATCATTCCCTTTAATCTGTAATTTAGAGGGAATATTTTTTTTTTCATTATCATTTGATGTAATGGAAAAAATATTATTATAAAGTCGCGAAAATATAGACTTAGTATTTAATGTCTCTTAATCATTCTTAATAATGTTGCATGTTTTAATTTCTACCCATAGGTATGTAATTGTAACCACACAAGCAAAATCGTTAGTAAAAGCCAAAGATATTGAATATATTTGGCGTTAATTTTGTAGAAATTCATTATTCACAATTAAATTAAACTACGTGATGTAATATTATTTCTACTTTTTTTAAGTTCTTTACTATGACCTAGGTTTCGTTGTATTTATATTTTCTTCAAGTGGGCAAGAAAATATAAATAAAACTACACCACTCCCCTACCATAAACTCACTAACGTAGACAGTGGGAAAACCTGCAAAAACCGGCTTCCACTATTGTTTTGTGTGATATATAAATGCTGTTGGAAGATCCTAATATTAATCTTTGCTAACAGCCCACCTGAAGATGTTGTAATACAACAAAAACTAGGTCGTGGTAAAGAACTTAAAGAAAGTAGAAATAATACCACATCACGTAGTTCCAAATATATTTTCGAAATAATGAGTTTTGCGCAAATGCACCATAAAGATTAAATAGTTCCGTAGTCAAATGCGGAACCCTTATAATTTCATTATTAACTTGTTTTTATGTCCTTCCGTCTGTCACATCATCGGAGTTTTCTTCAGTTTTAGACTTACGGTCATGCAATTTTGCAAGCGTATGCTTAATATAAATATCTCAATTAAAATGTAAGAAATATTTTTTTACCCGTGCATAACTAACTAAATAATAACTTATTAGGTTATTTCTTGTCTAAAAAGATTGCTATTAAAATCGAAAAAAATGATTGTTTTCGTAAAACATCCTCATGATCGCGTTCAGTGGAAGACGAGCTATATTTGGAAGCAAAAAATATCTGTGAAAATTCTAAATACGAATATTTGATTAGAACTTATTATTTAACTTATTAAATAGACTGAAATAAAATTATTTCAATCAACTCGCATCAACAAAAGAGATGAGGACAGTTAAGGAATTCTGTTTGTGCATGTTTCGACGCGCATTTGGCCTGTTTTATTCGGTTTACGTATGTCAGAAAGACAAAATGGAACCTTAATAACCTCATTTTCGTGTCCCGTCATCCGTTGTTCTCAGATATCGTTTGACGCAGAAATTTGAAATTTATTTATTTAATTATGTATATATATATATATATATATATATATCTCTATATATATATACATATATATATATACACATATGTAGTTAATTTTTAAATGATATTAATTAAAAGCGAAGGTTAGGACACCTAAATTAATTTCTTCAGAATTTTATAAGCAATAAGAGGAGAAATTGAAAGGCGGGTGAAGGTATTGTATATTGATTTTTAAATCTCATATATCATGTGGGGTATCAACTGAAAAAGAAAATTACGGAGATCATACATACAATATTTCCAGATTTAAATTTAAATTTTTTAAAATTTTTCAATTCTAGTGTTACAAATTGTCTATAGGTGGGGTACACCAGTACCACGACACTTATTATTGCTGTGCAGTTGTGTATTATATTTTTTTTATTTATATCTATTCTTGCACAACTTATTTTCCACACAGTTTCCAAGTTTACACTGAATATATAATTTATACATTATATTATATAATTTATACATTGTATAATAATTAAATAAAATGAACAATCACTCTATTACTTGTCTTTTTAACTAATATTAATAATTTAATATTATAAATATTTTTGGTATTTATCGTTTTATTAATTTTACATACCATTAACAGCCTTGATCTTGTTCTATCTTGCCTTTCGAAAAATTAATTTCAACACCCATTTTGATAATTAGCCAAAGAATTCACGGTAAAATTGGACTTAATTTTTAATGGAGCATTGCATTCTTGACTCTATTTATTTGAATTTATCAATTTATTTTGAACTACTAATAAAGAATTAATCAAACTATTTTATGCATCACCCAAGAAATAACAACATAATTAATTTAACTTTCATAAACAACAATACAATCAAATTGCAATCCAAGATTGCACATTGATTGTATTGCTAAACTCGTCTAATTCATTATTATTGATAAATAGCCTGAAATTCGATAGAATACTGTCTTAATAACTATCATCATCATCATCATTATCATCATATATATTAATACGCTAAGGTTAAGATGTTACACTCCGTTTTTAGAAAAAACCTCACAACTAATCCACATAAATTATATATCATTTTATAGATAATTGCTTGCTCTACCGGCATCCAAAACTAAAAAATTTATTATTGCTATTGTTTTTGCAAATTAATTAATTATTAAAATTATATACACAAAACAGCAATGCTGCCATCTAACGGCTCAACGTCAATACGATTGACGGTCGGTAAAATTTTTGTTTAATTTCAAATCCACTCACGTATAAATAAAGTGGCGCTTTAGCTCAATGCTTTTGATACTTGCGCCTCTATATGTCAATTTTAGTAAAATATTTGTTTGATCTGTCATCTGAGCTTGATAATGGAATAAATAATGCGAAGACTTCGCACGGGTCAAGCTAGTTAAACATATTTAACTATCTACGAGTACTAACTATCTAGTCTTAATATCTATCTAGTATATAGCTCTTCTATACATAATAAAATGAATAAAAGTGCATTGAAAGAGAAAGTCATAAAGATGCTCAACTAATTTTTTCAGAATTTTATGTTTTTTGTATTTTTTGAGGTATTGTTGAAAATTGCCACGAAAAATGTGGATGGGTCCATTTTCAAAATTCAAATCACAAGTATTTTGTGGTTATAAGACTTTTTAATTACTTTATAATTTAATTGTATCCATCCAGATGGCTGTATTGCCAGCGTATAGTGGTTTTACTGAAGATGCCATTGATTATGATTTATATGGGTACGCGTCGGTAGCTCAGGGGGGAGGTGAAGTTTGCGGGGAGCGGAAAATATAATCTTCTGTTTCGCTCTAGATCGTCCTATTTATACGAGCATAAAAGATGAGAGAAAACTAACAAAATAATAATTTGTATGTCGTATAATTTGTATTTTAAATTGCAAAGTGACAAAAAGAATCTTTTCGTTGCCCACCGTGTAAGTCGCTTTTGATTTCCAGCTTCATGCTTTTACTTTATTAAAAAAATCGTTTTTCAAGACTTTGTTACATGTTTACATGCGAATACGAAATAAGTCATCACTATTTCTATAATTTTTCTTAAATACAATCACTTTTTGATATTCAACCAGTTTTAGACAAGTGTGAATACCAAATTGCATTTAGTGTGTTATGAACTGGAATTCGATGGAGAACACAGGGGAGATAAAACAGTGCATTGTAATTAATATGAGGAACTGTACGAATGACTTATTATTTTTTACTTTCTGTATTAAAAATTTAAAAAAATTACATGCCCCAATTTTCCTTTGCGATTAAGTTAAAATTTTTATAACGATTAATCTAATGATTTAATTCTGAAATAATTAATTAATACAAAGAACTAAAACAAAATTAACTAATTAAATTAAAAATTAAATAACAACAGACTTAAATTAACCCGCCCTGCGTATAATTATCTAAGACGGCTTCATTTATTCAAATAGAATATAATCTCTTCTGATGAGATGAACAGTGAGCCAAACCCTCCTGCGGTAATTGCAGAAAATATGTTTAACGTAACTAGTTAGCAAGAAAAGATTAAAGTTTGACTTAAAAGGATTTTGATAATAAGATTTTACAGAGAATTCTGTAAATATCTACACTGTCTTGTACATATAGGGTTAAGGAGAGCTGAGTGATATTAGCTACCAATAAATGCATTGCAAATCAAAATGATTAGGCGTTTGAAATATTTTCAATAAATGGAGCCACAATGCAAAACTGGAAAGTTTAAGGGCATTTTTAAATCATCTTTTGTTATTTAGTGCCGATTAGCAGACAAAAGTTAATTATTTATGTTTTCAAATGGAAAAAACCTGTTTGATAAATAATAATTTCTTTTCCCTTTTTTTTGAAACGGTTGAACCTAACATTATGAAAGACCTAAAATTATGAGAGGAAATGACATTCTTGTAAAGATTATAGGAAAATAATAGGGATTAGCTTAGATCTAATAATTTTTGAAATAAACATTTTTTACGCGTGTGAAAGATACAGTAGGCAATATAATTACGTTGTGAAAAATTTATCTTTGTCAATAGTTTAATAGCAATACTAGGTACCATTAAATGTTTATAAATGTCTAAAAGTTTGAGAAACTCTCTTAATATGAGTTCAACTCGTGCTCGACAGGCTTTTTGGGGTTAATGTTACTTTTCAATCAAGTACACGTCCCAAATGTATTTTGCTTTTCACTTTAAGGAAATTGTAAGGCTTTAACATTTTAATTTGTATAAAGGATTAGGAAAGTAATCCTTATGTATTACTCGGCTTTGGGGAATTAATTCATTAAACCGAATAATGAATTTATTTAGAAATTTCGACAAGCGGGAAACTCACTATCAAAGTATGTTTAAATGTTTATGGTTAGATGAAAATGTCTTTATAGTTCTAAAAGGACCATACGTTACGTTAGTGATATAATATAATAACGAGACATAATTAATTAATGTACAAAATAGTTGTTATGGAATGGGTTATTTTTCTACATTTGCTATAAATTTGATCTTTGTATTTTTCTGTATAGTTGAAAGATTTGTCATTAAAATTTTAGGATTATTTTAAACATTATTCGTTTTGGTAAATACTGGCCACCTTTTAGGTATTCATATTTGTACTCCTAAATTAAACCGATTGAAGGGCAAAAAGCCAATGTAGTAGCTGAAAGACGTTATTAATAAAAAGAAAAGAACGTACTTAACTTTAAATTGAATTAAAAATAATTTACTAACTATTGCAAAATAATATCTCATCAAACATATTTGGTACTACTTGCTATTCTAATAAATATTTTAGTAAAAAAGGACTCAGTGTCTTAATGAAGTAATTATATATTTTTTCTATAATTGCTGAAACATAGACAAGCGTCCATCTTATTTTTTTTTTGGTTTACAGGCCAGTAATAATCATCAATATTTTTATAGTTAGATAAGTGTCGCTGGTTGCGTCAGGTTGCACCATAGATTTAAAATATTAAATAAATGCATACACGATTATAATTAAATATTTCAAAACTGCAGACAGACACTTCGATTTTATTTACCCGTTTTATATAACAGAACTGAAAGTCCTTGTGAAAAGGGGAAGAGATATTTAAGATTAAAAGTATTTTTATTGTATTTCATTGCATCTTTAGTTATTAATATTTATTTAAAATCGCTACGGCATTTTCTTATCAAATTATATATTGAAACAAAATAGATGCTTAGATCTCATATAATATTATACATAAAATAAATCGTATATTAATAATATATTATTAATATAAAACTTTATTTAACCTTTAATCACAAATTATATCTTTCCATGCTTGAATTTTAACTTGAAATTGGGCCTAAAATATAAATCATTTAGCTGATATTAAATTAATAGGTGACGAGAAAAGATAAATTGTAAAAACGAGTAGCCTGAATTGTGACATAATCGAAACAACTTTAACTAGCTTAAAATAGAAATCTGTCTGGAATTTTTCTTAAAACGTAAATCAAAAGCCATATTAATATAAATTGGCATGGCGCTATTTCAATAGGATTTTCGTAAAATTTTTCACAATTAAGAATTTGTTTATTTATATTGGTCATTCCCTAATTTATATAAATATCTTTTCAACACAACTAAAGGCAGAGTATTCCCATGTTAAATTGTAAGCAAAAGTATAAAATAAATGATTTTATTTTTAAGGTAAAAATTCACTCCACGCCTCTGAGTATATTTAGGCGATTCACGACTTGCAAGCGTTCGTCAATTTTTACGATAAAAAGCAGTTACGACTCGGAAATATATTAATAATTAGACATAGTTTTAAACTTAAAATGCTTAAAAAATTATAAAATTTATTTCACAATAAATTATGAGAAAATTGTAAACTGAAACAATTGACGTCACATGTTACATATGTTTTTAATGTACTTGAAAATTTTCTGTGTGAAGCGCTATCATATTTATAGGCACTACACTTTATCACTTTTGGAGATAATTCTTGAATTAATAATTTACGTAAATGTTGAATTCCATGAAGTCGAGAATACAGTTTGTCAATGTGGCTTTCTGGCCACTCTATCTCACTCGAACTATCATAGGTAACGACGAAAAGGAAGAAATGAAAGTATGTCAATCATTATTATTTTAGCTATATATTGTCCAATTATTTATGTCATCTGCTTCTTAATATTATAAATCTGTGGGTTGCACTAAATATTTTAACACAAACAATCAACCTAAAAAAATTTTCATGTACGCTATTACAAGAGAGTTAAATAGAGCAGTACTAATTGCAGTCAGCTTAATCATAATCTTAGTTTGCCAGTAACTCTAAGATAATGGCGTACTGTCTATTGACAACTCCATGTGCTTCACGTGCTCTTCCTGAGGAAATGTCAAAACTTGCCGAGTGTACAAACTGTACCGAGTATTCGTATTTGCAAACGTCGTTCTTTTTTGTTATCCAAAACATCATTACTACAATATAGTGGTTTTATCTTTACACATTTCGACGTATTTTTACTAATATATATATATATATATATATATATATATATATATATATATATATATATATATATATATATATATTGTAGCATGTTCTGGACAACAGAGCATCGAGAATTTTCTATAATATTCATGTTAATGTTTACGTTTTAATGTTAATGGTAAATGTATTGGCGAAAATGTACCTAGCTTTACAGATATAGCTTAACATTTTCTTTAAAAAAGCTGGAATTTTTTAAAATGCAGAAAAACAAACAGTTTGATAATTAGGGAAAAGAAAAAATTACATTAATACAAAAAAATATGTCTTCATAAACGAACATATATCCTTAACATATCAAGAATTATTAATAAGATATAAAAATAAGAATAAAAATCTAACGAGCTACGTAATATATTTTTTGAAACGATTACAAAAAATAATCAAAACCGATCTGTAGTCATTGCCCAAATTAATTAAAAATAAACTGTTGGTTGACATTGACATTCATTCTGCTGTCAAAATTAATGTTTTTTTTCTTTTCTAATTTTATGTGGCTTTTTAAACAGGTACGGGAATGGTATTTTCAATTGATTATGAAAAATAACCAAACTTTTTATAAAAAATACACGATTTCTGATTGACATTTAAAGACCTTTTTTATCCATTTTTAATAAGTGACGTTTTTATTCGTGTAATATTAAACTAGCCTAATCAATCCCTACATGGACTTTGCTGGTCTCAGTTAACATAAATATTATACAGTTAACGTTCTCAACGGATTCGTGTGACTCTTTTCTTACATTCTTCTTCGGTTATTACAAAAGTGCTCTTTTTCAATTAATTCTAGTACTTAATTAATCTAGTATTTTACGTAAAATCCAAGTATTTTTTCCATAGAAAGTATAAGCGTATTTCAGCATTATAACCTCTGAACAGGTTCTTCAATCATCTGGTAGCTGAATAATATTTAGCTTTTCTGCTCCGAGTAATCGAAATATTAAGACTATATATAAGATAGCTGGCAAAATAGACATAACATTATTTATGAGAAGTATAAGCCATTGTACGTACACATCTTTACTATGGTGAACCATTATTAAGTTTGTTCCGGTATTTGCACGAAATAATTTTTTTCATTAATATAATGGAACTCTCTCTCGACTCACTCACTCTTCAGACATTTACTTAGACAAAGTAAACACATATAAGTCGATGATAATTGTAAGACTTACATACAGAATTAAAAGGGAATGGAAACAGTTTTTCTTAAGAAACTACCATTAGAGAAATGTATGAAAAGTGACACCAAATATCACAGCAAAATTATATTACCCCTATTTTGTTAATTAAAACCGTGTACATTAACTTTATGCGCGACTGCATAAAAGCAAAACACGGTTATGGTTTACGGGCGAATTTGTGCACGTGGGACTTTTATTATTTCGTAGCATTCAAAGGTTTTAATGGATTTAATGAATCATGTATCCGTTACATTTGTTTCTATGCCACAACTGTCATAGGCTTGTAAGTTAAAATACATGAGCTTTCAAGTTATATAAAGCTTTTCCAAAAAAGTAGCGTTACAAAAAATTACATTAAAAATATAAAAACAGACTTCGTTTTTATTACGTCAACTAAAGAGTTGGAAATGAGCCAAATTATGGACTATTAATGTGGCTTAGAATTATTTTATGGTTCTCTCTAAACGTGATAATAGTATTGGCAGTCGGAGTCTGTAATATTGGTTGAGAAAAAATTATGAACGCCTCCGATTGCGTGTCAACACTTTTTTATAATAAATTTGGAAAGGGATAGTTTGTAATACTGCTTATATCGTTCAATTTTAACCTGTTATATTAATCTGCAGAATACTAGAAGCAATGGGAAACATTACGTAAACCTATTTTTATAACGGTTTTATCCGATTAGATACGGTTTTAATCTCTATTTTCAGAATACAGTAATTTGCTTACAATTAATTTTGACATAAACTCATTACACTTGTGTTACTGATTTAATCGTAAATAAATCAAATTTTTAAAAATAAATAAACAGTTTCTTTAAATGGAAAATTCACAAATCAACATCACTGCATATTTCATTTAAGTCACCAAAAAGAGGAATTGTTTTCAAAGTTGTCCAAAAATTATTTCTTATTTATAGGCCACTGTTTGAAAAGGGAAAATGTAAGAGTTCACGGTTTGTGCTCTTTCCCACGTTAACAAAATAATAGTTAAATTGAATTTGTCTTTAAACACAAAATTGATTGCTACTAATTGTGAGAAATTGATACACAAACGATTTCTGAGAAATTGACACACAAACGGTGCACCGATTGCGAAAGAAAGCGTATAAACCGTGCGCCAACTTTAGGAAACGGAGCAGGATACCCCAGATGCTCAGCAATTTTAGAATTTCCCTTCTTCATCACACTTCATGCTATTAACAGCCGAATAAACCGAAGCCGAAGAAACCACATTCGGAAACCACATTCGGTTAACAGCCGAATGTGGTTTCTTATATGTATATATATATATGATTGCGCGAAAGAAACTGTGCCCGATACGAGACACGGACTCAATCCAAATTCTTTACTATTCTGTGGTTCCATAAGTTCCCTGGAAAAATAATTTTCGATTTTTTATTTCAAGACACTCGACAGACGAGTTATTTTAAAACAGTAAGTATATAAAAAAGGTATACTTGGGCAATTTCTTTGTAAAATAGGAATCATTACAAATATCTTAAGGTCGAGATTAAGCTCATTTTGAACATAAAGCAGTTCGTTAAGAATCTTTCAAATTATAGGTTTGCACGATTATATAGAAAATATTTACATGATAACCAAATGTAATTACATTATTCACGTGACATGTTAAAACAGATGAATTTTCTTCCATACTTATTATATTTTTATAATTAGATGTTTTTTCTTGGTTTATACTTTTTTATCCCCATTTGGCTAATATTAAAATTAAAAAAAATATTAGTCCTTTATAATTATAATTTTTATTAGTCATAACTAAAATTATGCCAGCCCTAAATGCAAATTTGTAGGTAAACATAATCAATATAATTTCATTAATATTAATCGTTGCTTTTATTGGCGTGTTTCTTGTTGTTTATCATGCTTTGTCAGTTAATTATTTCGAATAAAAAATAAAAAAAGGAATAAATAACAAACTATTTTATTACAAATATTTAAATCGGACACCATTTCGTTCAAGCGTCTGGGCCAAATCAGAAATTCTCGCAATCTACCATAAACTCCATTCGTATTTTCTACCCACCCTTCTCTTTTGCATACGTCAAATACGACGAAAGGGTTCGTTTAATTATTTCTTCTCTGTCATGTCCGTTAAGGGTTGGGAACATTTGGTATTGATATACGCTCCGTGTATCCAGGACCACAATATGTTAATCATATGTACATATACCTATGCATTTAATATATTACCAGACATCGCCTGGTTGGTAAATGCGTGGAATACATGCCACTGAGATAAAATTAAATTAATTTTATAAATGGTTGTATCGATCATTATGTATTGAGAAATAAACATAAAAGGATCACATAAACTGGAAACGATTTTTAATAATATTATGTGATTAAGTTTGTAATGGATACATTAACAAGTTTGTAATGGATACATTAAGTTTGTTACAGTACAATAGAAACTCCACATATTTCTATGTAATATTTAATTCAGTGTCACTACAATCTATAGTAATAAAATTAAGCAGCAAAGTTTGTTTGTTTGTTTACTTGTACTAATCTCGGGAACCACACAAACAAATTTTCAAATCAGATGATTTGAAAATTTGTTTTAGTCTTAGAAAATTTATATTTTAAGGTTGAACGCTACATTTCATCACCTCACAATTCATAGGAGCAGTCTGGAGTTGTACGTCCGATTTCCAAAATTTTTTTCTGTTTTTAAAAGCCTATAATTTACGAAAGATTATGGACCATACTTTATCACGCTACAATTTATGGGAGAAAAGAAGTGATGAAAGGCAAAAGTTTTTTGTTTTTGTTTGTTTGTTTTTTTTGTGACAATTCCATGAAACGCACGTCCGATTTCAAAAAAAAAATTGTGCTAGAAATATTATACGTTGAGAATAGTTATAGTCTAGGCTTTGAAAATTGTCTATTTTTAATTTTTAATTTTTATTTGATATAATTAAAAAGGTATATCATCAGGCTACGATCAAGGGTAAGATTCATAGGGGTGGAGGAATTATAAAAATATAACAGCAGTCGAGGAACACTGCTTAAATGATAGAGAGACCATAGAGAAACTTATTCATTGAATGATCATCACGAGTATTCCCGCTGATATACCACTGGTCTCGACGACCGTTATCGTTTGGCGAACGAAATGGAGGCATTTAGTACTGTTGGGTGGGAGATCAGCATAATTAAGATAAACACAAGCGCGTGAAACCACGGAGCACGGTCAGTATATTGATAGAGGTTATTTTTATAGACATTACTTGATGAAAATAAAAAAATAAAAAATTATTATTGCAAAAAACTACTGTAGATTTTGTTCAAATGTTGTACATTATAATACCTTATATGCCTAATTACATACATAAATAAACTCTTTCTCTCAAATTCATATAATAATATTTCGAATTACAATCATTACGTATAAAGGAAAACAAAAACCCTGGATAAAAACAAAACATACTGCGACTAAGTTTATGGAGTTCGTTCAGCCATATGTTGGCTCAAGATTGTTATGAGCCATTCGGAGGGCGCCCATACATTGTTTCATGAACCGCGAATATGTTACAATTTATACTGACTGTCTTCTGAATTTATGCTTTCGTATTATTTAATTGGGTTCTGGATGTGGCTTCTGTCAAATTTATATCTTCGAAATAATTGGAAGTATTCTTCAAGATTATATACATATATTATTGTAGCTCATCCATTTACACAAAACATGGTGATTTTAAAACTTATATTATAAAGTTAATCTTAAAATTATTGGGAGTACATACCTCGATGCAAGAATAAAAACGCTATAAAAGTTGTTATTTGAAATAATAATTAGCGAATGTCATAGGAAAACCATTCAATCTTGCGGAATAATAATTTGATCTACCAGAATAATTATCGAACTTTACGAAATAAACACTGAATATTTCAGAATAATCAGCGAAACTTCCGGAATAATCACCGAAACTTCCAGAATAATCACAAAACCCTTAGGAATAATTTACTGAATCATTTGGAATAATCACCGAACCTTCCAATATACCAGGCGCATCTTTCGGAATAATAACTTAACTTCTAGAATAATAACCAAACCTTCCGGAATAATCACGGAATCTTCCAAAATAATCACAGAATCTTATATAATAATCACAGATCCATCTAGAATAATCACTGAACCTTCCGAAATAATTATCGAACAATTTGAAATAATTTCAACCAACCGCACCAACAGAACATTTCGCATAAACTGAACATTTCGCCGGCGTGGATTTTCGATGCAGGCGACGGAATTTGCATGCAGGTTTTAGATTGTCGAAACACGTAAACTATACATTCAATGCACATAGTGCAGTATAATGACTTGTATTATTAAGTTCTCTTTATTAGACAAAATGCTGAGATGGTTTCTATAGAAATTTGGCACTGAAACTTCAGTTATTATTTATTATCATGGAAATTTCTCTTGTTACTTAATAAGGCCTAATGATTGAGTAACATAACAACAAAATATAATTTTAAAATTTTAAAATTATCCCAGGCGAGCAAAGCGAATAGTGAAAAACCTATGTGAAGTTCGTCATCATAGGGAGAGTTATTAATAAATAAATAAAACACTTCTACATTTATAGAATTATCTATAAATTGTTATCTTCTTTTAGGTATAAACATTTTCTTAGAAATAATTTTCAAAACCGTTTTTTTTTATAACGCAAAAACAATCTTAAATTCATTAAGAATCGCAATTGATATTGTTAATATTATAAAATGTAACATTGCGAAATATAAAAGAAAATGACGAGAGATGCGTCGTAGAAGAATACAAGAAACTTTTTACACGAGTCGATTATTACAAATGTTATAAACGTTTTATACATTTAATTATTATCAATACTTTGCATTTTACAATCAATTTTGCGGTTGACAAAGGAGACGTTAACAAGCTCTTGGAATGTCATGCTACTTGCAAACTCTCTTGAAATGCAAAAACCAAGGTAGCAGTAGCTGAAGACGAGGATTCTGAACGTTGATAACATTGCTTCAGTGTTGCTAACACTGTAAACAATTATGACCGTAGTAAAATTAAGTGGGGTATGATTGACTGATAATAACATTTCAATTTTAGAAAAAAATTGTAATGACTGCAAGTGAAAACGTAGAACTGTCAGATGGTTTTGCTTATTATGTGGAAAAATTATACGAAAAAAGTTTTCGGGTCTCGAAACCTGGGTATTTCGTTTCTATATTTTCTGATCAAGACTATCTGATTACAATTATTATATACTCCCATATTTTTTGTAACAGCCAGCTGAAAATCTAATATATGTACCTACATGCACTTTAATTTATAGGCGAAACTCTAGGTATCCAGACTTACGTAATTCTCGACTTAAATAATGCTTCTCGGTTCCATCCTTTAGATAACCCCGGGTATTACTATTCATCACTACAATTTATATGTTTAGAATATGTTTATGTCGCTTCAGTTGGATAAAAATAAATATTATGAGATTAAATAGGAAGATAAAGGAAAAAATGGTCTGGTCTCTATATCGAATAATACAATATCTTATTTACCTGACCAGTATCGGGTGACCCATATCTAAAACAAATTACATTTCCTAAACCCCAATTTATAAGGGACAATCTGACATTTAAACGACATTTTATTAGCTCATAATTAAGATTTATGGCCTAACGTGTAAAACTTCCTGCGGTCCCACTAGCGCGTTTAGGCTTCGCTATTCCTTGCGGATGCTGCGCATGGTATGAGAATATTAATGAGTGTTGGGAAGCGCTGTAAATATTTTTTTAGTTTTTTGTTTGCCCGATACGGGAGAACGAGTCAATCCAAATTCTTTACATTTTTGCTAAGCTGTGAATGAGCAAAATTTTTCTTTTACCCCACTCTGTTTTAACCAAAACTTTGTTAGTTTTTTTGTTTGAATAATTAGTTGATTAAGTAACCAGAACTGTATTTTGCAATCAGTCACATTTGATTAAATTTATATTTAGTATTACTGTATCTGAATATTCCTTACGGATGCTGCGCATGGTATGAGAATATTAATGAGTGTTAGGAAATGCTTTAAATAGTGCTGTTATTTTTTGTGTGCCCGATATAAGAGACGGAGTCTATCCAATTTCTTTACATTTTTGCTCGGCAGTGAATGGGCAAAATTTTTCTTTTACCCAACTCTGTTTTAACCAAAACTTTGTTAGTTTTTTGTTATTTTGTTTGAATAATTAGTTTATTAAGTAACTAGAACTGTATTTTGCAATCAGTCACATTGGATTAAATTTATATTAAGTATTACTGTACACTGAATATGGACAAATTTATTTCGTTACCTTATTATCTATTACAAACGGAGATTCTTAAATTTTGGCATTGTAATAAAACATATTAACCCACAGTTAAATAAACATATTAACCCACAGTTAAATAAACATGTTAACCCACAGTTAAATAAACATATTAACCCACAGTTAAATAAACATATTAACCCACAGTTATATAAACATATTAACCCACAGTTAAATAAACATATTAACCCACAGTTAAATAAACATATTAACCCACAGTTATATAAACATATTAACCCACAGTTAAATAAACATATTAACCCACAGTTATATAAACATGTTAACCCACAGTTAAATAAACATATTAACCCACAGTTAAATAAACATATTAACCCACAGTTATATAAACATATTAACCCACAGTTAAATAAACATATTAACCCACAGTTAAATAAACATATTAACCCACAGTTATATAAACATATTAACCCACAGTTAAATAAACATATTAACCCACAGTTAAATAAACATATTAACCCACAGTTATATAAACATATTAACCCACAGTTAAATAAACATATTAACCCACAGTTATATAAACATATTAACCCACAGTTAAATAAACATATTAACCCACAGTTAAATAAACATATTAACCCACAGTTATATAAACATATTAACCCACAGTTAAATAAACATATTAACCCACAGTTAAATAAACATATTAACCCACAGTTATATAAACATATTAACCCACAGTTAAATAAACATGTTAACCCACAGTTAAATAAACATATTAACCCACAGTTAAATAAACATATTAACCCACAGTTATATAAACATATTAACCCACAGTTAAATAAACATATTAACCCACAGTTATATAAACATATTAACCCACAGTTAAATAAACATATTAACCCACAGTTATATAAACATATTAACCCACAGTTAAATAAACATATTAACCCACAGTTATATAAACATGTTAACCCACAGTTAAATAAACATATTAACCCACAGTTAAATAAACATATTAACCCACAGTTATATAAACATATTAACCCACAGTTAAATAAACATATTAACCCACAGTTAAATAAACATATTAACCCACAGTTATATAAACATATTAACCCACAGTTAAATAAACATATTAACCCACAGTTAAATAAACATATTAACCCACAGTTATATAAACATATTAACCCACAGTTAAATAAACATATTAACCCACAGTTATATAAACATATTAACCCACAGTTAAATAAACATATTAACCCACAGTTAAATAAACATATTAACCCACAGTTATATAAACATATTAACCCACAGTTAAATAAACATATTAACCCACAGTTATATAAACATATTAACCCACAGTTAAATAAACATATTAACCCACAGTTATATAAACATATTAACCCACAGTTAAATAAACATATTAACCCACAGTTATATAAACATATTAACCCACAGTTAAATAAACATATTAACCCACAGTTAAATAAACATATTAACCCACAGTTATATAAACATATTAACCCACAGTTAAATAAACATATTAACCCACAGTTAAATAAACATATTAACCCACAGTTATATAAACATATTAACCCACAGTTAAATAAACATATTAACCCACAGTTATATAAACATATTAACCCACAGTTAAATAAACATATTAACCCACAGTTAAATAAACATATTAACCCACAGTTATATAAACATATTAACCCACAGTTAAATAAACATATTAACCCACAGTTAAATAAACATATTAACCCACAGTTATATAAACATATTAACCCACAGTTAAATAAACATATTAACCCACAGTTATATAAACATGTTAACCCACAGTTAAATAAACATATTAACCCACAGTTAAATAAACATATTAACCCACAGTTATATAAACATATTAACCCACAGTTAAATAAACATATTAACCCACAGTTAAATAAACATATTAACCCACAGTTATATAAACATATTAACCCACAGTTAAATAAACATATTAACCCACAGTTAAATAAACATATTAACCCACAGTTAACCAGCAGTTAACATTCAAAATATTCATATAAAAATCTTTGGGGGGGACAAATTGCATACTTGTAATTTATTTATTTAATCGCGTATAAAGTCTGTTCTAATAGCGAATTGTTAAGAGATAAAAGAAACATGGGCGAGGTGTGTTCGTGCCCTTAATTTTTAAATTGAGTATTGTATCCACTGCGGAGGATCGTGGCCCTTTTGTCATATCACCTTTTGGAACGAAGTTACTTATCGCACGATACACACTTGACGAATGAGAACTATTCAAAAAAAAAAGTGTTAGATTTCGACCGACACTTTTGATACAGTAAAAGAGTAAGATTTTGACCAAAATTTTGCTACAGTATAAGTATTTGCATGTTTACAAGCGTTTGTCAATGTACAGGTATATTAATACAGTACAGACGTGCAGCATATTCATCAGCTGTATTCGTTTAAGCGTGTGCGTTTAGCAATTCGTGTGCACCATAATACTCATAATCTCTCTTCACTATTTTGAAACTCGTGTTATTGTTTTCAACAGAGAATGGATTGTGAAAGTTATTCAGTAGAACTTCAGGATGGTGATGATGAAGTCAGGTAAAAACTGGTGTCGAAGAGACAAGAAGTGGATGGTTTATTTTTAACTTAAATTTTGATATCATCTTGTAGTTGCATCGACAAAAGTTTACACACATATTAATTGATATCAATATTAAATCACGTGATACTATTTACGTATTACGCAAGTTTTGTTTAATTAAAAGATGTTACCCGGATCGCTTACGCAACCGTTGTTAATTTATTTCAATGCGCCTGTTATTTAAAACACAATATATAGCGAAAGAACTTCGCTGCAACCGGGTGTTCACGAAATCTCTTGTTCTTTTTTCTTTTGCGATGTTCTACTATAATTTCCTATTCTCAGTAATGTATAGATCATCATCTAGCGGAGTGCCAAGCGTTCCTTGGGCCTGGTTCGTCCGCGTGTGCGGCTGCTTCCTCGAAATCTCAAACCTACAACATTTGCGGTGACAATAAGCTTCTTAATGCTGTCAGCAGGCTTCCGTGCAATGTGATCAAAGTATTTGGGCGCTCTCCGTATATAGATATAATAGACAACCACGGTTTTGTGTTAATTTTGAATATCGAACCTACCAAACAGGATATTTTGAAGACGACGATTCTTCTGAACTCGGCCATGCTTAGAGTCTAGGACTAAGAATCGAATAGAAACATGGATAAGTTTAAGTTCGTACCAAATTCTTCTCGGTATGTTTAGATATTTTAGAGAACATTAATTGTTAGAAAGTCTAATGCAAATGTTATAAATTAAGAATAGATTGGATCATACAAAAACTAAATATTTGGATGCCTACTCTTACCATTTATAGGGAAGAAAAAATAATTTTATTACTGTTTTCTAAAGATTTCGACTCTAAAGTTAGAACAATTTTGCTTAATTAGAAAAAAAAATACATTGTATATTAAGGACTAGTCTTCATATGTACCGAATTTAATACTAAGTATTTAAAATAGTCCAAATTTAATACTACATATTCTGTAATTCATAAACAATTTTTTGCATATATGTGCTCGGAAATATCAGCTTATAGGCTGTGTGGTGTTTTCTGGAGTATTTCTGTTACTAGCTGATAAAAGTATTATACTACAATACAGTTTGTATGGTAGCTTAGAACAAACCATATTACGAGAATAGCTCATATTATGTAAGGTCTAGTTTCTAGTCATAGATGCAGGTTGTCTTGAACTTTCCTCAAAAATCTCGTTACTTCAATTATTCCTTCTACGAATATTGTTCCAAAATTCATGGTGTCAAAATAAATTGAATAGTTACATCTGGAATGCGCCATTAATTCAGGCGAATGGAAAAAAGAAAATCCGCTCATAATTTCCGTTCACACCCATTGTCCTTTTCCTAGTTTTTCCTCCTAAACCCTATTATTGAATTTTATTCTGATAATATATCGTATTTGCATGTAGCATATATATTCGATTTTTTTCAGTTCTGCGTAATTTTGTTAATTACTTTTTTTTTCATTACTTTTTTATGCGTTGACTAGTTTATTGTTATTGTTTTAACTGTTTATTTTTATATTGTGACTGTATTCACAATCTGCTATGGTCTTCCATAACAAATCTTTCATTTTTTAACTTGTCGCTTTAGTTAACTGGAAGAGGTTGTTTCTGTCACAATCACTTTGCGTCATGTGCTTGTACATTAGTGGCAATAAGTGATGAATGACCAGTAGATATCGCTTATTTATTTCGACCAAAAATTCAATTATGATAGCGTTTAAAATAAGTAATGAATTTCACAAACAACGCGTTTGTTGTTGAAATTTTTCCTTCACCTCTCAAATAGGATGAAAATTGTCTCAACATTCCTTTCTTTGTCTTTATGACCGACATTTTTAATGTTACAGGAAGTCAAATTTCTTTTACGTAGATATTTAAATTGTGATCTCTGTAATATTCGAACACGATCGTCAAAGAAAATAGATAAATCAACCAAAATTTGTCAGTTCTACAGGTAGGTTTAACCAGTATCTACAATTACCGAAAGGTAGTGTTAGAAAATGCAGAAAAGGTATGATACAACTTTATATAATATTGTATCGCCGGAAAAGTTTCAGTGGTTGAATTGGAAATACATATAATCAATGTAAGTACGCGTATTAAATTAAAATACATTAAACCTTTTTCTCTTATATCTTTTATTATAATTGAGATCTCCTTAATATGGAGATCAATATTTTTTTTCTAAACTGTCTGTTTGTCAAAACTGTGACGCTGTAACAGACGGACGGACGGATGAATATGATAATATTATAAGAGCTTCTTACTTTACTTCAGAATCCTAACAGGATGGTGGAGGAAGCCATGTAGTGCATCAAATAACTTAGTTCAAAATTTTTTTTAAATACTCTTAGTTCAGTTCGATTTAAAGTTACAAGTTATTGAACTGTGAATTTACTAAAATAAATGTGGAACTTAATATAGGCATTATTAATGTAAATCTCTTCAAATCCTCTTGGGAGGATAAAGAGCATCCGCCGTGCTGCACGACGTTGGTTAGTCCTGTTTATTATGAGTCGCTTCACTCCAAGCTTTGTAGATGGTCTTCAGTTCCACCAGGATAATCCGCTGCCAGGTCGACTTTGGACAGCTACCTTTCTTCTCCTCTTGAGGGAACTAATTCAAGGTTTATTTGCAGTTGGATTGTCTCTTTTTGATCATATGGCTAATCCAGTCCAATTTGCGACATGTTGATAGGTTACTTACATCGTTCTCTGAAATTTCTAAGCCTTCATTAGATACTTTTTTGGGGCAATATATTTGAACAATGTATCTAAGGCAGCGTCGATGAAGAGTTAGAGTTACATTTTGAGGCTTTTTGATGTCTTCTTTGTCTCACATTTTTACAGCAGTACGGTTATGACGTTTTACCAGAATATTTTGAGTTTCATTCTTCATCTCAGTTTCTGTGATTGCCACACGGGGCAAATTTGCGAGATGTTTAATATAAATATTTACAATAATTTTTAAATTCAAATCCTTTATTAGTCATGAAAATGATGTAGTGCGGAAAAAGATTCAAATCACAAACACTATATTTTAATCACTTTATTTGATAAAGGCAGATGCCGTTTAATCGTAAAAGAAACATATGAAATGTTTCGAAAAAAAAAACCTCGGGAAAAGTACTTTGATCACAATGGTAAATCCTATGTGAAGTAGATGTATTATTAAAGAACTACATACTGCTTTTAAATACGGTACAAAAAAAAAATTAAAATTTATTATGTTTTAACACTATTGATTATATTTGGCGTTAATTTTGTAGAAATTCATTATTCACAATTTAATGAAACTACGAGATGTAGTATTAGTTCTACTTTCTTTAAGTTCTTTTTATTAGCAAAGAACTTTGTTAAAAGTCCACCTGAAAATGTTGTAATGCAACGAACCCTAGGTTGTGGTAAGGAACTTAAAGAAAGTTGAGATAATACTACATCACATGGTATCATTTAATTGTGTCTTAACACTAATTAAATGCAAACTATATGGGTATTGTAATTTCCGGTAATGTTTAATTAGGAGCTAATTTTAATAGGTGACATCCGTTGGTTGGTAAATGAAGAATGCATAAACATCGTTAATATTCCTTAATGCAAAGACTAATAGTATAACTTATTCGATATTTATTATCGGGTAAAAAGATAACAACTTCTATTGACGCCCGACGCCCGTATCGGTCTCATAAATAACAAAAAAGTAACAAAATTATCGCTGAATTCTCAACACTCATTAATAATCTCATCCCGCACGCAGCATCCGAGGAGTAACGAAGCCACAGCGAGCGAGAGAGACCGCAGAAAGTTTTACACGTTCGGCCATAAATCTTAATTATGAGCTAATAAACTGTCGTTTAAATGTCATATTGTCCGTTGTAAATGCGGGTTTATGTACTGTACTTTGTGTCTGAGTCCTGTATACTACCGATATTGATCAGGTGAATGAGATATTCTAATTTGTAGACGCAAGTAATTTATTTCTTTATTAATGATTTAAGTTCGATACCGAACGTACAATAACTTCAAAAATTAGAGCTTTTCGAAGTGGTCCCAATTTATTTCATTAAAATTGGATAGGTTTTCGAGGGACATGGCCGTAAGTTTTTAACGTGAATGAAGGGAGCTGAATGAAAGATAACAGTTGACGTCACTATCACTTATATCAACGTCAGGCGGATCGCTGTCGGTAATATCTACAATGGTACTGGGCAGGATAGAACTAACACTGGTATCAATTTGTGGATCACCGTTGGTAATATCTCTACTGGTACTAGGTTGGGTGGGCATTCATACAAATACCTGGTGGACCATCGTGATAGAGGTCTGCACTAGTAATAGTCCGTGTGGTGCGAACAATGTTATCAATATGTGGCAGGTCACCAACGGTATGTCTGCAGTGGTACTAAGTGGAGTAACACTAATACTTGTATCAATATTTGGCTGATGGTTGTTGGTAATGTCTGAACTGATACTAGGCCGGGTGAAACTACCGCTCTTATCGATATCTGGCATATTTCCGTCGATAATGTCTGTATTGTTACTAGGCCGGTTGGCCCTACTACTCATATCGATTTACGGCGGGTCACTGCCGATAATGTCTGAGCAGCTACTAAGCTAGTATCTGATTGGTACTGCCGCTTTTACCAATTTAAGGTGGGTCACAGTCGGCAATATCTGCACCGGCATTAGGCCAATTGACACAAATGCTCAGATCGATTTATGGCGGGCCACCGTCGAAATATCTGCTCAGCTACGAAGCCGATTGGCACTATTGTTCTTCTTATTTTATGGCAGATCACAGTCGATAATGACCATATTGGTCTATTCCATATGGTACTACCAATCTTATCGATTTATGCCGAATTTCCATTGACAATATTTGCGCTGGTGCTAGACTGGATGACACTATGTACTGCCGCTCTTATCGATTTATAGTGGGTCACCTTTGGTAATATTTTTATCCATACTAGGACATGTGATACTTTTACTCAATAAATTGTTTTACAGATTTATGTTGAGTTACCATGGACAATGTCTGCCCTGATACTAGGCTGGGTGGTACTACCATTCTTATCGATCTGAAGCGGGTCACCCTGGGTAACGTGTGCACTAGGTCAGGTAATAACACCGCTCTTATCGATTTATGATGAATCACCGTCGGTAATATTTGTAGTGGTACTAGACCGGGTTGCACCACCGCCCTAATCAATATCTGGCGGATCGCCGTCAGTAATGTCTCCACTGGTCTAGTACCAGGGCAGCACTAAAATCCTCATCGATATATATTACATCTCTACTTATATATGACTTAAAACTCTCGTTACCATAAATAAACAAACAACGACCGGGACGCCATTAGGTCCTTTCAGAGGTCCCCTATTTTGTGGGAGGCAGGTTGTTATGGAGCCCTGGAGTCGGTCCAGAGTTGACTCCCCTCTGAGTTGACTCGGGCGGTGACTTGGTAATAGGCCAGTAATAACGATAATTGCAATTATTGGATGGTTATTAGTTGCTTTTGATTACGTTATGAATTAGTTGTTTTTGTCTATTTTACTGTCTACGTTTGGAGGGAGTGACTTAACAAAACCTATTCCATTTAAGGGTTCCTTAGCTGAAACAGTATACAGCTTATCTTATATTGGTCTACCCATCTCCCTCAGTTAGTATGTTTCTAGCTGTTAGTATGTATCTGTAACTTAGCATGACATCAATTTTTTTTCAGTTAAAAACGGATTTGGATGTAATTTTAGGGAAAGTCTTAATTGTATTACGTTCATTGTTTGCATCCATACATGTGTTCACATACAGAAAAAAATTTAATTTTTTCGATTTCCTTTTCATGATTTGAATTGGGATGGATGTTTTTTTGCTAATTTATCTCATCGAACGTGATAATGGAATTCATCTGCAATAAAATGTGTTTTATAATATTTTTCAAACGGCTTCCTCTTCACGATATATAAACGTTTTGTACCTTCCCCTGTCCCACCCCGCTAACGTTTTATGGACGTGATATTTTTAAAACAGGGTAGCGACTATGATACGAACTTTACTGCAGAATTATTTGAGTTTGTAACAATAAATTATAGAGAAATATAAGTAGCTCGAACTATTTTTCATGCGCCTGTAAAGTGTGTTTTTTTCTTTTATCATCCAACGCAGATCTAAATTCTCAGCTTCATCCAAGACCGTGCGCTTGTAAAATGTATAAACGTAGATACAGGTATATTTTTTCTTTCCATTATGCAACGCACACCTGGAGCTGATAATGATTTGTTGACGTTCTTAACTTCATCCAAGATCGTGCGCCTGTAAAATATATAAACGTATATACAGGTATGTTTTTTCTTTCCATTATGCAACGCACATCTATTGCTGATAATGATTTGTTGACGTTCTTAGCTTCATCCAAGATCGTGCGCCTGTAAAATATATAAACGTATACACAGGTGTGTTTTTTCCTTCCATCATCCAAACCAAACTTATAGATGATAATGATTTGTTGACGTTTTTAGCTTCATCCAAGATTGTGTCTTCAGCTTCAGTTTTTGAAACCTTTTTTGAACTAATCAAATCTGCGAGGTATTATCTTTCTAAAAGCCATTTGTACAATATTTACAAAGAGAAAAATAATATGTCCATTTTAAAATAATAAAGTTTAAGGGAAATAAAAAATACCTTTAAATATTTAAACTTTTATATATAACCAAACGCTTTTAGAAAATTCGTATTGCGAGCTTTAGCAGAGCTTAAAATGTTTATTTTATGTATAGGTTAATTAAATGATCCAGAACAGCCCTTGGCTTAAAAGCTTTGGATAATTTACGAGCCCATTAATTAATTAACGAATAATAAACTTGTGAAAACAAAATAAGAGCAAATAAAATGAACATCTATTTTCACACGTGGTGTTATAATAAAGTCAGTTTAATGGGTCTAAATTGTAAGTGAAAAATCTATGTAGAAGATAGAATTTTTTTAAATTAACAATGCAAAAGGTATATATTTTTTAAAGTGTTTTAGTTATTATTTGAACAACAAGTTATCCAATTTTTTTTTCAAGATTGTAATAAAAACAATTAATGTTTTTATTCTCAAGATATAACGTTACATGTTAAAACTTACATGTGACCATATAAGTTTTTGGCCATTGATTTTGGTATTTGTAATAATTTTATTTATCGATTTTGGTGTTTGTAGTAAACTGAAAAAAAACATTTAATTTTTTTTACCTAACGACTTATTTAAAAAAAGTTAAAGAAAAGATGGATAATATGGTTTTATTATTTAATTTTTGTTTGAACTATAGATAAATCAATTACAAATACATAGTATTTCTATTAAACTATTAAAAATATTGTTATTTTATGGACTTTGCAAGAGTATTTATAGAGAGTATTTATATTTATAGAGTATTTATATTTGCAAGAGTATGTTTTATGGTATGTATATTTCTAAAAAAATTATGTTATTATCTTTATCACTTTTCCAATGGTACTCGATATGATACATGAAATTTGAAAGAAATGGTCAATCGCAATCAATTCATTTTTCATTGTGCAGAAAAACATAAAATATAAAAAAATGATTTTAATGATTCATGTGAACACGCCATTCAGCAGCGGATATGAAAGGTCGTAACCCTTTTCTTGGGTATAATAATTATCAAACACGTGCTTTTACTATTTTACATGAACATCTTTATACATATTTATTACTCCTTTATCAGAACACGTTTTTCTATATTTTTTACTCCTTTATCAGAATAGGTTCTTCCGTATTTATTACTCTTTTATAAGAATGCATTCTTCCATGTTTGTTACTCCTTTATCGAAATACGTTCTTCCATATTTATTCTTCCTTTGTCAGAATACTTTCTTACATATTTATTATTCCTTTATCAGAATACGTTTTCCCATATCTATTATTCCTTTATTAAAGTACATTGTTCTATATTTATTACCCCTTTATCAGAATAAATTTTTTCAAACTTGTTACTCTTTTGTCAGAATAAATTTTTCCAAATCTGTTACACCTTTAACAGAATAAATTCTTTCAAATCTATTACTCCATTATCAGAATAAATTCTTTCAAATCTATTACTCCTTTACCCGGATAAATTCTTCCAAATCTATTACTCCTTTATCAAAATATGTGTTTCCAAATCTATCACTCCTTTATCAGAATATATTCTCGCAAATCTACTACTCCTTTACCAAAATATGTTTTTCCAAATCTATTACTCCTTTATCAGAACATGTTCTTCCATATCTATTAGTACTTTCTTGCTCCTTCGATACATACATTTTTCGATAAGTTTTCGCTATCAATAGGTTCAGGGGGTGAAATAATATTGAATGTCACAGTTGCGTCGTAAGTTTGTGTTTCTAGTCATATAAAATAATTTTTATCATAAAAAAAAATAATAAAGAAAGCACGTGATATCTATAAAATTATTTGATTCTCATATTTTTAATTTTAATAAGTATTTCCATATCTCAGAAAGTAAATTGCTAGTGATGTCATACGAGTATTTCAGACAAAGCATCAATATAAACTTTTTTGCATACAATAATTTGTTATAAATTTTTCATTAAAAAATTGAAACATACTCCTTTAAACTGAATTTTATCGACTATGGACTATTTATAACTATTTTAATTGTACATTTATTTCCTGGAAACTCTGCATAAAATAAATTTTTTTATTCATATTATGAGCCCAATACTTATACGATCATGTAATTAAATATTTCTGTTAATTATAACAGTAAACAGCGCTACCTGTGGTCTGTTGTTTGAATTTGGATGAATATTGTTGGCATTATGAAAATATTTATAAGAATTCGCTGACATATGGCGTAAGGGTAACGTTACATATGAGTGAAACTATATAGAATTACCCTCTGCGTTTCACATGTGAATACAAAGAAGTTTCACTTCCAAAAAATGGTATAAGGAACCATTATAGAGTCCTTATTAGCATATAGCATCATAAAAGGAGAGGCTGTACTATTAAAAGTATTCTTCTATTAGTAATATTAAATCGATGAAATTGTTGTATAAAGTACACAAATATATTTTAAAACAATGTTCCCCATCGCGTCTTTTTGTCTTTTAATAGAATTACCCTTCTGCTTTTCACATTTGAATACAAAGAAGTTTCACTTCCAAAAAATGGCATAACGAACCATTGTAGAGTTCTTATTAGCATATATCATCATAAAATGAGTGGTTATACTATTAAATGTACCCTTCTATTAGTAATATTGAATCGATGAAATTGTTATATAAAGTGCACCACTATGTTGTAAAACAATATCCCCATCGCGTCTTTTCGTCTGAATGTATATGGTACTCTCAGTAACTTCTAAACGGAATTTGTTCCAGTTTTCATTAATAGATATACGGATTCACGGTAAAGATTCAGATGTACAATTTACGAATATTTTGTGAAATTTACCCCACGTGTGCCGATGATGTCAGAAAAAGCATTCGCCGGAATGGTATCGCGAGCTGCTTAAACCAATAGCGATACAGGGAAGCAATGTATTATAACATGATTTTTCTTAAGTTATTATAAATATCGCAATAGTATATGTGCATATATTAGATGAAATCCACTATAAATATTTTAATTTTTAAAAGAAATATAATTTTTCAACTTTGGAGGAAATCGATTGGAAAGAAAAGTGGCGAAGTTTAAATATATAAATAAAGGAAACTATTTACAGAAAAGTTTTGATGTGGCAACGGAAGACTTTTTCAGTTTTGAATTTTTCCTCAATAAATAAAAAAATAAATAGACCTGACCCAATAAACTCTAACTGGTTGATTTTATAAATAATAAAAAGGGATTTGAAGAAATATCAGTTCAATAATAATATAAAACTAGCGTGACCCGTGCGAAGTCTTCGCATTATTTATTCTATTTTACTAAAATTGACATATAGAGGCGCAAGTATCAAAAGCATTGAGCTAAAGCGCCACTTTATTTATACGTGAGTGGATTTGAAATTAAACAAAAATTTTACCGACCGTCAATCATATTGACGTTGAGCCGTTAGATGGCAGCATTGCTGTTTTGTGTATATAATTTTAATAATTAGTTAATTTGCAAAAACAATAGCAATAATAATTTTTTTAGTTGTGGATACCGGTAGAGCAAGCAATTATCTATAAAATGATATATAATTTATGTGGATTAGTTGTGAGGTTTTTTCTAAAAAGAGAGTGTAACATCTTAACCTTAGCGTATTAATATATATGATGATGATATAATTTTTGTGGATTAGTTGTGAGGTTTTTTCTAAAAAGGGAGTGTAACATCTTAACCTTAGCGTATTAATATATATGATGATGATATAATTTATGTGGATTAGTTGTGAGGTTTTTTCTAAAAAGGGAGTGTAACATCGTAACCTTAGCGTTTTAATATATATGATGATGATATAATTTATGTGGATTAGTTGTGAGGTTTTTTCTAAAAAGGGAGTGTAACATCGTAACCTTAGCGTATTAATATATATGATGATGATGATATAATTTATGTGGATTAGTTGTGAGGTTTTTTCTAAAAAGGGAGTGTAACATCTTAACCTTAGCGTATTAATATATATGATGATGATGATATAATTTATGTGGATTAGTTGTGAGGTTTTTTCTAAAAAGGGAGTGTAACATCTTAACCTTAGCGTATTAATATATATGATGATGATGATGATGATGATTATGGTAGCACTTTTGGCGTATTAATGAACCAGCTGTTCCTCGAAGCTTTCTTCTCATTTATTTTACTTATGGGTCTAATTCTTTTGAAATCACGTATTCCGAAATTCTATAGAAAATCAGTTTATTATGGTGCTTCGAAGTATATCATATTCTTCGTTTTATTTCCTTCGGGTAAAAGTAAGAATTTGTTTTCATGGTTACCAGATTTAGACGAAAGTTCTTTGAATAATCGGTCAATAACAAGCCTATCCCTCTATCTTGCACCTTTAAGGAGGTATAATTTTTAAAAAGGGGATGTATGATTGTGGAGGAAAGTACTGAAAAACAATGTAAATCAACAAATTCTCCGCTTTAATATTGCTCTCTCCCCATAAATCGGGATGTGATGACATATCGACTACAATTTCCCTCAAAAAAGTATAGCTTCGCTAACTCAACAAACAAATAAATTTCACCGCGTCAAACATTATTATAGATAGGTAAATTTCTCACTTAAAAATCTATTCAATTATAAAAGTGTAACAGAAATGTGGGTATACACAAAAGAGGTTTTTGAAAATCAAATGGATCTCCTCACTTTCAAAAGCAATGTAAATGAGTTTATATCAGACTAATAATATTAAAGTAAGTACAGTGAATAAAACTGAATAAATATAATAAAGTTAGATTTACGCCATATTATTTTGCTTGACGTACGTTGACTTTATACACAATTTAAAAGAAATAAATAAAAAAAAAACGTATGGTTGTAGATAAATATATAAGTATATATCTATATAAGTAGATCCTACGGTAGAATTAAAACGTTTATTATGGTTTTATCTGTCTCTACTAAACATGATTAATAAATAAAAAAGGCCAAATATGAACCTCCTTCGAAGTGAGGTTTTCCAGCAACTTTTGTGCTGGATTTAAAAAAAACCTTGTTTTTTCATAATTTTAGGTTGAGTAGTTTCGGAATGAAGGGATGTGGGACATTTTTGGGCATATTATGATTATTTAAAAGTAGAATATAATTTATTCAGTTCAACATTTTCTTATTTATTAAGACTCATCTAGAAGTACATCTTGTTCGACGATATTCGGTGTTCAGTATTTTTCATCGAATCTAGACCGTTTTTTTTATAATATGATCTGCCCACCTCTAACGGTCTTTTTTTGACAAAGGAAGGTATCCTTTGTCACTTTAAAATTAAAAAATAGACTCCGTTATTATTGTTTAAATATACAAGTAAATATTCTCAACAACATGTCCGTGAAGTTACTACAACAAAACTGTGAATATGCAACTTACTTATAGTATATATAATTTTTAATTACGGTTAATGACGTAGAATGCAAATGTCCGAACATAATTTTTTCTTTTTCTGAATATTTCACAGAGTAGATACTCTTATAATTTTTTTAGAGTGAAACCTTTTAACGAACATTTAATATGGGAAACTAAGTGACAAAAGTGAAACTGCGAACGCGGCGATGAAACGGAAGCGAAGAATCTATAAGAAGCTTCCGGTTTATGAATAGGAGAGAGAGATGGACGTTAAGAAGCTTCTAGTTCATAACAACGAGAGAGAGGAATAGAGAGGGAGATGAAGAGAGAGGGGTGGGTAATGGAGAGAGAAAGAGAGACGGGGAGAGAGGGTGTGGGAGCGAGGAAGAGAGTGTGTGGGTGTGACAGAAAGAGAGTGACAGAGAGAGAGAGAGAGAGAGTGGGAGAGAAAGAGAGAGTATGTTTTTAATCTAACTCCTTTATGTCTTTAACATACTCCAAAAACTCTAAACGGATTGGAATTGACGGATTGGATTATTTATTTTATTTCATATTCACTTTCTTTTGCATAAAGAAAGTCGATTGTCCGTCCGGAATTGAACTCGCGTCTTTTGCGTAGCACCAACCATTACACCATGGCTGACCCAATTCATCTGTCGAAACCATTATTATTAAAATCCTCATTATTATTCCGGTTTTTTATTTTTTATTTTTATAATATTCATAAGCAAACAATATAAAAAACAATAAATAAAAAAATAACAAACATCAATCACAGTTTTAAAAGTATTTTCCATGTACAGAATTCATTCTCGTAGAGTAATATTACATGTATTAATGTTACAGATATTACAGCTGATAACTTTTAAACCATTTGTATTCACTTTTTTATTTGCACGAGCATAATTGTGTTGTAGTGTCTTTATAAAATTTTCGTCGGATAGAACATAATAAAGGTATTGAGAAATATTTATGGATTTACGTTATGTAGAGTAACTTGTACAAAATATTTCTATATATTACTTCTCAAATGTGTTTTTGTCGGTATGACATATCTTCCTTAATACTTCATTCAAAATCAATAACTGATCTATAATTTTGAAGATTGTCTTCACCGCTAATTACGAAAAATAAGCAAATAATTCAAAATCAATTTATTAATTTTTAAATTCTTTTTATATTATTTCTCAAAGGTGTTTATATTATAAATAGCGCCATCTACAATCAGTTTGATTAACATGAACGACGGTCGTTCAAACAGTGATTATTTATATCGTAAACAACGCCATCTATTGATTATCTATATAGCTAACATCTATTATCAATCGGTGACTTGTGAATTATTCGCACGGGTCAACTAGTACAGTACATATAATATTATCCAGGTATCAACATTTTCCTTTTGATACCACTCATGATTACAGTACCGATACTTTTGAGTTGATACTGTTTTACTAGGTACACCCTAAAAGCATAAAATAAAAACAATGAAACACAATTATATCTGAATTAGCGACTGAGATGTAGTGTTAGGTGACGTTTCCCGTCTGTGGGACCGTAATGTATTTAGTTAAGGGGCTTTGTTTCCATCTAATGTAGAGCCTAAATTTCGCTTTAGTATACTTGTGGAGGGTGGGCGGGGAGACTTGACGTTTGAAGTAGCGATATCAGGAAATTAAGGGAGGTTTTGTATTTCCGAAGTGGCGTTTTGTACCGAGAAAGTAATGATGTTTACTGTTGAGGGCGAGTATATTTTTACCTAAATTTTGTTGAAATGTTTTTTGCGAATTACCGTTAAAATTCATTCCTTACGTTTGGAAATAAAAAAAATGGGGAAGTGGGTAAAATAGGGTTCCGTATTTACTTCACAAATATCAAAAAGTACATGTTTTATAAAGTTTATTAAGGTCTATTCAAATATGCCGTAAGATCGCTACGCTAGTAAGATCAGTCATCAAGTAATTAATAAGTTTTTATTAGCTTCACTTGTATTAGCTTAACCTGCGTACTTAAGAATTTGTTTGCTACCTCCAGAACTAACAATAGATTAATCGAAATATTTTCATTGCAAAATTCTCATAAAAATTTATTTTCCAGTTTCCAGGTTTTGACATAGTTTTTCTTGGACTTTGTAGGGAGATTAAGGTAAAATATCGCAAACGATTTTGAAGCTTATTATTTCGTAAATGAGACCAAAAAAGGAAAAGTGGAATCGGAAAATTCGTTTTAAAAATACTTTCTAATGATGTCTTGAAAAATTGGGTGTGGGAAAGCAAATTTAGAATGATGTTTTCATGTATTTGTTAATTTGCCTAGTATTCTTTAAGGGACAAATCGGTTATACAGTAAGAATCCGTTTTTTTACTCCATTATCATATTGCGAATTTCATATTTCTCCAGTGTCACATTCAGAACTTTATTTTCCTCCAGTGTCACATTCAGAACTTTATTTTTTCTCCAGTGTTACATTCAGAACTGTATTTTTTCCAGTAATGAATTCAAAACTTTATTTTCCTCCAGTGTCACATTCAGAAATATGTTTTTGTTCAGTGTCACTTTCATAAATTTATTTTCTTTCAGTGTTATATTTAGGACTTTATTTTGTTTCCAGATTCAGATTCAGAACTTTATTTTTCTCCAGTGTCACATTAAGAAAATTATTTTGTTTTCCTCTAGTGTCATATTCAGAAACTTATTTTTCTCCAGTGTCACATTTAGAACTTTATTTTCATCCAGTGTCACATTCAGAACTTCATTTTTCTCTAGTGCGACATTCAGAACTTTATCTTTCTCCAGTGTCTCATTCAGAAATTTATTTTTCTTCAGTGTCACATTCAGAACTTTATCCTTCTCCAGTGTCACATTCAGAACTTTATTTTCCTCCAGTGTCACATTCAGAACTTTATTTTTTCTCCAGTATTACATTCAGAACTGTATTTTTTCCAGTAATGAATTCAAAACACACACATTCAAAAATATGTTTTTGTTCAGTGTCACTTTCATAAATTTATTTTCTTTCAGTGTTATATTTAGGACTTTATTTTGTTTCCAGATTCAGATTCAGAACTTCATTTTTCTCCAGTGTCACATTAAGAAAATTATTTTATTTGTCTCTAGTGTCATATTCAGAAATTTATTTTTCTCCAGTGTCACATTTAGAACTTAATTTTTTTTTCTAGTGTCACATCCAGCACTTTATTTTCTGCCAGTGTTGCATTCAGTACTTTATTTTTGTCTACCGTCACGTTCCAAATGATATTTCGACTGAAGTTTTTTTGTATTTTTTTTGCTGATTTGAGAAATTCGTAATTTTTATGGAACATCGTTTTAAATGTAATTGTTGCGCGATTTTCAAAACGAATTGTGTAGAGAATTAAAAGTAATTTTTAACCCAACAAATTGTTGTTTCCACGTTAGGCACTGAAATTTACGAGCGTCCGTCGTTACAATTAAAATTCAAGGCGTCGGTGCTTATCACGATAAGGGGTGAGGGGGAGGGGGCAGCTTTAATGTTATGTCATATAAAAGTTTAGTAATTGCGGCAGACAATGCTTAACAAAGCCACAGGACAGAACATCGTTATCTATTTTGGTAATAAAGTTTAGTCATTACAGGTACTTTGACCTATTTTCGCTACTTTTACGGTGCTAAACTGGTTCTTTGATCTTTATGATTACGTATTCGTTTATTTAATAATGCCTTTATTTATACTATATAGATTATACGTCGTAATTGCAAATGGACTAGGTATAACTGATGTAATAATTTGGCTAGAATTTAAGGTATTATCACCGAAATCAGATTTCAAAATAAATTCGATTTTCACGGGTCAACCTACTTTTAATATAGCATATGAGGATCAGCTGGTTTTGACTAGATTAAAATTTACATTGCGGATGTTAAAGTTTTTATTTTGAGATAATCTCATATTTTGTAATTTAAACCAGAGGTTTCCGAACTTTTTAGCACTGTACCTCAATTGCCGATTTATTTTTAGATTTCCATACTTCAAAAAGAAAAGGAACAATTAGAGGTTCCCTTCGTTGTTCGTTTGTCGGTCGGTCAAGACACTTTTTCTCAGGAACGCGTGGAGGTACCAAGATGAAAATAATATCAAATACTTAGGTCTACGGTCTTTGGATGCTGTAAAAAACCAAGTTTCTAAGTCAACACAATCAAGAATAACCCTTAAAATACGGCCATTAATGCCGCATATTTCGACACTTGTAAATAAACGTATGTCGTCACTGTGGTGTGTTGGGTTTATCACAAGGAAAAAAAACACTGTCAAGCAAAAACACTTTTGCCGATGCGGCACTTTGCGAGGACCCGAGTTCAATTCCCGGCCATTCGTTGAACGGGGCTGAACTGGTGTTATGGTTGGCTGTAAGAGATTGCTCTCGCAGAAATAAGTCAGTCATATGTATCAATTAGATACATTAAAGTAAATAAACAAATAAATAAATATATCAAAACCTATAGGGGGATTCCCGTTGACCTAGAATCATGACATTTGGCAAGAAACAAGGTCTTAGAGTACGAATAAAAAAAAAAATCCGAAATTCATTAATGTATCTGCGCCTTTGAAAGATCTAGTGGGCAATATATTTTCGTTCTAAAAAAATAAAATTTTATAAATAGTTAAATAGAAATATTATGTACCATTAAATTTTCATAAATGCTTAAATGTTTTCGGGACCTCCGTAGTACGTGTGCGAGTTCAACTCGTGCTCGACAGGTTTTTTTCTATATACTTCCAACTTGCTTAATATTGAATTTTCTGTAATATATTAACATAAAATGACAGTCATGATTATGATAGGATATTTTGTAGGTTAAGTAAATGTAAAAAATAAAAACACACATAATTTTTACTCAAATATTTATATAAAAGTCAAAATATTGGAGTTTGGGTAGAAATAAATCAGAATCAAGTGAAATTCTCATATAAAATTAATATACAAATAATGTTAATGGAAAGGATATGCCCGATGCTCAACAATTGTACAAATTACTGAGTAAGCCCGATGCTCTATTAACAATTGTTCAAATTAGTGAGTAACTCTAATGCTCTGTTACCAATTGTTCAGATTAGTGGGTAAGCCCGATGCTCTCTTAACAATTGTTCAAATTAGTGAGTAAAGACGATGCTCTGTTAACAATTGCTCAAATTAATGAGTAAGCCCGATGCTCTGTTAACAATTGTTCAAATTAGTGAGTAAGGCCAATGTTCTGTTAACAATTGTTCTAATTAGTGAGTAAGGCCGATGCTCTGTTAACAATTCTTGACATTAGTGAGTAAGGCCGATGCTCTGTTAACAATTGTTCAAATTAGTGAGTAAGGCCAATGCTCTGTTAACAATTGTTCTAATTAGTGAGTAAGGCCGATGCTCTGTTAAGAATTATTCAATTAGAGAGAGACCTTATGTCTCCTCTCCTCCAGTGATTTGTTATCGATTATTTTTTCGTAAGAAGATTGGAAACCGCGTTAAAACCACTTTCCGCATACTATAAAGATGGAAAAGCTGTCGAAAACTTTCTTGCAATAACCCATAATTCAGGATAAGCAACAGGTATACCTTTGTGAAGCGAGAACTGCTGAAGCCCTATTCTTAACTGCACCTTGAGTTCCTCGTTAGTACTTACTTTTGATCAGTTCTTGTGATATCATATCTGATATCATTCACCCCCCCTCGACACCTAGTCATGCGGTCGACCAGCGGTCGGCTCTTGCTTGTTGCGTCGATCACAGGTTTACGGCCTTTGACGTCGCACTGCGGAGTCCCAGGTTGGAATCCCGGCCGCTGGTCATCAAGGACATATGTCATTAGAGGACTTTATGACTTAGTGTTGAGTGGGACTGGACTGGTGGGGGTATAGACACTATTTAATTTATATTAAAACAGGTACATAAAAATATGAAACAGGTTTGGTTAAATAAGGTATCACTCTATGATAAAGATGTTAGTCTTTGTATTATACGTGGTATACATCGGTAATCCATAGGATTATAAATAAATATTATAGAGATTATTATCGTGTACGGGAAACTTAAAAAAGGAATAACTAATTTTTCGACTTATGGCACCTAGCTTACATAAACAAATAACTCATTAAAACTATGATAATCATCAGCATTATCGGGTATATTCCCAAGCTTTTGGGATTCTGCTAAACAGTTGGAAAGAATAAGAATGTGTCAATTTTGATACACTTAATGACATTTGAACTTTCATTTTAAAGATGACGTGTATGAGTGTATTGACGGTATGATAAACAGGATGGGTTTAATTTCAGAAGATTGGTACAAACGTGTTTTAAGAAAAATTGGTATGGCTTATGAAAATCTGGTTAGTAGTTAACTTCATACATTTTTATTTCAGTAAGTTCAGTAATTTGACATTTATTTACAGATTACTGCGTTCAGCTCGGCAGGTAATTTTGGATCTACCACGTTATACCCATACTAAAATAAGAAGAACTTATTAAGAATTGATAGATCTTCAACTGGCTTTCTTTAAGTTACTTTTACTTATTTTTCATGTAATTTTTTTTTGACGGAGTTCGATATGTCGACAATTCATCGGCGTCTATCTCACAAAGTAGATTTTCTTATATCGATAACGTGTCGACATTCGCACTGAAAGTAATGAGGAGACATATAAAGATATTTCGATTTTGTATTTATTTCTTTTTTAACAGAACTTTTATTATATTTCTTTCAGCTGTATAAGAATACTCTTCAGTTCGATGATTTTTATGTACTTGTGTGTGCTTTTACGCATATACTAGACACTAATTTTATCCTGCTAACAAAGTGATCCAGAACTGAATATACCAAAAAAACAAACGTTAAGGAGTAATTCCACAGCATTTTATTGATATATAAAGCTATCGTGACGCCATCTATCGGAGAATTTTTATAGATACTGGTAAAAATATTTTCAAAGAACAAATATTATCGCGCATACGGAAGTTTGTGGATCATCAAATTTTATTTTACAATATTAAATTTTGTATATTTATTTTAAATAACCACCACATTTTTTTAGTTATAAGGGCATGTGAATAAAGTTTACATCACATAATATTAAAAATAACCTTTATTTTGCACATAATTTACAACGAACGTATGTATAATTAAATTAGTTATAAAGAAATAATTCAAAACTTAGAAGTTTCACTTCCAACGTTTATTGATGGCAGTTTAATGATATAATATGTACTTTCGCCAACCACGAAACTTTTTAAACCAATTTTAAAAGAAATAATTACCTATGTATAACATATGCTGAAACTTTTCGAAAATGTTTCTTGGTATATTGTATATAATATTGTTAAAAATTATTTTGCATAGCTTTAACGGTTTGAATAATATGATCCAAAAGTTATCTTGGTACACTTCGACTCTCTGTATTTTAAATAAATGAAAAAAAAGTAAACAAACACAACTTTTTTTTATCATATTTGTATGCATGCAGCGTATAACAAGCAGATTTTTGTGGTTTTCTATGAAATAAGATGGTTACGTACAATATTATTTTAGGGTATTGCGTTCAGCCCTCGATGTACAGTATTTTAACATTAACGCAAAAGTTTGTGCCTCATAATATATAGTACAGGGCGTTGCGCGGCACCATCAAAGTGTTACGACACGACGCGTCAAACTTCTTAACAAAATTTGACTGTTCAACGCTTGGCCGAAACGAAAATAATTATGCTTGTACTTTAGAGTTTTTAATAACTTTAGACAATATGGAAGTTCTCTTTATATATATATATATATATATATATATATATATATATATGTATATAAATATATATATATATATATATATATATATATATGTTTTCTAATAAGTTTAAATATAAGTACGATTAGAGGAATGTCGAAAATTTAAAAAAATGTGGCGCTTAAGATCGTACTGCAGAAGTTAAAAACAGTGGCAATCAATATAATCCTACTGTTGGAAATTTTGAAAACGAAAATTAAGAAAAAATTACTTAAAATTATTAATTTAAAATTACTTTTTTTTTAATTATTAATTTGAAATTAATTAAATTATTAATTAAAAAATTACTATTTAATTTAATTATAAAATTACTAGCAGTCGTGAACTATCCCTATATTCACTGAAATATGCGAACTGGAACAATGTCACAACACTTTCATACTAAATAATATTATAATATATATGGAACACACTCAATTAATTTATATTTTTTATTTGCCATTACATACAAAATGCACCACATAATAAATAAATACATTTGTATAAAGAGAAAATATACTTCATTGGAAAAGCTGATTTTATATACAGAGTACTCCCCGAGGGTTATAGAGGGGGAGTTTTTTCTATTAATAAATTATATTTGTATAAACAAAAACAACATAAAAACTTGAGAACTTTAACTTTTTAACAAATTTATTAGTTACGCCAATTACTCACTGGGCAAAGTGACGAAATAAAAATGCACTTACTAACTCGTTCGATTCTCGTTCAGTTGCACTCGACCCAGCACCGAGTATACCAGGAATTGAACTATTTGGCTACCCTTGGTCTACCGCCGAGTATACCCGAAGCGCGTCGCGCTTAACGTGACGCGATATAAAATTCTATCACAAAATTTTGGAGAGCCGAAAAATTTTCACTTCAAAAATATTATTAAAAAATATATTATTTCTTTTAAATATAGGTTTATATCAAAATATGTTATAGATTATTTTCATTTTATATTTCGGAGACGATTCCGTAAGATTGATGTACCGATTAATTAAAATGTTCTTTAAATTGACAACTATGTTAATTTAAAACCTTGAAATTAGACCAAGTTGAAAATTTGCATAAATTTATCCGTTTTAAAACCAGAAAATCATATTACCTATTGCGGAACGTAGGGCTGAGAACGCGACTTTAGCCACAATAAAATCGAATACAAAATAGGACGTCTCAATTCCCCATCACGAATAATCGAATTCCTAAAGGAAATCTCCACAGTTACATGACAAATATTTGCTTGATGCGTACGAGCTCTCAACTCGCGACATTCCTCTAATCCAGATACCTCGCTTCCCTTTTGTCGCAAACAAATACTGAACTCCCATCGGGAGCGACTCCATACACCTTCTCCCCTCTCGTTTATTCGCTTGCCTTAGCTACGCTACTTACTCCTCTTCACTTTTAGTTATAACTCGCCAGCTTATTTATTGAGTTGTTTGTCGCAATGTTTAGGTCGAGAGTTGTACGCTCGTAATGTGTGAGTTAATAGTAGTGTTAGGTAAGTTTAAGTAAGTGGTAAGCGAGTTGCAAGGGTGTTTGTAATTGTTATCTAACTGTATTCGTTGAGATATTTATGTTAGGAGTTGGGTGTTATTGTTTCGTGGTGATCTTATTTTGTGTTTATTTGTATTCAAGGTAGGTTAAGGGAGAAATTAATTATTTAATATTAATAGAGTATATTATAATAAGTTATGACTAGTGTATTCCCATGGCTATAATAGTATATTAAATTAATGAAAATAAGTGAATAAAACGTTCGTTTTAGTTTTGTTAAATAAATTATTTGAATAAAGTTTAATTAATTATTATAATTGAAAATTTAAATATTGTTTTATGTAGTTATTATTTTACATTATTGTAACACATAACGGACTAGACATGTTATTGCTAACAATACTGAGTCCTCAGCTGATTTATTCGTCAAATATTTTTTTTATTAATTATGATTTGTTAGTAGTTAACTATTTTTATTAAATAACTTGAAAGCGCAAATTCCCTTGTGATCTGACTGTAATGTATTAACTTAATGGTCTTATTCAATTTGCTTAAAATTGCTTAATAACGTATAGCCATTAAAATAAGAGAAATATTAATTTATTCTTATTACTGTTTTCTGAGATAAAACAAGCGGACGAACACGTAAATTTTATATTAGGTTGGCAATTAATAAGTCCACCATTACCTACCACAAGAAATTGGTGGAAAATACCAATTTCTAAAATGTTATATATAAATTGATAGTAATTAGTGTTTTCTGAGATCAAACAAACGATAGAATAGGTAAATTTTATATTAGGTTGGCAATTGATAAATCCGCCCCTATTTAAGAAAGAAATGTTATATAAACAACCCCTGACAAGGTATATAAAGAGCGCTGCTTTCGATCTTCTGTTCAGATAGAGCTAATTATTGGTTCCGAATGTTCAAAGAAGTAAATTTTGAACTCTTCTATAATTCTCATCTGGAGCGGACTCTTACATTAAATCCAAAAAAAAACAATAAAACCTTATTAACACAAATCTCAGGTACATTCACGTCAGAATTAATTTAATGCAATTGTAATGTTATCGAATTTATATATATATGTGTGTGTGTGCGTGCATGCTTCTATAGCATCTATCTTGGTATTTATCAAAGAATTTGTATTGAATATATTTGGCGTTAATTCTGTAGAAATTCATATTAACAATTTAATGAAACTACGTGGTGTAGTATTATTTCTACTTTCTTTAAGTTCTTTACCACGACCTAGGTTTCTTTGTATTACAACATCTTTGCTAATAGCCCATCTGAAGATGTTGTAATAGAACGAAACCTAGGTCGTGTTAAAGAACTTAAAGAAAATAGAAATAATACTACATCACGTATTTTCATTTAATTGTGATCAAAGAATTTGTGTTAATATTGTACAATGGTACGGTACCATTCGTGTGCCAGTCCGACTTCGTGCATTTTAATGGGCGGTTCGGTTTCTCCATGATGATCTTTTCGCATTTATTTTGTATATTAAGGGCTCGTGTATAATAGAAGTGCTTTGCGATCTATAAAATCTAAATTTTCATAATGTCAGAAATGATGCAAATATACGGCAAATCCTTTGCTGAGTGCTGAGTATGTAATGTACATATTTGTGGTTCAAAATATATTCAAGGCAGTAACTATATAAAGTTTTTATTGTTGGAAATATTCACTATTCTATTTATTACTACTGAATTTTCTTCTTTATTATTTTTATTCTACTTCATTATTTTTCCGGTGAAAATATGCTTCAAAATGTATATTAATGAAAAGGCATAAGATAATACGAAGAGAAAATTTGAAAGTATTACGAATAAAAGAAAACTTAGTAAAAGTATTTGTGTTTGGAATTGGGAGAAATATAATGTTGATGTAACTTCTGAATCTCTGTGTTAAGAATAAATCAGATGAGCCAATTTATTCCTCAACTTTGCTGTCTCAAAACAAATTGATATTCATGAAAGAGGTAAATATTATGATTGTAAAAGAATATTGCGGACTGGTTCTCTGAAAATAGATTCAAATAAAGTTTCAACGAACAGCGGGCAGATAAAGTTTTTGACGGGGAGGACCCTGGAAGTTAATTAAAACTAGTAGGCAAAGTAATTTTTGAAATTTCAAACCTACCCGGCGACCCAGTGTCCGTAAGCGAGGACTCCAGTAACGGCTCGCAACTAGAAATGGGTGTTACTATTTTAGATTCATATTTACATTCTTCTGAGGAAATTTTAATATGTCTATATTTATATTTTTTCTGAGCTTAGCAAGGGATAAATCTCTCTTAAATAAATTATACTTTATTCTTATTTTATTTTTTTTATTTTATTAAAAATTCATGTGGGTCACAATGTGATACTTATGAAGGTCAGTTTACATTTACATTTAATGCCTGGTTCACAACACAACAGGTAGAGCTGTGAGAAAAAGAGCCAGGCAAGAAAACTCACGCCACTCTTTTCCAATCGCCAAATTACAATGTGAGGGTTTACAAATTAGACTACTGGATCTTCTCACTGCCATGGTGTATCGGGTTGGCCATGGGCTTACGGTCTTTGGTGGCACAGCTTTTCACGGGGGGTTCGATATCCGTTTAGTCGATAAGCGAGGCTGGAGCGATGTTTGTAATCGTGTAGCTAAAATACCAAGATTGCCAAGCTGCCTTGCTAGTGTGGCGATTATGGGTATTGTTTCAAATAGTACGCGCATTTGGAAAAGCCTATGGCCGGCATTGGGCGTAGATAGAATCGATGGGGTCCTATTGAAGGCTAGCTTTCTCAGATTGTTTTAATGCCCTTTTTAATACTCATCGTATAAAATGTTTCAGAAACACATAAAATGTTTCTCTTTGTTTTTAAGCAAGTAACTCAAAGAGTTGGGGATGTTAAATATTTTTTTCTCAATATTTTTTATTAGAAAAATAAATAATCGTTTTCTTCAGCTTCGATAAGAATCCAGCACCCATATACGTATATGATCTCTGTCTGCAATATACATGTATTTTGATTTAAACTGATTTCTTAACCCGGACTAGCTTCTATTTGCAATTTGTATTCGTCGTATTTAAAATATTTAAATTAATCTATTTTCTCAAAATTGTGGCCTTTTATTTTTAGTTCCTACATAGAAATGAAAATTAGGTTTTCTTTTTTATTAAAAAAAATTTTTTTTATTATAATTTTATTGTTAGTTAAAATTGTGTCGTTATTTCAAACATAGTGAATATCTGTTGTATGTACCTTTGCCAGGTACATAAAAAAATATTTAATGCTTCGTAACAAAATATGTTTATATTCGTGTATTGATGAACACATATTTTTTCACTTGAATTAAAAATGAATTAAAAAGAATAGATTCTTTAGACTTTAACTTTCTTTCCGTTTCAATAAGATTAAATATTCCTCAGACATTGTATTCAATTTTTAAGTTGAAAAATTTCAAACTTGTGTACAATCTTACTGGAAACAAATTAAAGTTTTTTTTTAAAAAAACTGTCGGCAAAAAGTACACTGTGTCTCATATTTGTCTTTATCTTATCAGGGGTAGTCATTGTTTTAATCCTGCTATGGTTGCGCTGATAACACTACTCATCCACGACTTGAATTTCGATGTTTTTATTTTATTGTCTGACTGTCCGTTTTGTTTGTGCGGAAGACTGGCGTCTTCCGCGTGACTGACTACGTGAGTTGTATAACAATAATATTCCTCATACGCAAGATGGTGTTTCTTAGTCGTACGCCAAAAATTAAAAAACAAAGTTCAGTATTTACTTACAAGAATAGTTTTAAGCGGTTTGTAATTTAAAACGCGATGTAAAATACATATCAAGAATTCTTTAGTCCAACATGCGTTTGCCACATCTACACCTTCGCATGCAGTTATTTTATTTCTTTATCACAAACAAATTGTAAAATAAATCTTACATACCTGTATCATAAGGATTACAATACGATACGAGTCCCCTGTGAAAGTGAAAAATGTTTTTTTAATTTTTTATTCGAGCGTAGTTTGGGTTGTGAAAGTGTAATTTAAACTATTATTGTTTGATTCGATTGCGACCGTGCGCCGCACAAAAGTCAATAACAAACATCGTTGATTGTGTTTACGTTTTGTTTATATTAAAATGGTATTTAATTTGTTTGCATTTTTTGAAGTAAAACTTCTTTACGTACGCTTGACTTGGGGAGTAAGCTGGTGAATGCGTGACGAGAGCGTTACGAAAAGTGTGATCGGGCGAGGCGAATGGAAGTTGAGAGTGAGATATAAGTTAGTGAAGAGAGAAAGAGAAAGAGTTACGTTTCGTATATTACAACAGAGAGAGAGAGATGCAAGCACACATTTTCTTTCTCTCTTTCACTCATAGCCAGTTGTGTTTCGGATATCTAAGACACAGTGCAAGCCTATTGTCTATATCACACTGTAGGAGCTAGAGAGTGCAGTGCGCGCGCACATTTTCTCTCATTTTCGTAGCCAGTGCATGAAATATATATATATATATATGTACGAGTTTGCTAGCGTTACGCGAACGGTGATTATTTGATTATTTTGTAATTTCATTTCGTTTTTGAACAATTTTATAAATTATTATTTTCTCCAATACATTAAACGTTTAAAGTGAATAAAATTGTAAATTCATTGTAAAGTTCATATTTTGTGAATTTGAAGTTTTACCTCAGTCGTGTGGTCTAAAGCACACTCGTTTTTTATTATATTCTTTATGTTATTTTTTAGTTCTCTATTTTAACTGTTTTAAAGTTTCATGACAACTAGTACTGATTGAGTTTTCATTTAAATATCGAACTGCAAAACCCACATGTTACATGTAAATATATACATATATATATATATATATATATATATATATATATATATATATATATATATAAGTAATATTTTTCTTAGTTTTTAGATTTCATGGATACAAAGATGTAATAGATTTTATTGATAAAGTCCAATGAAAAATTATCGATATAATTTTCTTAGATACACAACTCTGAACTTCATGACCAGTTAACACAGCAGCGAATTTTAAAAGTTATTTTTTGAAAACCAACCGAGTAGCTAGCACACCTCGCTGCGAAACGCGTGGCTGATGTTTTTTTAGGGTTTCGTACCCCGAACTGAAAAGCGGAATCCTTATAATGTCACTCACGTGTCTGTTAGTCCGTCTGATTTTCTCAGAAACGATGCTACGTGGAAAATTGTCGTAATAAATATTTTAACTCAAATATTTAGCATTAGCTAACGGTTTTAAAATTATCATGTAAGAATTTAACATAGAGGGGAAAACGAAAGGAAAATGAAAATGATTATTGTAGATCTTATAATTTTTTTAAATTTCGCCATATTGTTACGCGTGTTTGAAATAAAGTAGGCAATGAATTACGTTGTAAAAAATTAATATTTGTAAATGGTTTAATAGGAATACTATGTACCATTGAATGTCTATCAGTGCCTAAATATGCACGGATTCTTCGTCATGCGAGTTCTACTCGTACTTGGCTGTTTTTTAGGAAGCGTAATGAACGTCCTTACTATTGTAAATAGATGTGGAAAACTTTTGTTCTTAATTGAGTAGAATGAACAATTCATTTTCATTGTTAATTTGTCTTTAACTAAGTCAGGTAATATTTCTTTCTATTGAGTCTTTAACTAAGTCACGTTATTTCTTACTATTGAGTCATTAACTAAGTCACGTTATTTCTTTCTATTGAGTCTTTAACTAAGTCAGGTTATTTCTAAAATCAAATAAATAAATTTTGTTTTAAGTTCTACTATATTAGTTTTTTCAGAATTTTACACATCTTATCTGAAAAGTTAGAGGACACTTTTTATACTTTAGAAGCGCATATCTCACCAAATATTCACTTAAATGAAAAAAAATATTTCAGACTCTCCATATCATTTTAAGACCTATTTAACGATACCTCACACACTTATGTGCACCGAATTTTTTTCATCCCTTAGTTACAAGGATGGAATATCACCCCTAATGTTATTTTTTTTTCGTAATTCCACTATTTCATTTCATAGAGGTTCATAGATGACATATACCATCAAAATTTCATCTATGTGGTGCCAATAGTCTCCGAGTAAAATGGCTGTGACAGACAGACGGACAGAACGAAATGAAGTTCCGTTATTGCCGTTTGGCACCCGAACCCTAATAAGAAAAGACTCAAATAACTTTGAGAGGACTTGCATTTGCATAGATATGCGATCTTCTGTTTTAATTATTAATTCAGTACCGAGTAAGCAAATAACAATCGAGAGAATAAAAAAGGAGTGAAACATACAAATATTGCTTTATTCGGATTTAAATCGCATTCCTAATTTCCCCATTCTCCTCTACATCTTATATCGCCTAACGTATGCGGAATACATAATAAATTGTTTTCTGATCTCTATTACAGATCTTAATTCAAAATCAATTTGCAACATCAAAGAACAAGGATTCCATAACATACCCTTACCTCTAGCAAAGTAGATCCAAAAAGTTTATTTATTTAAATAAACCCCTCATTCAAAGGTCAGCACCCTCATACTTGGCAACCCGTGGACGCATATTACGAATGTGCATAAATATACATTGTTTTTATGTGTCATATAAAAGCCTTTATATATGAGCGAGCACACGGTAGCACCAATATTGAATTGTAAATGTGACACAGAGAATACAGTTCGTATTAAATTTCTGTCACAGATATGAAATTGTAAACCAGCTTAGCGTGAGAAATCGAATGGCTAAAATGTCGTTGGCAAAGGTGACAAAGGAAAACTTTTATTTATCATTTGATACTAAAAAAAAAAATTCGTTGGTCTGGTAAAAATAACTGCACCTGTAGTTTTATTTAATTAGATAGTTGGGCCAATAATAAATTGGTAGAATAATCCCAAAACTTCAATATAATGTTTTAAAAATAACCCCAGAGTGGTCCAAAAATAACCAGAGAATAATTCAAAACATACGCAGAATGTTCCAAAAACAACCACAGAGTGATTAAAAAATAACCGTAGAATAGTCCAAAAACTGCCACAGAATAATTTAAAAACAACCGCAGAATAATCCAAAGACTATCATAGAATAATTACAAGATAAGAGCAGAATAATCCAAAAACTACCATAGAATAATTAAAAAACAACCGCAGAATAATCTAAAAACTACCGCAGAATTACAGAAAAATGCCAAAGTGTTGGATGCAATAAAAATTTGTTAAAAATGACAATTATTGGTTAAGTATTGACAATATTGGCTCTTGCAAGGAATATACCATCGTCTTAATAATCTCTTTTTTACTGAGCTAAAAAAACGCGTTCTAAAAAACGGTTTTATTTGATTTTTTTCAGTAAATGTCCACCCGCTATAATTACACCCTACAACTGAGAGACTTATCAAATCCAACATACCGATTTTTCATACAACGCGAATGTGTAAATAGTATTATTTTTCTTATCAAAACATATTAAAAAACAAATTCCCGCACTTTCTCTGTCTCTTTGTACGTGTGATTTTCTCAGTAAATACTTGTTTGCTATCAAAATTTTTATCTCACTACATCTCAACTGTAGATCAAAAAAGTGTCCATCAATAATATTAAAATATTTCACTATACCATAAAATAAACTGGTCTGAAATTGAAATCAAAGCAATGTCCCTCTCTAGTGCTAACGCATTAAACGCCATGGTGCTACCAATTCCCTCTAATGGAGAACCAAAGCGAATTTCACGGACAGTGATAGTGATACTTTTTATTACTTCTCTATAAATAATTCTTATGGCAGTTCTTCTCTTATTCACGCACGTATAAATACAATGATCGAGAGCGAAATAAACGATTATCTTTTCCGTTCTCCGCTAGCTTCACCTGCTCTCTCTGGCCTGTAGACGCTGTACCCATATAAACTATCAGCCATAGTATCTCCAACAAACCTGACATGCACCGGCGAAACGTAAAACACTAATGGTTCTGAAGATACTCATATCGATGAAATATTATTTAAATTCTACAGAAATTATATTTATATTTCAGAAACATACATATTTTGATTTAATTCTGAAAACCCATGAAAGTAAATGCTAGTTTTCTGACATCAATTACATATTAAATATATGGTTCTCAAAGAGATGTTTTTAAATCTATTGTTTCATTTGTCAGTAATGACTTACTAAAGAAAAGTTCTTTAGATTCGAAATTCAATATATATATATATATATATATATATATATATATATATATATATATATATATATATATATATATATATATATATATTGTTACTTATATTGAAATTTTTAATTTGACGTAAATGGCAAGTGTTCAAACTAATTTCTTGCCTATCACTCTGTTAATGACGTTGACAAGTTATTTACACAAAGTAAAAAACTTTTCAATAAATAACTTTGCAAAGAAGCCGCCAAGATATAGCTAGAACGTAAAAGGGATAACGCTGCTAAGAATCTAAAATTAGGCGAACAAATAAGCGAGAAAGGAATGAGGGGTAGAAAGTTGATACTACTAAGGCAGTTTAGAATTTGTTTCGCGACAAAAAGGACGCGCGGGTAAGTGGGTCAGGGAAATGTCACGCTCCAAGAACTTGTAAATGTTGTGAGAAAATCTACAACATTGCTTTTGTGGTTGGGTTGAGGAATTCGGTGAGGCGCGATCAGGAATTTCGTTGTGCAGACGCGATTGTTTAAGGAAATATTGTTGATGGAGAAATTAGGGAAAATTACGTCGACGGTAAATTGATGCGGATAATATGGGGATGCATGAGACTGCATTTTTTAGATTGTGTTACGGGCTTCGATGAAAAAGTCTTTTTAAAAACCAAATAGTTTTTAATTATAATAATTATTACAATAATTAGTATTTATTTGATAATTAACACAGGAGACTTGTGTCCACTGCGAATATCAAATCCGGTCTGGCGTTAGGTCAGATATGTGCTTAGTATGAAAATAATAGATCTCGTATAGCTTAGTATGAAAATAATAGGTCAGTAATATATTCATAATGCTGTTCGTGGGAAAGTGTGTTTATAACAGTTTCCTAGCCAATTAATAAAAAAACATGAGTCTTGTCCCGTCTTTCAATCCATCTGTCTGTTCGTCCGTATGTCACACCATAATAACTGTTCCAATTTATTCATAATGCTGCTCGTTCGAAAGAGTGTTTGTAACATTTTCCTAGCCAATTGATAAAAAACTTAAGCTTTGTCACGTCTTTAAATCCATCTGTATGTCACACTATAATAACTGGTCCAATTTATTCATAGTGCTGCTCGTTCGAAAGAGTGTTTGTAACATTTTCCTAGCCAATTGATAAAAAACTTAAGCCTTGTCACGTCCTTCAATCCATTTGTTTGCCCGTCCTTATGTCACATCATAACAACTGTTCCAATTTAAGTCCGATGGTAATGAAATTTTGCAAATACATAGAGATTAATTATACCAATATATTTTAATTTCTGGAGGTTCAGTGCCTCAAAAGGAAAAACGAAATCCTTCGTACCAAGTAATAATAAAATTTACTATAAATCCATCCCATACATAGGTAATGTATCACTTAAACTAGGAAAACTCTTAACTAATAATAAAAACATAAATAATACCACATGTGCCTATAGTACTTTAAATAACTTGGTTAAAACCCTTATTAATAATAAAGATAAATAGATAAACATAAAAAGAGTTGTATCTAAAAACTTAAAGGTATCGACTGTAATAGCGTATACGTAGGTCAAACAGGAAAAGATTTTACTACCAGATACAAAGAACACATTGTAAGCTCAGTGGGAAAACCCGCACAAATCCGGCTTCCGCTATTGTTTTGTGTAATGTATAAATGCTGTTGGAAGTTTCTAATAGTTATTATTTGCTAATAGCCCATCTGAAGATGTTGTAATATAACGAAATCTAGGTCGTGGTAAAGGACTTAAAGGTAGTTTCATTTAATTGTGAATGGAACCCTTATTAAACAATTTATTATCTGCTTTCACATCCAATTTTCTAAGAAACCGCTGAATGTAGAAACTTGAAATTCAACAAAGTAATAAAGCATGTCGTTCTGCACACATATCAGTTAATACCAAAAACATTTACATGGAAATGTTTGGAATTACAATTATTATTCTATATATAGTGTGGTTTCTTACCGTTTCAGAAGGGTAATAATTAGTGAAGGCGATAATATTCTTCATGGACCTATTGAAAAATATGATACCACCCCTTTTCTTTATTTCCAAAACGGAAGAACTTTAAATTGTGAAAAAAAAACAGGGCTTTTAGAAACTTAAACATAGTTTGTAGGAAAACTATAGAAATTATCCTAGACCTTGTCATTTTCGAAATATCCATCACACTTTTACCTCTGTGAAAGACAAAGAGGGCAATATATTTACGTTGCAAAACAATAATATTTATAAATATTTTAAAATAAATATTATGTAACCTTGAATGTATAAGCAATCCTCGTAGTGCGAGTTCTTCTCGTGCTTGATGGTTTTTAATTTATTTTCTGAATAATGTTTATTACCTTAACTTTTTATCAATATTAATATACCTTTATAAAACTGACTTGGCAAAATGTAATCAAAACCAGATATAAAGAAATTTAAAACACCAACCGTCAAGTATCGGTGGGGGAAATCGAAGAAGATGAGTGTGCGTTGCTCTATTAATTGATTGGCTTTTATAGATGGTGAGTTGATGGCGAGTTGTAGAGTAGACAACTGTTGGCTTTTGTCTAAATGTCTTCCGTCTTCGTTAGCGTGTATTCGATTGTATGTTATATTCTTTTCTACGTTAGCGTGTTTTCAATCGTAATGTTGATATCGGTGAGGATCGTAGTTGTTCCCATTTTTGAAGTTAAAAATTCTATTGCTTCACCTTGTCAAATTTCTTTATAGAAAACTATAGCTACGTTAAGTGTTTTCATAGTTATTACATAAAGTATACATACAAACAATTTTTCTCTGCGAAATAGAATAAGGAGGTAAGAAAATCTATGGTTTTCCGTCAGTTTATCATAGCTGTACAGTTTTTACAGTTTTAAACCTAAACTCGGTAATAATATATCGATTATTAGATTAATTGAAAGCCTCATTAATTGTTCTTAAATCAGTTTATTAAAAGTTTGATGGTGGTGAGATATTAACAAGCATAATATTTTGATAATTACAACCCTTTTTCACTATTTCATTGTTTCAAATTATGGCATAAAAAAGGAAATTAAAAAACGTTCGTAAACTCCGTATCGCATAAAATTTGGAAGCAAAAAAATTAATTAAAACGCGAACGCAAGATGAACAAAAGGATTCGCGCACAAAAAATATCTGACAGTGCTTTATTACAAGAACTAACATAAATATGCAAATATTTAAAGCCTTCCCCTCTAAATATTTCCACGAGCCGCCTTTGTTTGGCCTTTGTATAAAGATCTTGGCAATTTACTCTTTAGCTGGGCCGTTTGGTTCAATGAAAAATGAATCATACAGTGGAGGCTGTGTAAAAGGAGTCGGTGAAAAATGAGACAATTCTTTTAGAAACATTTTTCCTAGAAAAATTTTCTAGGATTTCTAAAGATTTTGTTTGGATAGATTTAATAAAACTTGTATATAATGTACTCAATACTTTTATAAAAATGAAAATGTTACTATTTTTTTTTAATCAGGATATATATATATATATATATATATATATATATATATATATATATATATATATATATATATATATTGGCACTTGAAAATAAAAAAAAAGAAATATAAAAAGAACACAAAGGAGAATGACTAATATGTAATTAATTAATATGAATATCAGACCGATCCGAGAATCAATACCGTATAGAGCATTATCACCATATTCAACACGACGATTGCACGTTCTTAACATTGACGTTTTGAATATGTAAAATTAGTGTTGCTACAAAAAAAAATTATTTGACATTTCATTGTCAATTTACTAGTATAGGTTTTTACAAAAAAGAAAAAAAAAATAATACGGTATTTTTAGTAACAAGTACAAAATATATATTTTTAACACAGTATTTTCACATAACCAATTCTTTGAAAAATAACATTGGAATATATATCTTCTCATGAGTGATTTTTTGCTGATCGATGAAAGATAAAATAATTAATCAGTACTCGATATTTTTTCACATAAGCTTGCAACACTTAAAAAATATTTAAATCGAGTAAGAAATCGATTAAGAATTTTTTTATTTTATTGTATTTTAGGATTCAGTGAGAGTACTTCTCATGAGTATGTTATGAAGAAGGTGGCAATATAGAAACTCGTAACAATATTTGAGAATGTATGTTTTAAAAGGTAACTTTTTAATAAATATATTGCTTTCCGATATTGTACTTTTTTCGCCATGTGGCCAAATTTGGACATACTCTTTGATTATGACAAAAAAATTTGAAATTGCCTTGAGAAAAAATGTTCATTTGAGAGCGACGTTTGCGTGCGTTTACCTCTCCACAGCCAGCATCTGTATTTAAAGACGTTTTAATGTCGAAAAACGGTGTGGGAAAGAGTCAAAATTGCTCGTTCGAAGATTTATTATATTATCTATTTTTGTTCGAAGGTATTTGAGACTTAGGTAATATTGAATAGAAAAAAAATTACTTTGTGTCATTATAAGATAATGAAGTACCACTGTTCTAAACTCTACAGGCCCTAAAAGTAAAAAAGTATGTTTTTAAATTATAAGCACACTAAGCCATTTTTAGAATATTATACTCTTAACATTCAATTACCTACTTCATCGAAATATCTAAATAAATTTAATATACTCGTATATTAATAATAATCATATTAACACTATGAAATCAAATGATATTACGCTAATGTCACGTTAAAACTATAGGACAAATGCCGGTGATATCATGTTGGCGTTAGTGAAACCAATCAAAGAAATACTGGTGACATCATATACTAATAAAGATATTATATTTATTCATATATGTTCCCGAAGAAGATGATTTATATGATTTCGAGAAAATTGGATAAGGTGCTTTACGATTTTTTGGAAAACGAGGGCGAAAGTCTATATGATCTACGCCTCATTGGGGTCAGGCAAAACAATCTTGATCATGTGCGAACGTCAAAATTTCAACTCGTATTATGGAAACGCGCTATAAACATCATAATGGCATAACCAAAATCTGTTCATATTATAACAAAGACGTTATAAGAGGTTAAACAAACATACGCAACGAAGTGATAATCTTCCACTTCGTGAACAAAAGTTCAGAGCCTGCGACAAAACTTTTGTTACAGCGCTTTACTAAAACTTATATTTTCCACACTCCTATATATATATGTGTGTGAAACGTTAAAATTTAACGGCACATGTTTAACTAACAAACGTTATTTTCAGTTATTTCCACGAGCAAACTCGAGTAGAGGCGGTAATGAACCCAAATACTGTGGTTATTATTCCATTAACCGTACGGAGTTAACAGTTTTTTTATGCAGATTCGCCGGAAAATGATGATTGTTTTAGCGCGTTTAACATTAATTGAGCATAATTTAATTAGTATTTAAGAGCTTTTATGAAGGATTGGTTTAATTGGGAATTTTATTTTTTTCTCAAATAGTCCTGACGGTTTTTATACTTTAGTGTTTAATAAAAAGACGATTGATTTAGGTATGAAGTATTTTCCAAGAAAGACCTGTTGTTGTCTTGGCACTGTACATCTGTTCCTCTATCTATAAGGGCAGTCCATAAAGTATATGAGCATTAAATCATTTTTAGAATATTATACTCTTAAAATTCAACAACCTTCTTAAATGAAATAGCTAATAATAATAATCATATTAACACTATGTCATCAAATTATATTATGCTGATGTCGCATGTAAACTATAGGACAAATGCCGGTGATATCACGTTGGTGCTAGTGAAACTAATCAAAGTAATGCCGGTGACATCATATCATAATAAATGGATCCTAAATGAAATAAGAATTTTTTAATGAAAAGGACGATGTGGATGAGCATAAAAATTGCCGTTTGGAGACCGTTTATATTATATAGGTTCTTAGAATTTGGAAGCAATATTGCAAGTACCCTGTATTTAAACAACAAATATTTATATTGGATTCAATTGTGATAGTTTGCCAGTTATGAGTAACTAGCGATTCATTCCGGCTTGATACTTGTAGAAAAAGATTTTTTTACATGTTAAACAAATACTGAGCTCCTGCTTCACATTGGTGATTTTTTATGCTAGTACAATGATGATAAATTTTTGAAAAATATATTATTCATAATTTTTGTCATTTGTAAACATTGTTCGTGCCTTTATATATTATGGTATTTAATGCATTTTTATATCAAAAATTCATTGTTACTTACGCTTTTAATAGTTTGAAGAATTAAATCCATCTCTAGATGTACCGCCTCATTTTCCTTCCGTTCACATCCTGTTTACATTCATGCCTCATCTTTTTCTTTTATACTACCGACTTATCAAATTTAAACATTTCCGTTTTGACTAATAATGTTTTTACTAATTTTTTCAAATTCTCTTTAATTAAGTTTTTTTTTTAATGACATCAATATAATATTTTGCAGCCACCTCTTAACTAATTAACTGCATTTTTTGATGAAAATTTAAAACTTGATGATGTTTTGAATTTTGTAATTTAGTTATGATAAACTTCTGTGGAGTTGTTTTATTTAACTTAGCTCCTTGCTATGGCTTAGGTATATATATATATATATATATATATATATATATATATATATGCGAGTTTGCTAGCGTTACGCGAACGGTGTTTTTTTTATTATTTTGTAATTTCATTTCGTTCTTGAACAATTTTATAAATTATTATTTTGTTCAATACATTAAATATTCTACGTTTAAAGTGAATAAAATTGTAATTCCTTGGAATTGGTAATTCCTTGGAATTGTTACGATGTCAGTGTTAATTCCTCTAATTTACAGTTTAGGAAGTGTCATAACGTCAGCGGTAATTCCTTGGAAGTGTTACAATGTCTGCGGTAATTCCACTAATTTACAGTTTAGGAAGTATCATAATGTCCGCAGTAATTTCTCGGAAGTGTTATAATGTCAGTGGTAATTTTCCTAATTTATAGTTTAGGAAATATATGAACGTCAGCGGTAATTCCTTGGAAGTGTTACAATGTCAGCGGAAATTCCCCTAATTTTTAGTTTAGGAAATTTCATGATTTTAAAATCATACTATTTATTGGATTCAAATGTATTTTATGTGTTAATGTAATAGACGTTGCGGTATTTGCAATTCACATGATCTGAACCATCAACATGTCGCTCCATCACACAAACGTTGCTTGCTTGTAGAGTTATTAAATAATAATCTAAGAAATGAAATCCTTTTCAAATTTATTAAGGTAAACCGCAAAAAAAACACGTATTGAGAGCTATTCAATATTTTAAAATATTTAAAATTGTAATTTCACCGAAAAGATGACGTACAAACTTTACCACACGTATATCGTCTCTATTTCGCAATATTTGGTTGTGAATTTGCTTTGTAAAATCAACATCTCGGGGGGTGAAGTTTCCATATGGAAATTTGCTGGCAAAATGGGGAATGTTTGAGCGGGTATCAAAGCAATTAGGCCTAATTGAAATTTGCATTTCGGGTCTGTGGGCGGTGAAAATTTTTATTCATGAGAAATGTTTCTTTATGCGTGATTAAATATTAAATGCGCATGTTTGTGCTTATTGTTTTTACGTTACAACGTTTCCGTAGAGAATAGGCAGCTATTGCAGAGCTGAAATTGATTGTAAAAAGAGCAATTGAAAGGCACACAGTAGCAATTGTGCCGCAGATTTCAATATAGGACTACGCTGCTCCTTCGTCCCTTTGTTTTTTGTTTACATATAATTTCTTTTTAATTGTTTTGAATTAAGTATAATAAAGTTTATTAGTTTAAAGAGGATGTATGGTGTTAATTTGCCATGATTTTTTCCTTTTTTTAAAACGAAATAACGAGTGGATACTGCTGGTTTTTTAAGGCTTCGTATTACAGATAATAGAACCTTTATAAGATCACTTATGTATCCGACTGTCCGATTATCATAGATATTTTTTTCGAAACGACTTCGCGTAGAAACTTCAAATTTCCTACCTATCTCAATAAATATTTAAAATTTTATATATAGTATTGGTATTGTTCGAAAGGGCTAGGTATCAGGATCCCAAAAATAATTTTTTCATAATTTTTGATAGTATATCTTTAGAGATGTACTGAAAAATATACAAAAAAAATGTGTTGCCAAAACTGTTGAACCTAAAATTATGAAGAAAGAAACAGGGTTGTTACAAGGTTGTAGTAAAACTATAATGGCGATTCTAGATTTCTCAGTTTTGTATAAGGGTCCCAAAAATATTTTTTTCATAATTTTTGATAGCATATTTTCAGAGATGTGTTTAAAAAATATACAAAAAAGAAAATGGGTTGCCAAATGTGCCTAACCTAAAATTATGAAGAAAGAAACAGGGTTGTTACAAGCCAGGGTTGTTACAAGGCTGTAGTAAAACTATAATGACGATTCTAGATTTCTCAGTTTTGTGATATTCACTATTATATATATGCCTTAAATACTTAATTATATTAGATATGATTCAATATTTTTTGCCCTAGGAAGTATATATCAGTAATTACTTACGATAACCCACAATTAAATGAAACTACGTGATGTAGTATTATTTCTACTTTCTTTAATTTCTTTACCACGACCTAGGTTTCGTTGTATTACAACATCTTCAGGTGGGATATTAGCAAAGATCTTTACTAATATCCCACCTGAAGATGTTGAAATACAACGAAACCTAGGTCGTGGTAAAAAAATTAAAGAAAGTAGAAATAATACTACATCACGTAGTTTCATTTAATTGTGAATAATGAATTTCTACAAAATTAACGCCAAATATATTCAATGCTTACGATAAATAAAGTAATGTTATTTCAAAGGAGGCACGGAACCTTCCACACGAGAGCCAGTTTAGCACTGTTCATTTTTTTCAGCTAGATTTTTTTTGTAGAAGAACAAAATATAAGAAATCTTATTAAATTAAGCTAAGTTTCTTATACTGCTATATTAACGTGTTAAGAAAGAAAATAGACGAATATTATCCTTATATAGTATAAAATAAAGTCGCTTCCCGGATCTGTCTGTCCCTTGGTAAGCTTCGATCTTTTAAACTACGCAACGGATTTTGATGCGGTTTTCACTATCATTCAGATAATTTTTTCCGGAAGGTTTATAGGTACATTGCATCCATGTTATATTTACAGGAAATATAAAAAAAATGGGGTGTGGCTGTGTCACGGACACGGCCGTGTGTTGTACGTGAATACGTCTATGTAACGCATAATTTCAACCGCCCCAGCTGCAGATGTACTGGCACCGTAGTTGATCCGCTCAGCCGCATTCATTCTTTTACGTCATATGGTGTTTTATTATTACCATTCGATTGTTCTTGAGAAGTCCTTTCCAGCAGTATACGATCTCTGTATTTGGTTTTGGCTTTTCGACGCGTATAGGCCGACATTATATATTTTTGATAATATTTTTTTTTTCTAAACACCTTATTATATTCACTATCACTACTTTAAACTAATGTTTTATATACAGTCGATAAATTTTGATGACAGCTGACGATTAAAATTTACGCAGCAAAATAATCCCAAAATGGCGGCGCTTCGCCCTCCACCGCGCGCGATGCGTCACTGTTCTCGCTTATTGTAATTAATTTTTTGATCCTTTAGCTATCCAGTGGTATAAATTAATTTTAGATGTAGAGAATATATTCGAAACAGCAACACCAAACTGTATCCCCTGATTTTGTTGTCATTAGGTTTTTCGGATTGCCCCCGTATGGTAACAAATTTAAAGACGTATTCACGTCAAAAGTCAATATTTCGTAAAAAAGTAGAATTTTGGGCTCTTTCATTGCTAACGCTGACTAAACGTTACGAGATATATCAAAATATTGTACTATGGAATTGTATATTTTAAAACTATCTACAAAAAAGTCCGGGATGGCGTATATCTATATATTACGGATAACCCACAGTGATCATTTTTATTAATTTTCTTTGTTATACTTTCGAAATTATTTTGATAAATATTATATTAATCTTTATTTAATTAAATAATTTTGTTTCTGGTAATTGGGAATTAATGATAATGATTTGCTGTAAAGAGGAAATTCGCTCTTTACAGCAAATCATTATCATTAATATTTTAGAAGATATCACAGATTTAAAATTACCAAACATCAGTATTCACAATGCCAATGCCGTGCATCGACGGCGGCGACGGCGGGCGCGGCAGCGTGAATGACCTTTGTAAGAATGATCGTGAATGATCTTCATAGTAATATTATTAATCGCATTGTTACTTTTTAAGTGACTCCTGTTAAATATTGGTCTTACTCCTCAGTTGTCCTTTGCAATCAACTGGATCTTGATACTAGAGACTTATCTTTGCTGTAACTTATGAATGGTTTTCAATAGTCGATATAAATAGCCTAATTTTTATTTCTCTGTCTAGATTTAATTTATTTTTAACAGATTTAATATATATTACTAGAAATGCAGAACAAAATAAATTTTTGAACTAAAAATCGTAAACAAATTTGAAGCTTTCAACGTAGGACCACGTAAGTAAATATAATAAAGTTTATCAATATAAGGATAGATGGAGTTAATTGTGGATGAATTTTTTTAAAGTTCGAAAAGTGCGAAAAATAATGAGTGGACTCTATTAGGTTTTTAGGGTCCCGTATCTCAAAAAGAAAGTTTTTTTTAAAAAGCTTTTGTGTTTCGAATATTTTTAATTTAAATTTGCGAAATTATTTGTTTATACAATAGATAATGCTGATTGTCACAGGTTAATATGCAAAGAAAATTCCTATACTATTACAATACTAAATAAACGAACTGAAACTCTTCTGTTACTTCATCTTACAAAAGATCTTTAATGGTCAAGCAGCTTATTGAATTGTTAATATTTATTTTTTCTTCCTTTAAACGTATCGTTTCAAAATCATCTTTTATTTAAGTACATTAAAAAGGCATTTCAAATTTATCTTAAAGTAGGTGTGTTTCTTGACATTCCAAGCATTATTTTATTCATTGTACGTATTTCTGGTTATTTTGTTTAAAAATATGAGCCGTGATGGGACGCCTGGCAGATGTAGACCATTTACATTTTTTTCTATTTTCATATTGATTTTTAGGACGTTATGCGCTCGATAACGGAGTTTGTGAACACTGGTATAAACGAGTAAAGTTGTAAACATTGGTAAGTAAGAAACAATGCTGATACACTAACACACATGTAAAGTAGCTTGCATGTAGTGTAGTAGAGAGGGAAGCGTTAACTCGGAAAGAACCGACTAGATGCGAAGCTGGCCGAATTAAGTCGGAAAGAGCCGACAAGATGCGAAGCTGTCCGTATAATGTCGGAAAGAGCCGAAAAGACGCGAAGTTGGTCGTCAGAACGTTTTAACTCCCATTTAAATGCTCCGTTAGATGTTTCACATAAAAAATTATCGCTATTTACAGTTTCTCTCAGCGTTTACTACTTTCTTCAGTATATTCTTCCATTAGATTTTGTTTGTTTCAGGCGGTCAATCTATGTAAATCCTTCCTTCCATCTTTAAAAACATTATAAATTTATGTAAGTAATTTTAATATTTGAATATTAACATTTCTTAAATTTGGAAGCACATTTTTGTAGACTTTGTACAAAATATTTCCTGTACATAAATTATTCATTGATAATCTCCACTGCAGAAGTGTGAATATTTTCATAAATGCAGATGGATAACACTCAATTACCTCCCAGGAGGCTGCGACGTGCCTCTGCATTAATTCCATCCATTATCATTAATAAATGTCAACGAATAAGCTGATTAAGGGACCAAAACAAACATCCAGCTTGTGTTGTGATCAAAGTGTGGCAGCGCGGCTATTTTTGAAATTTTGACAATTAAAGCGCTACTGGCTGAACAACAATTTTATAATTTTAAAAGTAATTACTGAAAAATAAAAATTATTCCCAAAAATTAGTGCCATAATTAAAAAAAAGTCGATTTCCGTTTAGTACTGAAATGTCAAAGTTCTTGTGACGTAAAGATGTTATAGTTTTAGTGATGTCGGTCAGACAATAATAAAATATTTAATATCAGGTACTAAATAATCTCGCACTAATTTTTAGAAATTTAGGCCAAAAACGAATAGTATTAAAATATACATCTGCTTAAAGAGCAGAGGATATACATTAATATAATTAAAATTGTATATAATTACCGCATATGCATGACTTTTATTGGCAAATCCAATCAAATTTTGTTTTGCGAATTTTATGTTTTTTTCGCAAAGGATATGGTGATAATTGTGTTATGAATTTGGTATATGTATTATATAGTTTTATATACTTTACGTTTTCTATCATTCTCCATTCCTACTGTTGATGCAGATAACGACCAAACCACCATCTTGATCGGTTAAGCATCTCGAAGCTTATAGGACGGTCATTCCAAGAAAATTGCCTGCTCCGATGTAACATTTCTTTTCGATCTTTTTTATTTCAAGTAAATAAAATAAATTTGCTCTTATGTACATTATTGAACCATTTTCATGTACTCAAGACGCTGCCAGTGTAATAAAAAAAAAGTTTGAAAGCATGACCTGAAAAACGCTGTCATAATAGATAATCAATCCTATATTAATATCATTTCAGGTTTGGCAGATTTTTAAAACGTATTAATACTCATTACGTCAATAATAATTAGGGTAAATGGTGAAAGACAGCAATAAGTATCAAATATTAAGGCATTTTCACTCCATCACAGATGAAGAAATACTCGATTTTCTAATTCTGATAAAAAGAGACATTCTTTTGGAAATCCATACAAGTCAACCTAAATATAGTCAAGGAGAATATAACTCAACAATTAGAAGATTTCTAGTCGGAGTGTGCTTGGTATACAGGTATGGATTTGGTTTTCAATGTAATAGTTGCAAATAATACGTTGGTTATTAAAGTTAACACACTTTAGCAAATGTAAGTATTGCATTAAAGCATTTGTTGAATAGAATATTGAAAGAAAATAATTAGTAAAAGTACATCACTGTACTTGTAAAAATGGATCACTTGTACTAACTACCAAAACATTAGCAGCTTAATCAATTAGATTCCCATCTACAGATTTCTTTTTATTTCCTCAACTAAATTTGACGTTCAGATCCAATGTTTTCTTTAGATGAACGCAAATAATCGCGAACACAAAATCATGAAAGAAGCAATACAGAAATTATGTCAATACCTTTGTAAAATAGAAATCGTAATGACACAGAAACAGATATATAAAAAGGAATAAAGTTTTCTTTATTTATTATTTTTTAAAGAAAAAAAAATTTTTTTTTATTATGAGAATACAGCGAAGCAAGAGATTTACACTTGCATTAAATATGATTCTTTGTTTTAAAACCAAAATTCTTAGTCAAACTAAAAATGATTTTCTTGAATAATTCTATTAAGACATGTTTAAAAAGAATTTCCATCTCTTCTAGTTAAAAATTTCCATTTTTGTACTAAATTTTTATAAAATTTAGTACCAAGATGAACATTTTAGAAACAGTACCAGAAATGGAATGCAAACTCATTAAATTTTTCCCTACGAAAATTCGCTAAACGCTACTAAAGAAGTTTTCATTTTAAAAACAATTCCGTTAAAAGATCACTCAAACATATATCTCTCCGACTGTAGAAATTTTATCATTCCACATTTAACAATGTGGAATGATAAAATTTCTAGTTTTATTTCATAGCTGTTTCTAGCTGTTTCTATTTTATAGCTCATACTTAAAATGTTTAAAATATCATGTACAGCATGGGTATTATTTGAAAGAGCTAGTTATAAAGTTCTCGCACATATTAAATTAAATTTGTGGGTAAAAATTTACAAATAAATAAATATTCGGTTTCCTTTGGTTCATTTTCCAATTGAAGGAGAGAAAAGAAAAATCATTTTCAGACGCGGGCTAATTTATTTATCCGTAATTACGTATACGGGAAATTTTCGAAAGTGACTTGCGGATTAATTGACGGACTGAGCGTGGAACGCCTAACTAATCATGTCAAGGTGTAATTGAACATTAATTTAAGTTACCATATGTTTATGTTAAAAAAGTAACACGAAAAATTTTAAAATGTGTCCTCTTAGCCGGGAAGAAGAAATCCACGGCCACGTATGAAACCTCACGCATAGAGGTTTTCGTACATCGTTTAAAGTGAAATTACTTTATTTAACATAGGCCATTATATATATATATATATATAATGGCCTATGTTATATATATACTTTTTGGTGTAATAAATGTTAAATAATACCTAATATATATTATTGCGAATATCTCAAAAACCACGATATGTAGAGTTATCATAGTTTTCTTTGAACCTTCGCGTAAAGTCTTAAAAATGTTTAATTTTTTTCGTAATTTTAGGTTCAATAATTTCAGATATAAGGGAAGAGGAACATATTTTTTTACGTATTTTTCAGTATTTCTTTTAAGATATACTCTCTAAAATTATGGAAAAAATATTTTTAAGACCCATAAAATTAGACCTATCGAAGATATCCAACACTATAAAGAGAATTAAAAAAGTCGAGTACTTAACTCATCCCTCTCTAAAATTTTCGCATAAATATTTTTGAGTGTTGGTTATTGAGATATGTAAAAACAGACAGACAATCACAAAGGTTATCTTATAAAGGTGCCGTTTTGTCCTTTTGAGGTCCACTACTCTAAAAATGAGGCAAGAAAGAATAGAAGCAGAAATTTATTTTTTTTTGTTTCTTTGAATCTGATTTGAAATTTAGTTAACATTAAATTAAAATTTAGTAAAAGAGGAAAAATATTACATTAAAAAATAATAAATGAAAATGTAGGAAAACCTCTGCAGGAAAGGAAGCTGTATGGCGATGACATAATGCCATAATGAAAAATAGCGTAGTATATAAGTATGTATATTTTCAGTTGCAATTTCGAAAATACTCAGAAAAACTAGTCTCAAGTAAACTCTTTTCTTCGGTCGAAAAATTTAACACAGTTTTACCATCTGTGAATAAAAAAAAAGAATTTTCACCCGATAATTTTCATCGCTAAATATTATTTATGAGTCTCCATAAACTGGTGTCCATCTTTGCTTAAAAGAACTTTTACTACACTTTTTTTCTCGACGATTTCTTTTCATCTTCCTTCATTTTACTTCCATTCCAGCAGGATATTCATAATTCACTTTCATTGTTTCATCATTTGTTCCATTCCACCCATTTCTGAACCCGCCTCCGTATTTTAGGGCCCAAGGGAGATTAACAAATTTTAATGGACCTATTGTATCCTTTGTAAATATTTCATTATTAAATCTCACCCAGATTTAGCACGGTTACGGCTATAGGCACGTTCGTACGGGACCGTAGTCTTTATGTTTAACCACGAGTTGAGATAAAGGATAGTTAGCAAAGATTAGTTGGCGTCTAGTAGTTTGTCGGGTCAGATTTTAAACCTTTGCGAGTTGGGGTTAAAGATTAAGGTTGGTTTTATTTTATGATTAATCTTAAAATAAAGTTTTACCTATTTGATCTTTAGATTTTCTTCATCCAACTTACAAAAGGTGGAGTTTATGAGATAAGGAGATGTAAATATTTATATCCGCCTTATTATTTAAAAATTGTTAACATTTTTATTCTAATTTATTTATTGAAATAATACTTCTTTTGTGTTGATAAACAAAGAAACAAAATATTAATCCCTCTAGGGTCCGAGCGCTAATTAGCGAATCTATGCAGACATTCAGTGATAAATGATATTCGCGAGAGCTTCACCGCCAAAATTTAATTATCAACTAATTGCGGAAATTAATCCAATTTAACTATCTACAACTGAATATTTTCGAAGCGGATTTGAAATTTTCTAAGCGATGAAGTAATATTTTTATTTATAAATCCCTCTAGGGTACGGGTGCTAATTAGCGACTCCATGCAGACATTCAGGGATAAATGATATTCGCGACAGCTGCACCGCCAATATTTAATTATCAACTAATTGCGGAAATTAATCCAATTCAACTATCTGCAACTGAATATTTTCGAAGCGGATTTGAAATTTTCTAAGCGATGAAGTAATATTTTTATTTATAAATCCCTCTAGGGTACGGGTGCTAATTAGCGACTCCATGCAGACATTCAGGGATAAATGATATTCGCGACAGCTGCACCGCCAATATTTAATTATCAACTAATTGCGGAAATTAATCCAATTCAACTATCTGCAACTGAATATTTTCGAAAAGTATTTGAAATTTTCTAAGCGATGAAGTAATTTTTTTATTATGTGATGTATGTATTTTTAGTTACCTTTAGGTACAAACAAGCAAAATAATTACATAAAACTAGTCCCTTCCAGATAACCAAAACACATATGCAAATTATGTAAAAATTATAACAAATTGTATTTTTAAAATAAAAAACGAGGTAATAGTTTAAGTGAATTGACGAATGGGTAAAAATGTAAATATATCAACATGAAAACGACAGGAACAGGATATTAAAGTTAAAGTTAAAAGAAATCTTTAGAAAATTAAAAGAAAATAGGGAAATAAAAACAGGAATCAATCTTCAAGTGTCATCGACGTACAATGATACGCTGCGTAACTTTTAGTTAAATTTGGGGGGTTATGGGGGGTGTGAAATATCTTTTTCGTTGTAATTATATGATTGGAAACATATTTTTTCATTATTTGGTCACAAAATATATAATACACCAAATCTAGAAAAAGTGATTTTATGCTGTGAATATGTGAGATTATACTTATAATTACTTCGGAAATTATAGCTATCGCGTACTCGAATACACATGAATTCAAAGTATGGAAATTAAAAAAGAAAATTGATATATAATATTATATATTTTGCAAAACTTACAACACTAATTCTTTTATTTCCTGCAGAGATCTCACAAAACAAACCGCACAGTTCGCGAACAACGGTCAACTGATTTTAATTATTTATTTTGACCAGTTCACCCAAACATTAACAGTGCCAAATTTATTAATGTACAAGCTGTATTTCATTTACATATTACAATATTACAAGCTGTATTTCATTTATATTTATTGCTTAAACTCATTCGAAACTGGGATGCGAACGACTTTCAATTTTATCCTCGGTATCGGGCGCTCGGGCCGCCTATCGGTGGGGTAATTCTATAGCTTCTCATTGATGTGTTACTATTCTAATGCCATCTGCCGGTAAATTACATGAGGTTTCTATAATTATATTAATAACGTTTCTTATATTGAAATTTGAATTACAGACCACAGATGGCGCTATTTATTGTCGATATAATAAAAAAAGTTATTTTGAAATTAATATCCTAACGAAATATTTTTTGTATATGTTTGTTATAAATAACCTTCATATTTAGTTGAAAGATCGTAGGACTAAAATTTAGGTCACATAATTTAAATAATCATTACCGCATGTCCCACGGGTGTGGGTTTTGTCATCGACCAGCGTGCCAGCTTCGAGTTTTGATGATAGAAGTAATTATGATTTGAATAATTTTACAAGTAATCACATTTTAAGAGAGCCTTTGGGAAAGAGAAGATCTTTCTATAAAAACGGATATCATTTTTAATATTTAAGCATGGTCATTGTGATTTAAATTTGCCTTTGAAAAGTGAAACGCATCTCCGTCCGCCGGTAGCAATGTATGTATGTACGTACGTATGAGGAGACGTTACAAATTGTAATCTTTGACCGATTTTGATGATTCCTTTTTCTGTTGGTTGGCTGGTTATCAGCATAGAAGTATATTAATTTTCATAATTATTTGTAGCATAGTTTAGTTTTTATAAATATTAGTCTATAAAAACTTTCTTTCCGGCCTCAGTTTTGTAGAGATCTTCTTGCCTCTTCTCTATACTCCTTGATATTTTATAAACTTCATTTAATTGTATCTTTGTTTTAAAATTGTACATTCAATACATAACAAAAAATTCGGTTTATATACTTTTGCTTTAATAAAAAATTTTGTATTTCACTTAAAACGCGCCTATTTTTATTTACCTTTAGGTAGAAACATAGGTAAAATAATTACATAACACTAGTAACTATAAGATAGCCAAAACACATGGAAATTATGTAAAAATTACAATAAATTGTATTTTTAAAATGAAAAACGAGATAATATTTTATGTGAAATGACGAATGGTTAAAAAATATAAATATATCAACACAAAAACGACAGGAACAGGATATTAAAGTCATAGTTAAAAGAAATCTTTAGAAAATTAAAAGAAAATAGGGAAATAAAAACAGGAAAATAAATGAGATAAAAGTAGCTTTTTCCAACAATCTTCAAGTGTCGTCGTTATACGATGATACGCTGCGTAACTTTTAGTTACATTTATTAATATAATTATATTATCATTGTATACCATGAATAAGTATTCAGAACAGATATTATGTTTGGTAATATTCTTTTTATTGTAAAAAAGTTTACTGAAAATGTTTCATTAAAAATTTAAAGTTTGTTTTCATTTGTATTATTTAGCAATCGGAACTCACTTCAACAGGGATTATATTATTAAAGATTTATATAATTATAACTTTTGTGGTTTGACTCAGAAATTTTGAGTTGAGTGGCTTTTAAGGCCAAAAAAGCATCTATGTGCCATATAAATTCCATTTGCTCTTTTAAATAAATATTTAAATTGATGGATCCATAATATTAAATGCGATTAAAACAGCATATCATATTCCTACAATCAAGTAGAAGTGATAGGTATCGTTTTTAAATGTGGACATTTAACAGACCAACAATATGAAAGACTTGGAGGAGTATATTTTACTGAAAATACTATGGCTGATTTCATTCACTAACGTTGACTACGATCTAGGTTTCGTTTTATTACAACATCTTCAGGTGGGCTGTTAGCAAAGAATGATTTTAGAATATTTGCTAACAGCCCACCTGAAGATGTTGTAATACAACGAAACCTAGGTCGTGGTAAAGAACTTACAGAGAGCAGAAATAATACTATATCACGTAGTTTCATTTAATTGTGAATAATGAAAACAAAATTAACGCCAAATATATTCAATAATTTGGCAATATTAGATTGATATTTAATTAATTACTAACTCTTAAATCAGGCAGTTAAATTACTAAAAGTATTTTCAGATTAACCACCACTCCAATAAAACGCTAATCTAACTTGGTGTCAATGCATTGAGCAAATTAATATAAAACAAACAAAAAACAAAATTATATAACAAACAATAACAAGAAAAAAATTATCGAAATAAACACAATAAGCACAACAAATAATTAGAAATAGCGAAAGGGCTACGTACTATGCCAATGTTTAACGATATTGATTCCAAAGTTTTAAATGGCACAACAGAACAAGTTGAAATGAAATAACATTTTTAATATCAATTAAAATAAATTTAGCGCGCTTTTACCTATGGCTCATTATTAGCTGTTGGTAAATCTACTCGTATGCGGTCTTCGAAATAGTATTCGTAAGCTCACATTAATAGTTTGTGACAAAAAACGACACCAATCCCAGCACAAATGGATTTTCTTTTTATACGATTATCAGAGATACAAATAATAATTCCCGATTAAGATAGCTTTAATGCGACTCAAATCATAGATGAAATCCGACTAATAAAAAAATAAACTCATTTGAATCACTTTTCTTTAAATAAAAAAATTAAAACAATTAATTACTACTAGCGTGACCCGTGCGAAGTCTTCGCATTATTTATTCCATTATGAAACTCAGATGACAGATCAAACAAATATTTTACTAAAATTGACATATAGAGGCGCAAGTATCATAGCGCAAGTATCAAAAGCATTGAGCTAAAGCGCCACTTTATTTATACGTGAGTGGATTTGAAATTAAACAAAAATTTTACCGACCGTCAATCATATTGACGTTGAGCCGTTAGATGGCAGCATTGCTGTTTTGTGTATATAATTTTAATAATTAATTAATTTGCAAAAACAATAGCAATAATAAATTTTTTAGTTGTGGATGCCGGTAGAGCAAGCAATTATCTATAAAATGATATATAATTTATGTGGATTAGTTGTGAGGTTTTTTCTAAAAAGGGAGAGTAACATCTTAACCTTAGCGTATTAATATATATGATGATGATGATGATGATGATGATATTAGAACATGTAAAAAGAGTTTCAAAATTAAAAATTTTTCTATTTCTTCGGTAATTGTATGTACTTTCTTGTATTAGCCTATAAATGTAATCCATGTTATCTTCGAATTAGCCCAAGTGAGCTCGAACATATCCACTTTGAAGGAAATTCTGGAACCCATAAGTTTAACATTATCGAGCCTAGTTTAAATAAGCTCTGTATATTTCAGTTCTGTTATTTCCTAGAAAACTATGAACCATTGCCTTAAGCGTGTCCCAAGCTTGTCATTCTTACGTGATAAGTAGCTGTGGAGTCACAGCACCGGCCTTTGTTTTATTTGTGGTCAGACCAAACACCGGCTTTAAATATTTATTCAGATTACTCAGGACAACAATTCTGATGAAGACCTTTATGGATTGTTTCTCAGGACTAAATTATATATTTAATGAAGGCATCAAAGCAGGCTGCTTTATTTGGCATTATATTTTCCTATATTGAATTCGGTCCGCTTAGGCAATGAGCGCTGCTCTTAATGCTCCGAGTCTGTCCCCATAAGTAAAGATAGCAAAGGTATTAATAATCAAGGTACCATATATACATTTATTATATCTGTCTTAGATTCAGAAAGCCGGCCATATAAATATCCCTTATCACGAGCCAGGTCTTTTTATGAACTTTAAGTTCTCGATTACCATTTTCATTTATTCTCTGAAAATTTTCTTAAGGTATTGCGGGTTGAGCTAAAGGAAGAGATGATAACTTATTTCCATTACAAAGGTCAGCTTTTAATCTTTACATGAATGGTCCATAAAAAGACGCCGATCAAAGGGAATGTGCAGAATTCCTTTTTCCTCAAACAATTAGTATAATAACGAAGTCCGTCTATTTTAGTAAAACAGCAAGAATATTCTTCATTATGCTTTCACTGAGTACTTATTTAACATTTATTTCAAGAAAATTCCACTGTTTCAACTGGAAAACTATATTTTTGCGCAGGTTCAGATTTTTATCAAAATCTTTTAGATTTTTTGAGCTAATATAGCGTTGTTCATAATTTATTGAGTTCATCAAGAACTATTCGCTGCCATAGCTCCTGTTAGAAGTTTGTAATGCAGACACATCCTCTAGGTTTTGATGAAAAGGTACAAGAAAATTTTCCTCATGAATCACTGAAGCAGAAAGTGAAGGTAGATGTGGGTAAAAATCTTTTTGAATTTTTTTAGTGCGTCGCTTACTTAGATTATCTATACAAAAATAACAATTTTGTGTATGATCAGTGCCATGTACATATGATCTAAATAAAAAAAACAACTTTGATAAACGATGAAAAAAAGTTCATTCATTTTGACTACAAAATTGAATTGTGTCATCTTACTAAAGCAAAGTCGTGTGACCATAATTCAAGATTATGGTTATTTTTCTTTACAGAGAATCAGATATTAATAATTAAAATAAAGGCATAAAAATATGATTTGTTTATTAATTATATAATACTAATCTAATAAGTGATTGTAATATTATTATTTTTAAATAATTTCGATTTAAAATTTATTAGGAGTAATGAAAATATAGTTTTTTTTTTAGTGTGTAATGAAAATATAGTTTTAATCAGAATAATAACAATACAAAAGAACATACTTCTCGATAATTAATGATTATTATAAACTATTAACTAACATGAACCGTTAAAGGAATTTCACTTCATGCTTGCGCTTATGTGGGTGAGGTTGACACCTCTGTAATTTTTTTTTAAATTATGTAAGTCACGTCTACCAGCTATCATTGATCCATGTTAGTAGACACGTAGTTGACAAGTAAGCTTAAGTAAGTTGCTTTGCTTAAGTTTAATGTAAGTATTTTTACGACTATGCTAAGTTAAAAGTGTTTACGATGATTACTATAGCATAAATTTCGTTGTGAATATATGTATCCCACTATTTAATTTTGTTGACCTTTCCATTTTAGGGGAAGGGTACTTCATCACTAAAATTAGTCTTTGACAGCATACTGTCTTCATTTTATTCCGTCCCTGGAGGTTAACGCAAAATTGAGGTCATTTTAAACATGTTATTGGCGAGACCTTTTTATTAATTGCAACCTATAAGAGTTTATAACACTTTAGGGATCTATAACTTTTGGACAACCCTGCACGTCAATTTTGTAGGTCTGCGCAAACAGTAATGATGTCTCATCTCATTTAAAAATAAAGTCTCATCTCTGTGTTTATGGTTTTTTAGAGGCGTACAACGGTTTTTTAGAGGTATGTAAAAAAACTAATAAAAATCTTGTTTATGGCCATGGTAGTGGCTTCATTGAAAAGATAATTATATGCCATTTGTGTTTGAATACGATATCAGGAATATGGGCGCTGCGTCTGGCTCAAATGAACCGCAATCCGGACGTCCAATTTTCAATCACTTTTTCGAGCAATGATTTATTCAGCGATGAAACTCATTTTGGGTTGAATGATTACGTCGGTGAATAAAATTTCCAGATTTGGAATGAAGAAAATCCATGTGCCAATATTTAGAGGCCATCACATCCACAAAAAATTATGATATTTAGAAAAAAAAAAAATTAAAAAAAAAAGAAAAATTGAGAGAAATGGATGAACACCATAGAATAAGACAAGAAGTTTACGTATGCGCGAAAACAAACAAAAATGGCGCTCAATAGTGCTATCGGCTGTTCTGTAGGTTATGTTTATCAAAAATAAAGATGGCGCTCACTACTGCTTTCAAAAGTCAAAAGTAAACTGTCAAAATTTTGTCGATTTATTTCATCCATTACATGACTAACAAAATACGTATTTAACTTATTTATAAATCCGCAATGAACCCATCGTACACATCGTTGTCGTAAATACAATTTGTAATAGGAGCAATATATCCCGACTTCCTTCAGCTGCATTTAGCCGTATTCTGGTATTGGCATTTGGACCTTTTTTAATTGACAATTGTCGATGCAAAATTACATGAAGATTTCATTTTATGTTTACGTGGATTTACAATGACATTTTATTAATTCTTCTGAATGTGCAGCATTAAAATCTTCTTATATGAATCTAGTACAATCTATGGACTTACGCTTAGTTTAATATTCTTCTTTCTTTCTTTCTATGCCTCTCTGCCATTTTATCCTCTACTATATATTTAAAAATTGAGGTTTAGATCATCACAAAAGTTTAATTTCTGTGACATGTACTTAGTTACCCGCGGCTTCTTTTCAGTTTTTATGATGGAATACTTGAAAAAATCGCCTTATGAACTCATGTAATGACAGTAAAAATGTATATTCCTAGGTATCTTTAATGTGATATGGCTTGTTGGATTTGTTTCTAATCGCAACATCTATCTATAAATAATGTTTAATCGTCGAAATGTTAACATGTTGCATTATTAACATGCAACATGATAACACTTTGCAATATTAAAAATATATTGTTAAATAAGAATACCGAGTTTCATCCTAGATGATTAATGTTATTTCTCTGGTTTATAGTGATCAATATGTTAATCTGAATCAATCAATATGAAATCTGTTTTGCTGTATAAACGTAATTGAATAACAGACGTAGTATTTCATATGGGTGAAGCCGCGGATTTTACTTAGCCTATATGTTACACTACTACATTGGACGCACGTTAAAATTAACAGTTATTCGTTACTTGATCGCAGAGTTATTAGATAAAAAACATTCTAACTTTCGCAATTATAATATTAGTTATATCCAAGGGCGCTACTAAATAAAAAAAAATAGATCATAGTTATTTTATTGGTTATTAAATTAATCCACAAGGTGACTTTTTTAAGTATTCCATTATAATAATTGCCAAAAAAATGTTTTTTACCCTACCCTAATTAGCGTGGGAATACCAGTTCACAGTGCAAAACCACATTGATATTACAATTCAACTGGACTTAATGCGGGTCCCAGTTTAGGTGTATTTGTAATGACTATGAATTATACAGCAATGGATTATTGTAATCATACTTTATTAATATTACCATAATATTAATCTTAAGTGCATCGGAGCTCAGCGGGTTAAAAGGGATTAGGTTATTTCACCATTTATGACGTGTTTCGCTGTGAATAGATTAGTTTTGCTGGGTATCTTTGTTGCGTATCTGTGTGGAAAAGTTGTTGAAACTTCGAAGTTGTCGCTTGGAGTTCTGCCTTGTGTTTTGTGGTCTTTAGAAGTTTGGGACAGAGACCGTCCTTTAGAGTTGAGGACAGATGTTAGGGCTACTTTATTCACAGATTTAGGCGGGATAGAAAATGGTTCTTACTTCAGATTAGAAGTCGTTATTCGTGTAAGTTTATATGTAATAATCGGATAGTAAAATGTTATGATACAAAATAATTTTGTGAGATAAAATTTATGAGGTTCAGGACCAATTTTTGGAACATAATAAATTTTCGGCGAAGTAGGAATTAGGACTAGGTGAATATTTAGAATATATTTGTGGTATTCTTTGGAAATATATTTTTATATTAGTTATTTATTTGGTAGGGAGTTATGTGGGATTTCCTATTACGCGGAAATGATGGTACTAGAAAGAAAGGGTATAGCGTGGGAGGTACCAAAAAATATTTTCAACAAAAAAATTACTAAAAAAGCATGTTACGAGGAAACAATACAATCTTTGAACTTTGACCTTATGTTGTCCTTGAGATAAAAAAAAGTGTGATCATGTAGACCTTTTTTAATGTACGTTATATTCTTAAATCTTTATTTTTTCAGCTTTGTAAGCTGAAGATCTAAATCAAACATTTTCCACGAGCGAATATTTTGTATTTTTTTTTAAATTTTTTGTTTCAAAGTAAATATTAAAAATTATAATTTATAATCAGAGTTGAATCCATTCAGTTTTCTAGTTTACTTAATAAGAAGTGAAGATAAAAAATACTTTCAAAATTTCACTTTTTTAAACAATTTCAAATACAGTTCACGGTTAAGGCAGTAAATATTTTGAAAATATCTCTTCGCTATTGATATTTAAATAAAAACGTTATACCTATTTTCCTGTGTAACGCAAATTTTGTAAATTTAGATCGTATAGAAGTAATTTCAAATTGATTTTTCACCGAGAAAAGAGTTATATATTATTATTTAGTATGTTAATTGCTAATATTGTGGGAAATTAAAGAAAAAAGCGTTGGATCCATTTTAATTAAGTAAAATGGATAATTATAATGTCTACGTAATTTGGGGTTAAAATAAAACGAAGGAAACGTCTATATATTTAGAAGCAATTATTTACTATGGAATTTGGTCTCGATCGGTTAATTTTTCAGAGTTACTCACGGATTAACAGATTATAAACTCACGCATTAACCTGCGTGCACTTATGCACATGCATATATGCAAAAGTATGCGTCCATTTTTGAGGACATTGACAGTCGTCGAAAAATCTTTACCACGACGGAGGCATATTCACGCACACAAAAACACACAAGCACAAACGTATGTGTGCGTTTATAGGCATAGACGCACGCACGCACGCAGATGCGCGCGTTGGTGCACACGCATACACGCATCGACTTTTGTGGATATTGGAAGCCGTCGAGAAGTCTTTAATTCAAGTCTTTGTCCGATATAGTGTATCGGAATAATATTTATTGACAAGTTAAATTAAAATACTTGTAACACTTTTATTTGCACTTTTGTGTTATAAAGATTAGCAAATTGTCATTACACAAAAAATAAATAAAAATATTAATGAACATAAAATATACTAAGAACGCTAACAGCTGACATTGGCAGCACTAATATCATACTATTAATCTATAATATACAAATAAAAAGTATAAAGTACCCTATATGTTGCTTGAGGATATGAACTATTACCCTACCATATTTCAGAAAAATCCGAGCGATAGATTTTGCGTGATTGAAGAACAAATTAACAAACAGACGAGCTCTCTAATAACTTTACCTACCAGAAATTTACCTACTCTCTTACCCTCTAATAACTTTACTTACCAGAAATTTACCTAATTTTTTCTGAATAACTATAGGGATATGATACTTTGGTTCATAGTTTTTTGAGAAACTACGATATTTTAACGCCTGTAAAAGTATATTAGGCAAATATTTAAATGGTAGATAATAATATCAATATTTGTGATTGCTTTAATAGAAATATAAAGCACACTTAAATGTTCTAATGTAATTTTACTCGTACAAGTTCATGTATTATTTTCATAAATTGAATATCATTTTCGTAAATTGAATTTATTATAAATATATAAAATTTTGAATATATTTGGTGTTAATTTTGTAGAAATTCATTATTCACAATTAAATGAAACTACGTGATGTAGTATTATTTCTACTTTCTTAAAGTTCTTTACTATGACCTAAGTTTCGTTGCATTACAAAATCTTCAGGTGGGCTATTAGCAAAGATAATAGCCCACCTGAAGATGTTGTAATACAACGAAACCTAGGTCGTGATAAAGAACTTAAATAAAGTAGAAATAATACATCACGCACTTTTATTTAATTGCGAAAGTTAAATTTTTTTGAGTAGAAATAATTTGTCTATATAAAAGTAAAACTTGAAAAACTAAAAATTAAAATATACTAAGAACGCTAACAGATGACATTGGCAGCACTAATATCATACTATTAATCTGAAATATACAAATAAAACGTATAAAGTATCCTATATGTTGCTTGAGGATATGAACTATTACCCTACCATACTTCAGCAAAATCTGAGCGATAGATTTTGCGTGATTGAAGAACAAATTAACAAACAGACGAGCTCTCTAATAACTTTACTTACCAGAAATTTACTTACTCTCTTACCCTCTAATAACTTTACCTACCAGAAATTTACCTAATTTTTTCTGAATAACTATAGGGATGATATCATGGTTAATAGTATTTTTGAGTAATTAAGATATTTTAACGCGTGTAAAAGTGTATTAGGTACATATTTATATGGTAAATTTAATATTTGTGAAATTTATATGGTAAATTTATATGGTAAATTAATATTTGTAACATTAATATTTGTGAATGAATGGCTTAATAGGAATTTAAAGCACACTTAAATGTTTATTGTTCTAATGTAATTTTACTCGTACAAGTTCATGTATCATTTTGAATATTATTTTCGTAAATTGAATTTATCATAAATATATTAAATTTTGAATATATTTGGTGTTAATTTTGTAGAACTTCATTATTCATAATTAAATGAAACTACGTGATGTAGTATTATTTCTACTTTGTTTAAGTTCTTTACTATGACCTAAGTTTCGTTATATTACAAAATCTTCAAAGATGTTGTAATGCAACGAAGCCTAGGTCGTGGGAAAGGACGTAAAGAAAATAGAAATAATACTACATCACGTATTTTCGTTTAATTGTAAAATTAAATTTTTTTTGAGTAGAACTAATTTGTCTATATAAAAATAAAACTTATCATTATACTAACGTCTAGTCTTAATCACTTGCCCTAGAAACATAACATTTGGAGGATAAATTCCTTTTAATATGTAAATTCTAATTAAGATTTTAATTAAGTGCGAATAAAGTCAAAGGATATTTAAAGATACTTTCCCTCTCCGGAAGAAAAGGGGTAAAAAATGTTACTTTTATTACTTTTTCTTACTTTTCTCAGGAATTGAAAAGGGGTAAATATTTTTTATCTTGATCTTGTTAATTTATTCCTACTATTACTTTTTAAAACTCAAAATGGGGTAATTAGTGTCTGCAGCTAAATTTCAAATCCTAGGTGGACAAAATTATAAGCTGAATGTTAATATTGTGACTGATCAAAACATAGATTTATTTTTTTAATGTGGGTGTATGGTCATTGGAATGTAAGGTAATGTAACGTATGGTAAGATAATGTGGGTGTATGGTAATTGGAATGTAAGGTAATGTAATGTATGATAAGATAATGTGGGTCTATGGTAATTGGAATGTAAGATAATATAATGTATGATACGATAAGGTGGGTGTATGGTAATAGGAATGTAAGGTAATGTATAGTTCGCATAATTATGAGTTATACATATATGCTATGTTCACCTGCACAATTGATTGTGATTAACAGACCGTTTAGTGATTATAATTATTTATTAAAAAAATATAATGACAAAAGTTAATAAGTCAATATAGGATTTTAGATGTTTTGGAACATTTATAAGTTAGATTTTTTTTGGGCTTTCGGTTATCTGGCAGTCAGTTCTTGTTTCATTTTCACATTCCCTGGTTAGGAGTTACAAGAATTTCATGTTAGAAAAGAAATTATAGCCCCAAATTTGTCTATGACGTGCATACACAGAGCATGATCCTCTGAAATTACTTGTTAATTTTTATGTATTTTCTATCCTATAGGAGGCAACATTTTTTACAATTATTTTTTTGTTTCTAATTTTTTCTAGGTTTTTAAACGATTCTATAAGAATCGTTTAAAAACCCTCAGGTTATAGAAGAAGTTCTTAAACATTTTTATCACCGCTGGCGATATATGTTCTAAAATAGAAGCACTAAGTTTATTTTAAGGAGGAGAATACAAACATAAATTTTAAAGGGGACAAGAAGAACTTATATTTTAAACAAAAGTACGAAGTTTATTGGGTGTCATCATAACTTATTTATGAATCAGTAATTTTATTTCGATGTGAACTTTTATGTTATACGTGGATAGAAACGTGTATAAAAACGTCACAAATTATGTAGCTTTTAAAATAGTCTTCACTTTTCATATAATGTGAAACCGCGTATAAAATTTAATCCATGAACTCCATATTTGCACAATTAATAATAAATAAGCGTCTACGAGTTGCTCATGTCTCGTAGTTCTACGGAAGCGCGTAGCGCTACGTAGGGGCGCTTTAGTGTCGTGGGAGGGCGGGCGGCCTTTAATTAAAATGTTCGTTTCTCGCGAAGAGCTGAGGGGAGGCTAGTTGGGAGGAGGGAAAAATAAATTTTTCATTGAATTTTCCTTTGGCCTAGTTTGTAGTGTCAATGTGAATGTGTTGTATAAATTGTGTTTATGTGTTTTTTGTATACCATGATTTATTTTTCAATACTATTGATTTTATTTGTATACGTGTACAATATAAAAAGAGAAACCACATTCCACGAATCCCATGGTTCAATATACATTGCATGAGTACAGACGTTATGATAACATGGTACAAAAGTTATTATTGCATGACGAAAGGTATAAATGGTTAGTGTGATAACATAGTAGTTAAAATTGCATGAGAAAATCGTATAAATGGTTAGTATGAGAACATGATACAAAAAGTTATAACGTTTCAAACTTTATAATTAAGACATGGTGACGGAAGCACAAACGAACGTTGAGTATAGGAAATTCGTTTCCAATTTTGAGGCATGGAACTAGAAATGATTTTAATAAAAATCTGTTGCTCGAGAAAATTTTAAGCAGTTCACTGGAGAGATCCGAAACCTAAAGGTGACAAATATATTAACCGAATATTTAAAAAATTGTTTGTGTCATCTTTCACTTAGGATCAGTTAGTTGGTATACAATACAATAAAATAAAAAAAACCGTTACTATATTTTTACGATTTATAAGTTCAAAACTATTTATTTTAAAATTTTTTATTAGATAGAAAATTAATATTTTTAGTTTATTACTTTATTGTCAGGCTATCGTTGCTACATAAAAAATAAGTTTTAAACACCTGCATCTGAACAATATATTAGATGTATTTTAATTTATATTACTAATAAACATTATTCCGAAGCACTTTCTTGGTGACAGTGGAAAAGTCGATGTAAATACTTTTCCAGATATCGTTTTCTCAGAAATCGTTTGATAGGAAACTTGACATTTTGCATATTTAATATTTCACTTTAAACACATACCTTAATGGCTTAATAGTTAACTTTAAACACATATATTAATAGTCAACTTCAATAATATTGAATTAAACAGTTTTGAGATGGTCAAATAAAATACTTCAAACATTTTTGTTTCCGTTTTCAAACATTTTGTGGGCATAAGCAAACGAACAAGTTTTAAATATTACAAAAGTATTTTTTTTTATAATTTTGCGAAATATATTTCTAGAGATGTGATTAAAAATACCTACAAAACCTTGTACATCTGTTAAATTAACAATTAAGGAAAATGATACAGGTCAAGTATGTGTCTTAATATGCACAATGTTGTCCATAGTGTTGTCCATAATTTCTTGACAAAAATAATACCATTTGAATGTTTTAAACAAAAACAATAACTAGTAAATAGCCCGTCACATTAGTGTATAACCAAAATAGATATTAAAAATGAGATAAATATCATATTGCAGTTACAACCACAAACAGTAAACATTTATACATAAATTACGTCATTTTGTATTTTTAATACGAAATTATATAAAAAATACTACGTTTTAAGTAAAGTTTCTTCGGTAAAATTAGATTAATACAAATCATGAGTTCATGGTAGAGAAGTACGGTCATAGGGGATAATGCTAAAGTATTTCATCGGCATGTAACGATGTCCTAATATAATCGATATATAATGCTGTCCATTTCATTGGCATATGAAGCTATTCTTACGTTATCGGGATATAAAAGCTATCCGTTCCATTAGTACATAACGCTATCCTAACGCCATCTATCGATGCATTTATATAAGCACTGACCACAGTAATTTGAAAGAACAAACATTATCCTGTGCTTAAAAAATTTGTAGGGTTTCATATAGTTTCTAAATAATTTGTGTGTGTTTTTATTTTTTAATATCATGCAAACACGTAATATGTTCAGTTAATAAACAGTTATACTTAAATAACGATTATTTATCACCAAAATTATATTTTAGTGCTTTTGCAGTATAATGTTTGAAGTCAATAGAGTCGAAGACCGGATCGTAATGCACAACACAGACGATTGACAATAATCAGCCCGACATTAATTAGAGAAAAAAGAACATATAATATTTAATATCAGTCACACGTCACAAAAAATCGATCCTACAAAAGATCGGAGCGACTACGGCCGACTTTCACCGATCCGAACGTTGCGCGTTAAAATGAGTTAACAGTATAGAGGATGGAATAAACGATTATGCGCTGAAGAGAGACATTTAGTCGATAGCGTGCACCTCGTGGCGTGGTGACTTGTTATATTTAATCGATGGAAATCCGGCCTATGATCTTTTTTTGAGAAAGTCGGGAGCTATCGGCCAACGACTCAAAACTTACAAAATTCGTTTGCCTACATTGTGCGTAGAGATATGACAAACATTTTCTTACGTCTGATATTCTTAATTACGTTTACTGTCGCACAATTAAATTATCATCATATTTGACTTTCGCCTTGTCTATAAAAAAAATTAAAAAAGAAAAACTTTTACTGTGCATTAATTTCTTATGAGCTGGTTCCATTCTGGCTCATATATTTCCTTCACATATTCTGGTCTGATCTTATTTTAGCTAAATTAACTTTTCAGCATTTTTTCAGCAAAACCGGTACGTGTCCGAACCTTTATGTACTTGTTACATAAGCAAGTACATATCCGCTAACTTATGTTTATTTTCTTTTTCAGGTAAGACGAAGAAAATCTTTAAAGGCTTCTATCAATTGCAGCAAGACACAGTCCGCCTGGGTAAGTATTGACAATGGAGGACTAATATATATTCTTGGGGCGTGATAAAGCTGTTTGAATCGTCGTCCATTTTTAAATTAAAGTATTAATTATTTCAAATGTTTTTAACTCAAAATTCGTAAGGTCCACTTTTGACAAGTATTGAACTATTTTTGCATATTAAATGGCAGTCTATTAGTAGTACTTTTTTAAATAAATATGTTAGATAATTTTATAAATCCACTTTATACAATTAGATAAAGCATGGTACGACTAGAAGCGGTCAACTGCCAGTGCCAAAACCGAATTTAATAGGGTATGTTTAGTTTTCTCAATTGCCATGCTAAAACTCTACACAGTAAATTGGTGTATGTTTGTAATACAGCCACGATGAAATCTATACATATATAAAACTATAAATTTGGTATGTCTGCACACTGAAGATATTTTGAAAAAATGGTTTACGGAAAGACTTTTGTGTAATTATTTCCCGTTTTTCTATAAATCTGGTTATTTGTGTGCGTAGCAGGTAAAAAGCTCTGGAGCGATTTTGATGATGTTTTTATGGAAAGATTTTATTGAATTTGAGGTAATATATAACAATTAACATACCAGAAAGAATATCAGTTATTTGAAATTATAGTACAAAGCCTACTAACTAGACTTTTATGTCTATTTTACCCCACCTATTTTAACTAGGGTTTACATATTACTATTTTTTATGTAAGGAAAATACAGCAAAGAATTGAAATACATACAGGACTTTCATGATTTAATACGGGAGAAAAGAAATCAAGGAAAAATGAAAATAAAACTCAAAGTCAAATAATAATTAGTTTTTGCTACGAAACGTAACTTGTATTAAAGTTACTGTATATTAATGAAGACTGCCTTTGTTTTGGAGGGGTTTGGGCGGTGAGCTACAGAGGCATTTATTTACTGTCTTTGTTTGCTTCTAATTAAAAGTTCATATACCTTTGAATATCTTTGTATGTTCATAATCATGTTTGCTACGAACTCCTAAAAAACATTATAATTACTGTCCTGACGGGATATTTAAAATGTGGCTAAAAATAAGGGATGAATGGAAATACGTAACGTCTGGTGATGTTAATATTTACCTTAAATCATACGTTTGACTCATAATATTTGCTGAAGGTCCACGTAAACGAAGCCATGGCACAGCTAGTTTTTTATTAATATTATATTTTAAAAATTATCAAGCAATTACAAAACAAAGTATGTGACAAAAAAGGCAATAATTTATCAATAAATTGCACAATAAAGTAAAAAGAAAAAAAAACAATAATTTACCAATTGATTGCACAAAAAAACATATAGAAAAAAACATCTTTAAATTTCACCACAATGTATGTAATAAAAACAATAATTTCTCAATCAATTGTAGAATAAAGTACGTAACAAAAAAGGTAGTTATTTATCAATTGGTTACGCAAAAGAGCGTGTAAAAAAAACAATCATTTACCACTCAATTGCACAAGAAGGTCAAACAAAAATTTACCAACGAATTAGACAATAAAATATATAACAGTCAAGTGAACTATTTGTCGCTATACTTGACCGATATCAGTAATTTTGTTTCTGTCGATTGGTTAACTTGCAGAGTAGAAGTATGCTGGTTATTTGTCAACTAGTTTGACTTCTAGAAACAATTGTATACAAAAATTACACTTTATCGTACTTGGTGATTGTTCTTGACTTCGGTTTTTTTATCCATTCTCTCTGTTTTCTGATATTTTTACCTTCTAAATTTTTTTTAATAGGTCTATTATATTTTATTGTAACATCTTTTACAGTCAACTAAATAATCAATTTCTCTATCCTTATTGTTATGATTGATTGGAAGAGGTTGCTTCTATATCAGCTTCTTCCATTTAACTGTCCGTCATATGTACTGTATATTAAAATCGTGAAATAAATTGAATATGGTATTTCAATAAAATTAATAGGTGCAAGCCATTAGCGTATGAATTCTACATTGAGTACATGTAGAATCCATGCATGCATAGAATTCATTTGGGATTTTAATTCCCGAAAATAGTCTCAACACCTCTTAACACCTGTGGGAGAAAAGTAACATCACATCTCAAAATATCTCGAAAACATAATAAATACAATAAATCTTTCATAAACATGAACCATCTTACATCTTGCTTTGTTGGATTGTTTGTTTATCTGTCATTACTACCCTTCCCATTTCTCATTCCTGCCCTTAGTTATCTCCAATCTTGTCTAATGCTGACAAGGGTGCGTCTTAGCGATAACAGGGCTTCCTTTCGGGATTACGCGTCTTAAACAAGCGATGTTAGAGATGCGGGTTCGACTTCGATTCAGATGTTTTCCCTCAGGAGAAAATCCTTCGGGAAACGTATCGGCTTGGATGTCATGATAAGGTTTAGTAGCGATATCTAAAGGTGGGGGTTATCGATATAATGTCAAGTGATTGATTGGGGATTGCGTGTATTTTTATGTTTTTCCATTTGTTTAGATGGAGCTTTAGCTCTTTGTTTATTGTATATAACCGATATGGGGTAGTGGTTATCTTCACAGGATGTATTGTCGTTTTTCATTCGTGCTTTTGTGGTTTGGTAGCAAAAAAAGTACATTTCATAATTTTGTTATATCTGTTCCTCTATCTGTTACAGACTCAATGGTTTTTGTTGCTCCTTTTACCCAGTGGGTAGTCCAATATACAAGTCTTTTAAAATAAAATTAAAGTATAATTTACCATCATTAATTTTAAAATTAGGCTACTCCCACCTTTCACCCGGGTTGTCTCAGGGCTTCCTCTGGGACCCGTAATGACCCACCTCATACAAAAGAGCGAACCTTCAGAAGTCCCGTATCTACAGTCTCAGCGCTTGATGTGTGAAAATGTGTTTTTTTTTATTTTCAACTTTTATTAATTTTTCTAATAACAGTTGTAAATAAGAAAAAAATATATTTTACAACCGTTGCCACCGTTGTGTATTGAATTGATAATAGGCTTATGGTCTTCAATGTCGAGGCATACCTCGAGGTTTCGGGTTCGATTCCCAGTTGCTCCTCGAGGAAGGCTGAATTTAAGTTTGTAATTGCGTAGCTAAAATGCCATAGACTGCGATCATACTACGATCGCCAAGCTGCCTGTTCAGCGTATCGATTATGGATAATGTCTACAATGATGCGCGTATTGGGAGAGGCCTATATCATACAGTAAACGCAGACTGTTGACTATTTTTATTCTTACTCTGAACACGGTCTGTAGTTTAATTAGCAATACGTCTGTACTAAGTTTTGTTTAATCTTCTTTCACCAGTCCTGAAGTTAAGATCTGAGATTACCCTTAAATATAATAGCTTTTTGAAGCATAACATTTCAGATGCGTAGTATTTAAAATTCTTGCGGTCAATTTTATTATTCGGAGACTATAATTATTACCAGTATTATGTCAATAAAAACCACTGACATAAACAAAAAATATTGTCAAGATTCTTTGAATAAACACCTGGTGAACCAATTTTCTGAAAACATGCTTTATCTCCGTAACACCAATCTCTTTTGAGAGGAGACGAGTCAGGAATACTCAAAGCATCGTTAGCATTTCTCATTTTAATTACGAAGTGCATTACGAGTGCAGAGATCCACGCCACTTGGGCATATTGCCAGAGCGATGCACGAGCTTACTGCACCGTATACTGGAGTTGGATTATGTAATGCTTTTCGCCGTAATCAGGGCGAGGCTTGCAAAAAAGAGTTAATTATGTTTGGATACACTGCTCATAATTTTTCTTCCTAGGCAATCTTTTTATATTTTTTGCATTGTGTTATGTTCTCAAAAAGGTCTTTATCAACTGACCTAAATAAAAGTTTCGATGTGTTACATAATGTTATGAAGTCTCTGCCATATTGGGTTCTTGAAATTATTAACTTCTCTTTTTATAAATAAAATTAAAGCATTAAAAAACCGTTACTAAAGCAACATCTAATTATAGAAAATAATGTCTGAAAAAACCATAGAATTTAAAATCATGATTCCGAAACAACTACACCACATCAACGACAACAAATTTTCTGCAGCATGCGTGCGGCTAATGTACTTTTCGGCACTGAGCCTGCCAGTAATTTCTAACACACTGCATATTTAAAACTTAATGGAATTATCGGTAAAATTTTCTGAACTGTTATTGATGTTAATATGTCACCAAGGGGCCTTCGATGCTTTAATGGAAATTTTTATCCAAATTAGTGGTGAAAATAATAAACATTGACATTCATGCTATAGAAAAGTTGTTCTTGTTAATGTGATTGTAACCATGATTTAAAACAATACTTGATTACACAGATAAATCTTGAAAATAAAATTTTACTGAAAATAAAAGGAAATGCGAATGCTTAGAAAAAATATAGGCAAGCTTTTTTCTAGCTTTAAGAAAGAAGATAATGTTTCATAGTCTACTTTGCGATTTAGTTGATACGTGAGCGGCTAAATTTACATATCGCTGGCTTTTCTTAAATATTCACTCAATCCATCTTCTCTGAGCTTCAGATTTTTTTCGCTCATGGTCTTAAATTGCGTTCTGAAAACATTTTAGTCTTCTTTTCTTTTTCTCCTTTTGTCTATTTCTTTTTGCGTCTTTCTTAATTTATTGTTTTTATTGATATCATTATTTTATATTATAGTATATTAATGACTATCATCTTAAATATATAATTACCTAATTTTTAGAGATTACTTCCTTATTTACTTTACATTCAAAATGATCAAAACTGTGACTATAAGTTTATTTTTAGCTTGTCAATTTCTTTTTAGAGTTCCGGAAGTCAAAATGAATAGAACGGTTAATTCATGTGCGTGTGGTAAAACCGTTTTTTTCAAAAACGATATATATATATATATATATATATATATATATAGACGATGTCCCACACTATATATATATATATATATATATATATATATATATATAGTGTGGGACATCGTCTGCAAGGATTTATTTTTTAGGGTCTCAAAAATTATTTTTATAATTTTATTTAAAAAGTATATAGATCAAAAAGTATAGTAAATAAATGAAAAAAAAATAATGATATTTCTGAAAATACTGAATCTAGAATTATGAAAAAACTGGATTTTAGAAGTGCACGCAAAGTTTGTAGGAAATATATAACGATAAATATAATGTCATAGTTTTTTAAATATTCACGATGAAATATATTATTTAATTAAATTAGATATTTAATTAATTACTAGGAAATTAACTAGGAAATTCATATTAGTGATAACCTTTAACGTTCTAATCATTAAACTAATTAGCAAAAATAAACGATTTCCGTTTGATTTCAAACTTTAACTTTTAAACATAATCTGAAGTTCAGGCTCTTCACCTTTAAACCTAATCTGGTATAAGCATTTCAGAACTAAAAATAAAACCAATTTTTATACGAAAAAATACAGTAAAGATATTTTAATAAACTATTGGCAGTACTGGGATTCAGGCCGTTATTTTTTCACCCCAATTAATTTTTGTCCAGTTTCGACTTCAGACCATATATTTATTCTGGTTTGAAACATAAATAATTAGATCTATTTTAATTAAACAAGGGGGTGTAAGTTTCTCACCACGTTTTCTTTCGGAAGATCTATATATATGAATCAATGTATTAGTTCTGTTTCGACAAAGTTAAATAAAATTGACACATTTTTAGTATGAAAAATATTTAACGTTATCTTTAATTGGTGTGGGTAGTACGGACCAATTAATTAACATACTGTTATAATGTTATTGCATTTAGATTTAAAAAAAAAAATTTAATTCACAAATATAAAATACTATTAATTTAACTGTTGTAAGCAGTGAGGTAACCTCGACCGTTTGGAATGAAACTTCGAAGACGATTGTCAACTGACTGGGAGTTGCTTTGCAAGGGTCTTTATACCATGGAGTAAATAACCTTATTCTTGAGTAGTTGGTGATTTGCTTTGCATTATTCTGTGGGTGTTACTATGCAAGGGCTTTTATACCATGGAGTAAACAATCATATTCTTGAGGTGATCTGATTCGCATTATTTCGTAAAATTTTGATTGACGCAATGCCCTTAGAGGAACATCCATTTCTTTGATTTACGAAATGTCATTAGAGAGACAACCCATCTCATTGAAATACTTTTATGATAAAGTATTTTATTGAAACATTTGACTTCATAAAAACTTTAATTCAATCGATAGTGGAATGTTTGGAGACCATTCTGGGAGATTTTGTACATATGGTATATAACAGTATGTACCTGTATCAATTTCGTGTCGGCTAGAATTTTCATTGTGAAAGCAATTGAATGCACGTAATTTTAACTATGACAGTTTTCATAAAACGAAATCTGCGAAAGAACTCTAATCCACTGTACGGAAAGAAATCAAAATTTTATACCTTTATGGTAAGATATTAAGACGTAACTTAAACCACCAAGTACAATATGTTAAGCGTCATAAAAATAGCTTAGGGAACTTTCATTTTTAGGAAAATATTAAGTCGCCACTAGCTGACAAAGGTTTTCCTCGTGTTTTACGAACATACATCATACGTGGGTCCTTAAATAGAGCTTTAAATGGGGGAAAACTTTTATTAGCTTGGACGCTGGAAGGGAGAAGACGCTGTGAAATCGTCCTTGATGGATTTATGAGGATGTCAATACTAATATATATGTGTGTTGGTAGTATACTTATGTTGGTAGTATCTTGTTGCGGTTACGAGAAAATTGTGGAAATATTGACGATTTTGGAATTAGAAAGACGTGTTTAACTATAATTTGTGGTCAGTCGACTTACTAAATAAGAAGGAGTGATTTTATATTACGATTATATGGTATTTAATTTAATTTAATCGTAGAAAAGATACGGAATAAAAATGGACATACTAAAACGTATTTGAAGAAAAAATGTTTATATATAAGGACAGAATAAAACGAAAATAGTAAAACAATTTGTCCTGCGACGATTTTCTCACAATTAATTTTCCGATTTTTTTTAGGTATTTTTTATTCATATTTTCAAATTTCACAAAAGCGGAATGTAATAGGACCTCTTTATCTTTATAACTGAAAGTCATGTCCGTTTTGAAGGTTTTCATGTCATTAGCGACTTGTTTCCAAGCAGAGACTTGTGCGTTATAATGTTAATAGGAGCGTCAGCCTGGTTTTTTCCCTTCAACTTTTTCCACTAAAGTCAGTTTTCCGAAATTATTTGAAGCTTCAGCATTTTATTATTTAAGGTAATAATTTTTATGCATTTTCCATTTTTTCTTAATTTTAGAGCAAATGTGTATTTTTTACAAGAAGTCTTAACAGAAATTTGTCTTAGCAGAAAATCCTCTCTGTCCTTGGTCTGAAAATATTGTGCTAACTTTTTCATTAACTTCAAACATTGTGCCAAACTTGCCTTCAAACTGTTTTCCTCTGTAGTGCAAAAATGTCTTGTGGTCTGATAGGTTATGATGATATTGTAGTCATTAGTAGATAATAAAAATACGCTATTAAATAAAAAAAAATTCAATTAAAATAAAATAAATATCGCCATCTAGTGGAAAATTTTGAAAATAGATTTCAATGTACTGAGATCACAAATTATTAATAAGGGTTATTAATTACATGTATTTAATACATACAAGTAGATAGTTGCTAGTGCATACACGCTCACACATACATACATACATTCATACACATACTCGCACACACACACACACACACACATACAGACACTGGAATCTTCATATATGTAAGATGCTACGTCAGGCCCAATCAGATCTAATGGTTTACATCAGTTGACCTACGGTTGATTGGTACGATACATAAGAAAATCTTGTACTGCAACTTCGTAGTTAGATAGAACTGATTTCCTTTGTTACGTGGTCTCACATATATTTATTACATATTGCAATACCCACTTGTTATTTGTGTACTTGCCATTGATTAACAAAATATTGTGACAAGTCCCCCAATCTCGATATTCAGGAATGTGGTTTCGCTTTAGGAATGTGGGTATGCAATTGCTTGATTGTTCGCTGTTAATAATTATTTAGTTTTGTATTCAATTCGAAATTATATATATTTGTATTTTTTATACATTATTGGTTATAAAGTACTTTTTCAAACCAATTGTATGTTCATCTACATTTAACGCATATTTGGGTCGATCTGTAAGTTGGAAAAGGGTTTAATAAATATTTTTTGAATGCATTGGTCTTATACCAGTTTGATCCCAGGTTGAGTTTTTATACCATTACCTTATAGAGAAACAGTAAAAAAAAGAAATTTATTTTTTCGTTATGTCCGTCTGTCCGTCCCTGTGTCACGGCATCGTAGTTCTAATAGTTTAAGAAATATATTTTCTTTAATTTCTCATGAAGTACCTTTCCATAGATAGAATTTGGGGATGTTTAATTGTTTTTTTTTCTTATCGATCTCATTGAGTGATTCGATATGAGTCAACAAAATGATTTTACCGATTCATTACAGATAACCTATTCGTAACGATCAAAATTAACAGTTTAACAAAGTTCAAACTTTTAGATTAAATCTAAATACAAAGGAACATAAGAGCTATCTACAACAGACAGTGACAACACATTTTTAAAAAAATTACTTTCATTCATCATAAAAAAATCACCCTCGGGAGCGACAGCGATCCGGTGGATGAGCAATTGAATACCGTGGGAAACTAGAGAGAGGAAACTATATAAGTCCCTCTGGTGGTATAGCAAAAAGATGATGATTGCGTGAGTGCAGGTGTGACGTGCGAAAAATGAAGTTTACTCAATAATATAGAGCATAGCTTTTTTTAATACCTGGAAAATAAATTTTATACGCGTCTCTTTTGAGTTGGTGGAATGGAAATATAGCATATCCAGGAGAAAATCGATAGGAAATGGAAAGGGGAAGTAACAATATTCTCTCATACACAGATATCAAAGGAAAATCTTATACATAAGTTTATTCTTCAAAGTTGTACTCTGATTGGTGGGTTTCAAATAATGGAGCCAAGTTCTATAAGTTAATATGTATTGGATCTCCGTAATGCTAGTTCTACCCACTTATTTAAACTAATGGATGAATTTTACATGTTCACATGTACGTATATCGTCTTAAAATTTCAATTCGTTCAGTTTGTGAATTTAAATTCACGTAGCAGGTAAATAACTGTAGACAGTTTTCTGCCGAATAGGATTTCTTGGAGAAACCTGGAAAATGGTGTAATATTTTTTACTTCTTTTTACAGGAATGTACTTCTAGGATACAAATTTTGTTTTTTTTTCAGTTCGTCCAGTTTGTGAATTTAAATTCACGTAGCAGGTAGATAACCGTAGACAGTTTTCTTCCGAATAGGATTTCTTGGGGAAACTTGGAAAATGGTTTAATATTTTTTACTTTTTTTGTATAAATGTACTTCTAGGATACGAATTTTGTTTTTTGATTTATTTATTCTTATTTTGCGTGCCATTTTGACACCAAAGAACACTGTATTAGGGATTCGTACTTCAAAAAGGAAAAACGGAACTTTTGTAAGGGCACTCACATGTTTGTTTGTACGTCGGTCACAGGCGATTTGGCGCAATATATCTTGTCAACCTACGTATTTTCAACACACATATTTCTTTTTAAATATTCATATAAATATTAAACAGAGGGTTAACAAAATATTATGTTTTTTTTTAAAAACCTTGTATATCATGTTAATTATGGTGAGGAATACAAAAATATTTTAGTATATTCAAATTTAATATTTTATAAGATATTCAAAAAAATATGATGAAGTACAGCTTCCCCCTTTTCCCATTATTTACAAAACTTATGAATTAAAAAGCATGAAAAAACTGGATTAGTAAAACTGGAAGGTTGCAGGAATCTATAGTAATTTTTGAAATATGTACCATGTTTTTATGCCTGTGGAACAAGTACTAGGCAATATATTTACTTTGTGAAAAATTAAGATTTACAAATAATTTAATAAGGTACTATGTGCCATTAAATGTTTTTATGTGCCTAAAAGTGTATGGAACTATTATGTGTGACCTGCTGCCCGTACTTGACAGGTTTTATTTATTATTATAACATCCGTTTCTTAAGGCGCGTTTCAGATTTTTATTTCATGAACATATGTAACTGAATATTGCCAGTAGTCAGTGAAATGTGCAGTATATTTACGTGAAAAAAAATTAAATTAAGATATATTAATTACAACACATAATTTTCCCTGTTCCGACTTATCTTTTATGCGGAAAAAGGTAGCCGGAAAACTTACGACGCACGCATGTTTTAATCTTCCACTCGTCTGGCCGCTTGTTCCTCATTCGGCCTTGGGATCGAACCCGGGTCTAATTAGCCGGTCCCTAATCAGACCCGCAAACCCGAGGGCTGACGTGCACTATAATTTACGGTCTTACCATGAAGGGCCATAAATCTGAGGTCCAATTTGCAATGGATGGATGAATTGAAGGTGAAATTCTTAAAGATTTCACTGGCAAAAAAAGAAGATAGGTTTTAATGTGGTTATTTTAGAAACAGAATTTAAATTCACGTAAATAAATAGTTGTTTACGGGAAGAGAAATATAATGGATACAACTGGTATTGTCTGTATTTCAACGAATGGCTCAAAATAAGACATTTTTTTATCAAAGTAAGAATGTATTAAAGTGAATGCATTTAGATATATTTGGTTATGTCAATTCTTCAGTACATCATGGTGTAATGATAACTTTTTCAAACATAATAATAACCTAAGTTCTAGATAATGAGTGAGATATTGCACTGGTAAGCAGTTATGGTATTAGTTTACGATAATAGATTTAAGGATTTGAAATTCCTCGATTATTAATTTTGGGTACGATTAATACAGTAAAGTTAAAAGTAACTGGAATTTTAGATTTTTGAAAGAAAAATTTATCAGTTCATTTTTTTGACGAGTGTGCAAAAATAGTGAAGAGACTCAAAAGAGAGGGCAAGCATCATCCGAGTATCTGTTTAAGAGTATATTTTCTGGTCAGAATAAGCGGTAATCAAAAATCGTATGGGGCAAGTATTTATATATTCATTTAAAGACCTTTACGTATTTTTTAACTAATATTTCATATTAAATTTATGTTTCTATCATGACGTCTCAGATAAATATCTTTTAAAATTACATATAACCTAATTTTTCTTACTAGTTCGTGCCTTCCATTTGCTTCTTCAAAATTTTCAGAATACGCGTTACAAAAAGGTATATATCTGAATTGAATGACTGACTAAACCAATTTATTTCATCAAAGAACAAAGACTTCAAGAGACAATCGAACATCTTACAAAGTATAAGTTCCCTGGCTTTGAAAGTTTATTTATTTAGACATATATTTTTAGGTCGATAAGTCAGAGTCAGCCCGTTCAGCTAAATAAGAGGTTATTTAGCTGAACGGGCTGTACATACTTGTAGGTATATATATATATATATATATATATATATATATATATATATATATATATATATATATACATATATACATATAGCCTTTTTAGGGCACCTAAAGCCCTTTATGCATAAGCGAGCACACGGTAGCTTAGATATTGAATTGTAAATGTGACATAGCCGGAGGGGATGAAATTTCTGTCGGAGATATGAAATTGTAAATCAGCTCGGGTGAAGCTTTGGAGTGGGAGGACTAAAAGCTTCGCTCTGAAGGATGTGAATAGAGAGATTTTCGGTATCGTTTGCGGTTAAAAAAAAGTGGTGTCAATTTCGTATAGAGGTTTGTACCAACTTTATTACTCGCATGAGACACTCAGGCTAGAATTGTATTTCATTAAACACTGTGAGATAAGGGTTTTGAAACGTTTACAATAAGGACGATGCAAGGTATCAACGATTTACTTACATCCAGTGTAAGAATTTTCTTAGGGTTAAAATACTTTTCCCCTCGCAATGTTTTGTTTTCCTACGCTTTTCTATCACCGTTTTTACATATAGAGCTTTATTCCTGAACGATTTTCGTGATTACTTTTCAAACAGGAAATGAAAGAAACATTTAGAATGTACATTTTTGTAAAGTTTAAAATATCGCAATATACGATTATAAATAAAAGCCAAGTCTAGTTATGTTATCAACTAAATATAACTTGCTAAATATAAGTTTTATGAGGATTCATATTCGCTCTGATAAAACGTATAATATTTTTTTATTGTAAGAACGTCCTGTCATGGTAACATTTGTTTATAGTATATTTTTAATGATACTTAACCTAAGTAGCTCAATATATGGTAACGTTTTAAAAATTAAAAAACTCTTCACTTAAAAACCCATAACCTGCAGTTAGTTAAAACTCATAAACAATAGTTATTTAAAACTCATAACCTGTAGTCACTTAAAACTCATAACCTGTAGTCACTTAAAACTCATAACCTGTAGTCACTTAAAACTCATAACCTGTAGTCACTTAAAACTCATAACCTGCAGTTACTTAAAACTCATAACCTGCAGTTACTTAAACTCATAACCTGCAGTTACTTAAAACTCATAACCTAAAGTTATTTAAAACTCATAACCTGTAGTCACTTAAAACTCATAGCCTGTAGTTACTTAAAATTCATAACCTGCAGTTACTTAAAACTCATAACCTGTAGTCACTTAAAACTCATGACCTGTAGTCACTTAAAACTCATAGCCTGCAGTTACTTAAAACTCATAACCTGCAGTTACTTAAACTCATAATCTGCAGTTACTTAAACTCATAATCTGCAGTTACTTAAAACTCATAACCTAAAGTTATTTAAAACTCATAACCTGTAGTCACTTAAAACTCATAGTCTGTAGTTACTCAAAACTCATAACCTGCAGTTACTTAAAACTCATAACCTGTAGTCACTTAAAACTTATAACCTGTAGTTACTTAAAACTCATCACCTGCAGTTACTTAAAACTCATAACCTAAAGTTATTTAAAACCCATGACCTGTAGTTACTTAAACCTCATAACCTAAAGTTATTTAAAACTCATAACCTATAGTTATGTAAAACTCATAAAATCGTAACCTACAGTTATAATTGGTATGCAAGGGATTATTGCATTAAACAAATCTGACTATAAATATAAGCTTGGACCCTTATTTTAACTAGACTTATTATAGTTTTTCAAATTTTCGTGAAAAAAGAAATAATTGAAATAATTTTCGTAAAGAAACTCAGGCCAGCTCTGCATTTTACTATTCGATAACTACTCATTTTCCTGGGCTAGAAGAGAGAAAATCAACTTATGTTTCATAGAATTATGTTTCAAGAATATGTAGGTACACCAGCCTCTAGTGACTTAAGCAATCGGTTTGAACACAAATAATTCCTGATCAATTTTAACGTAGCAAGGAATAAAAACGGGTAAAAAAATAAAATAACTGGTATTTATTGAAAACCGAACGCCGACGCTTGACGATATGTGGTACGAGAGCCATGTTAACTACTCTGCGAATTATTAATCGAGTTGTGTTTTTTGTTATTCGTTTATATTTTGATTCGATCATCTTTTCCGTAACCGTATTGTTTCTATAAATGAAAAATGTATTGTTTCTATAAAAGAAATTACTTTATATTACTTACTTTTGATTTTATTGTTGGTAAGTGTATCATGGCCATGGATTGCATTTTACTGGTTGAGATATTGAAAAAAATATATAGAAGGATTTAACAGAAGAAAGTTATGAGACCTGTTGAGATTAATACATTAGAGTGGAAAGCAGTACTTAATTATTGGTACTTACAATGTGGAAATAAAAGTGAAAATGAAGTGAAAAATTAAATTGCTAAATGTCGTGGAAATGAGTGAGTTCCGAATTGAAAGAACTTTTCTTTAGTAAGTCATTACTGACAAATAAAACAATCAATTTAAAAACATCTCTCTGAGAAAAATATATTTAATGTCTAATTGATGTCTGAAAACCAGCATTTACTCTCATGGGTTTTCATAATTATTTCCACCAAAATGAAAATGTGTATGTTTGTGAAATAGAAATAACATTTCTGTAGAATTAAAATAATATTTCATCTATTATTATTATTATATTATATATTATTCTTATATCTTCGGAACCATTAGTGTTTTACGTTTCGCCGGTGCATTTCAGGCTTGTTGGAGATTGCTATATATATAAAAGGAGTAAAACATTCAAATATTGTTTTATTTGGATTTAGATCGCATTCCTAATTTCCCCAGTTTCCTCTACATCTTATGTCAATTCACGTATGCAGAGTATGATGATGAGATGCATAATAAATTGCTTTCTGATCTCTGTTACAGATCTCGATTCAAAATCAATTTGTATATAGAGATGCCATGGCTGAAATAAATAGCATTTCGTCGGTGCATGTCAGGTTTGTTAGAGATTGCTATAGAATATAAAAGAGTAAAATATTTAAATATTGTTTTATTTGGATTTAGATCGCATTCCTATCGTAAATAGAGATGCTACGGCTGATAGTTCATATGGGTACAGCGTCGACAGCCCAGAGGGGGGTGAAGCTAACGCAGAGCGGAAAAGACAATCGTCTGTTTCGCTCTTAATCATTCTATTTGCGCATGCGTGAATAAGAGAAGAACTGCCACAAGAATTATTTATATTTCATATAGAGAAGTAATAAAAAGTATCACTTTTACTGCTCACCCTGAAAGTCGCTTTGGTTTCGCCTTTAGAGGGAATTAGTAGCTCCATGGTATTTATAATGTTGGCATTAGAGAGGGCCACTGCTTTGATTTCAATTTCAGACCGGTTTATTTTCAAGTATAGTGAAAGATTTTAATATTATTGGGCACTCTTTTTTGATAATACAGTTAGAGTGTACTTATTAGGCATTTTTTATCTAAAGTTTGGGTGTAGTGAGACAAAAGTTTTGATTACAAATATCTACTGCCAGGACTAACTTTCAAAGGAAAAATCGGAAAAAAAATTTAGGGATAAACACTATTTTTTAATAAAAAAATAATCGAAATCATTATTATCATTATTTTTAGGTTTTTCAAATTATGTTTTATTAAACATTTAACTGGTTGTTTTGAATTGTGTATATTATAGGAAATAATTAATATATAATGTAAAATAATTTAAAACACTCTTTCCATGTATTTCTAATGATTTAAGTATGTATTTCTAACGATTTTTTCTGACTTCATTGACGTTCATCGTCACAAGTCGAGTTTTTTTCACAAAATATTCATATATTATGCATTTATGATCCTTTCTTGTGAATAAATCTATCCATTAAAGAAAACTAAATCGGTTTAGTATTTACTGTTTATTTCTTTATTTATTTTTTTATTTTAATTTTTATATACACATATAAATATAAGTATATAAAAATTAAAATGAATAAATAAATAAAGAAATAAATATATGAATAAATAAAACGGGGGATATGTAGAATTAGTGGTATAATTTTGTTCTAACTTTCAAATATCCTTGCTTTTGTTTAAATATATTACTGTCTAAACTATCTAATAAAATAAAACTACAGATGCAGTTATTTTCATCAACCCAAAGACATTTTTTCTAATATCAAATGATAAATAAAAGCTTTCCTTTGTAACCTTTGCCAACGACCTTTTAGCCATTCGTTTTAAAAACCTCATGCTAAGCTGATTTACAATTTCATATCTGTGACAGAAATTTAATACAGTTCCGTTGTGTCACATTTACAATTCAATATTGGGGCTACCGTGTGCTCGCTCATATATAAAGGCCTTTATAGAACACATAAAGCCAATGTATATTTATGCACATTCATAATATGCGTCCACGGGTTGCCAAGTATTAGGGTGCTGACCTTTGAATGAGGGATTTATATAAATAAATAAACTTTTTGGATCTAATTTGTAAAAGGTAAGGGTACTTTATGGAATCCTTGTTCTTTGATGTTGCAAATTGATTTTGAATTGAGATCTGTAATAGAGATCAGAAAACAATTTATTATGTATTCCACATACGTTAGGCGATATAAGATGTAGAGGAGAGTGGGGAAATTAGGAATGCGATCTAAATCCGAATAAAGCAATATTTGGATGTTTTACTCTTTTTTTATTCTCTCGATTGTTATCTGCTTACTCAGTACTGAATTAATAATTAAAACAGTATATATTACTTGAGTCTTTTCTTATTAGGGTTCAGTTGCCAAACGGCAATAACTGAACTTTAATTATTTCGTTCTGTCCGTCTGTCTGTCACAGCCATTTTACTCGGCGACTATTGACACTACATAGATAAAATGTTGATGGTAGGTGTCATCTATGAACCGTTATGCAATGACATAGTGGAATTACGGAAAAAAATAATATTATATTTGGGTGATATTCCATACATACATGTATGAGGATGAAAAAAATCTGATACACATAAGTGTGAGGTATCGTTAAATAGGTCTTAAAATGATATGGAGAGTCTAAAATAACTTTTTGATTTAAATCAATATTTGGTGAGATATGCGCTCCTAAAGTCTAAAAAGTATCCTCTAACTTTTCAGATAAGATTTGTAAAATTCTGAAAAAAACACTAAAATATTATTTTAGTATTTTTTTCAGAATTTTAATTTAAACTTAAAATAAACTTTCAACGAAAATTAGCTTCAATAAGATATGTCGTGCAGTTTTAAGATATTACATATTTTCGGTACCAATCGCAGCAATAACTTTGTTTTTCACTGTGTTTTTGAGAAATACAAACTTATAAATAGGACATTGTTTGGTGCTACGGAACCCTTCGTACGCGAGTCTGACCCGATTTTAATTTCTTTATAGTTGCACGTGGAATTAATAGGGACACATCCGCTTTTTTATTTTCTAACTTTCTGTCTGTGGCGTGCACTTAGGACAATGTTCGTGTCTTATAATAACAGCTTTATTACGGCTTAAAATGAATTTGAAATATATAGGTGCAATATATATATATATATATATATATATATATATATATATATATATGTGTGTGTGTGTGTGTGTGTGTGTGTGTGTGTGTGTGTGTGTGTGTGTGTGGATATATGGATACGTAGTCTAATATTAAAATATTATTTTATCTAGGTTAGTGTCATCGTGAGGGCAACCTTCGGCGCTAAAGCCTTCTCCAAAAGCTTCCAATTTCTTCTGTTTTTCGCTTTCCTAGACCACACCTCCCTGCTCTATTTATTAAGTCATTACTCCATCTTCTGAGTGGTTTTCCTTTCCTACGTTTTTTATGTATAACAAACCAGTTTTCTGCTGTCTGTGACCATATTTTATCCGTAATTCTCTGAATCAGCCTGCCCAATTATCTTTTAGACGTAACAGTATTAATTCGTTAGATCTTTTGCTTTAATTTCTTCTCTAATAATGTTGCTCCATTAGATTCCTATAGATTTCTTTTTAACATAGCTCCGTTAGATTCCTTTTTAATATACTTTTAGTGTATTCAACTTTGAGAGTGATTTTCCAGGTCTGGCAGCCATAAATTAAACAATGTGCCAGGTAAATTTTCACAGTTTTCTTTTTAAATTTCTTTGATAGAGATCATTTGAATAATACTTTCAAGACCCAGTACTTTTTCCAGACATTATTTATTCTGCTATTTATTTCCCTTTTTTTTAAAGAGTTAAAAGAGTTTTAAATTGATTAAAAACTTTAAATCATATTTTAATGTATAAAAAGCCATCAACGAATTCAATGTATTTAGTTTACGATGGTGGCCTTTAAAAGACACAGATATAGCCATTAAACAATTATAAAGTGCTAAACTCTAGTTGTAATCATGACTTACTTAAAAAATATATTTTTCACTTAATTTTTAATTACAATTACTGTCCCCGAAAGAAATGAACAATAATTTGATTCATTTGTTTCTCATTCAGGAATACTTAATGTTAACAGCACTACACTTGCCTTATAATATTCCCTGTTTAATTATGAGACCGTTAAGAAGTAGTACAATAATTGAATATAACATTAATCAATCTATGGATCTGAGCTTTTATGACATGAGCTTGACTTTGATTTGAGTGGCTGTTTGCACATAACAAATTATATTATTTTCATGTAATATTATTCCCTTTTCTTTCAGTTATATAATACGATATTTCGTAATAATTAAATTGTAGGTTGTTCTATACTGTGATTCGAGGTCGTTTTTTTATTTTCCTGTGCATACGTCCAGAGACACAACTGTGGTCGAGATGAATTTTTATATTTTTCTTTGTGAAAGTTGTTATAATTGTTCGGTTCTCATACTTGGGGTAATTTTGATGTGAAACATCTATAGGCGCAGGTATAAACCGGATCGTTGGCGTGGCGTCGCTTGCCGTGGCGACGGGTCGCCACGCTATACTAAGGTATATATATATATATATAGTAGAGTGTACGGTATGGCGTCGTGTCGCCATGCGTAACTGACTACGCGACCCCCTCCTCACTCAGTTTGACGCTGTTGTTTACTATAGTACACATAACCTGTGCTTTATTACTTTTTTGTATTAATTGTAAATAAATGTTTATTAAATAAAGTCACCATTTTCTGTAAGAAATTGGTAATACTTTATTTTTTCATTATGCTATATTTAGTTCCTGTAATAATCTTGTCTTTTATGCATATTACTTGTACGAACACGATGTTTCACATCTGCCAGGCGTCCCGTGACGGCTCACTGTTTTTTTTATCGAAATCATATATTCATAAGAAGTTATTTGCCATGAGTTAAAATTATGTTTTTAGGATTCCACAGTAATGTTATGATTTTGTTGTGCCCCTCCATTACAATTTTACGATTTCTACAGTTTTCGGCTTAGCTGCATGCTGTTTTGCAAGTATATATTTAATACGGGGAAAAGTCGTGATTCCATTTATTATAGGTAGATTCATATTAGTACTATTTAATAAATAGGAAAATTACAAGACATGAAATAAAGCTTGCAAAGTTTTATTTGCTATTTTTTTTAAGAATTTGCTATTTCTTCATCCTCTCCTATTCTAAGTATATTATATTCGGTATTTCTGTGACAGAGGTTTCACAGCAAAATTATCTTCTTTATACTTTGCAAGGAATATATATTAAAATAACTTTTGATTGCGACCTCATTCTGTATTAAATATAGAACGAAAGGGAAGTCCAGAACCTGATCGTACATACTGATCACCCGCCAACAAAAAAAATATTGTGATATAGGATACCCGTAGCGCCATCTATTGGTGCCCGGCGAGTCTAAGTAACCAAACTTAGCATTGAAAATTATCGTAATATTCGTAATTAATATAGATTAAAACTCTTCACTTTTTTCTTTATTTTAGTATTTTATAAATTTAAAACAAATTTAATTAATGTTCAGATAACTTCATTACGTAATCCAGGATATTAAAAATAATTTGACTATCTGGCGTAAATTTATTTTTATTAAGATTTAAACTTTTCGCAAATATAAAAGACTCTACTTTATCAATCAAACGGTACCAAAGGTGGTAATAAACAATTGACAATGAAGTCCCATCATGCGGTTTCCATGTTTACGTCATGAGATAAATAAAATTAAAAATATAAAAAATTAGCGTAAAAATATTGTTAAACTGACAGAATCCATTTTAGTACGTGTTGACTTTACGTCTGCTATATGCAAAGTATATCTCCCTGGCACCTTTATTAAATTTTTCCCACTCATCTCTGAGAGGTAACTTAATTTTTCTCTATTTTCCAGAGTAAAAGCGTCTAAGTATTAAATTTTACGGCAGAGTGGTATAATCTCAAAGTGACTCACGCAACGTTCGTGTACGTCGCGTTCGAGACGGCGCGTAGAGAATTAAATTCATATTCCGCTCGAGAAACTAACCAAACTTTGTCTTACAGTTCATAATTGTCGGTTTTAACCGAAATTAAGTTCAAAATCCGGCACAATCTGCCAATTACAGCTCGCTCGCTTCGCGAATGCTAATATTTACTTAGGAGTTCCTCGAGGCATCACGTTCAATTTGCGGTTTCTTTCATCTCGGATATCGGGGCCGTATTTAGTTTTAGTTAATTGTAATATGGATTGTTTTGATTATCTTCTTATGAAAGAATGCCGAAATAGTTCATTAGTTATAGATTTTTTTTAAATTCTTAGTTTCTAAATATTTGAATGTTAAAATTATGGGTATTGAAATCTCCTCGTTTTATTTTGTTTCATTTTTGCCTTCCACGTTTAATAATTCTGGGCCTTATTTAGTTTTAGTTAACTGTAATTTGGATTGTTTTGATTATCTTCTTATGAAAGAACTCCGAAATAGTTCAATAGTTATAGATTTTTTTAATAATCAAGGAAAATCAGTACGAATTCTTAGTTTCTAAATATTTGGACGTTAAAATTATGGGTATTGTAATCGCCTCGTTTTATTTTGTTTAATTTTTGCTTTCCATGTTTAATAATTCGGGGCCGTATTTAGTTTTAGTTAATTGTAATTTGGATTGTTTTGATTATCTTCTTATGAAAGAATGCCGAAATAGTTGATTCGTTATAGATTTTTTTAATAATCAATGGAAATCAGTACGAATACTTATTTTCTAAATATTAGGATATAGAAGGACAATTTTGCAAAGATTGTAAGCTATCTTATTAGATTTAAAGACTTGTTTATAAAAGGACTCCCTTTTTAATATTTACTTTGTTATTCTTAATATTACAAAGACTTAATAAAGAAAAGAATAACATGGCCTAGGAAAATTTAATTAAATGTTCAAAGTGAGAAAGAGTTTTACTGTGAACGTTTAAAAAATAATAAAAGTCTTGTCAAATTTAAGCAATGATATCCCATTTTTCAAATATAATTGTTATTATTCGAAAAAGGGATTATTCTTAATGTCTATCTTAAAAAGAAAATGTATTATTTTTTCAGCGTTTCCTGTTCCGTTTCCAGTTCCTGAGTAAATTAAAAATCTAGAAGGATTTAACTGTGAGAAATGTTCATGAAATGCTATTACATTAAGACTATAAAAATATGATGTTGGCCGAAATTATAATTTTCGGCAATATTAATCTCGTTACCAATAACTCTGATTTTATTTCCAGATATTTTAGACCAGTAGTGTTCGATGTAGTTTCATTTTCTCTAATAATTATAAATTTTTAACAATTTTGTTTTAAAAACTATGGAAAATAATCAATATTTTTATAATTAGGCCATTGCTACCTATAAGTATATAAAACAATTATCTCTGCCAAACAGTTTTCGTGAAAGGTTCATGCACAGATGGAAAAATTCCGCAGATATTTCGTAAGTTTTCCGTTTTTCAGCGCAGAATATTAGAACCACGTTTATATGTTAATTATTGATTCCTAAATATGTAGGTAGATTTTAATAAAAAAATTAGTTATTGGTGATGAAGTTTATATTGATTGAAAATTATCATAATTGAATCACCTTTTATAGTTTCCAGAGTACATCCATATTACCGAGCATTAAATGCATAAACTCGATATACACTTAACGGTTTTTTTATTTAATTTATCGCATTCAGCTGTATCAAGAATTACACGGATACGTAGAAATGCAGCTTGTGAATAAATGCATATTCAGTGAAAAATGTACCACAAATCAAACCACTTTTTGCGGACCATCCAATGAGAGCAAAAAAGTTTTTTTACGAATAGACTAAAGAAGAGGATGTTTTGATGGAAAGACTCAACGTAGTATATGTTCGACTCAACGTAGTATACGTTCGACTCAACGTAGTAATATTCTGCAAAAGCAGAAGTACGTAGGCAAGTTAGAATTTGAAATAGGAATTAAATAATTTTGGGTTTTAATACAATTTTCTCAACCTCTTTGGTTAAAGTTCAATTTGATTAAAATCTTTGTTTCTTAACTTTGGGAGCTCTTCTTTGAGGGAAACTCTGATTGGCTGTTTAACAAACATGTATCATCGATTTTAACATTAAAACCTGTTTAAGACATGAATTTAAAAACTTACTAAAAGAATATTTTTTGATAACGAACCAAAATTTAACAACAGTGTTAGCTAATGTGGTAGAAATGCAAATATTCTATTTGGCAATAGAATATTTGCATTTCTTGTTTAAAGAATGTCATTGTTTTTCTATCGTAATTAAAGGAAGAGTGTATTTTCTCCCAGATAACACCTATTTAACTTGGAATATATTTCAAAAATACCTTTCAATTTTTCAAATTTTATTGTAGAAGTTCGACTTCAATGAGAATTATTGAGGTAATCCAAATTTCCTTCTTTGAATCTTTGCAATCGATGTTGGGTTATGTCGCAGAGAATATATTTTCACTCATCGTGGGGATACATTGCGTATTGTTTAGTTCGCGGTTTGCTCTATACGAAATTCATGGAAAAATAATATCCTAAGTTCTATTCGTGGAATTTTTATGTTTTGTTTGTATTTTACCTGCTGAAACTCACCTGTTAACTGAAGAGAATGTCGACAGACTCGCTATTTACATAAATTAGCAAAGCAAAGTCTAAAAATATAGCGTTTGGTTATCTGAGGAGATGTATCAGAATCAACTCAATTATCGTACAGATATAAATACACAAACTTTATCTTTGCGATTGAACCAATGAGAAGTTATTTATATACCTGAATCTTGTCTGCAAGTGCTAGTTCTATTAGAAGGAATTGCGCAAATCGATTTCAACAAATGAACCTCATCACAAAAAGATATACATTGACTGATTGGTTATATTTTGTATTTATTGGGATATTAATGGAATCATATATTGGAAAATACTACCTAGTAATATCCTTTTTTGTAACTGTTACTTTAACAGAGTATTACAGTTAGTTTAAAAATTTGTGGATTGAACATCATTGGAAAATTTGTAACAGGGCAAAATTTTTTTTTTGCACGAAAATGGCCAACCGCTCATTGCAAGAATTATTCAATTAAAATGATTGGGGCTGAGGTGAGAAATCATTCCATATATTATCTCACTTGCTTACTCCTGTTATAGATTTGACAGTGCTTGGATAAATTTTTCCTGGTGTTGATATCCGAAGCTAAATTTTGTAACTATATACTTCCTGTTTTAATTTTCTGTATAATATATAGAAAAAAGAACAAATAAATACTACAGTTAAAACACACTATGAAAAATCTCCTCAAGATATCATTAATGACGATTTTATAATAATTATGTTTTTGCCCAACAGTAGAAAACCTAACTACCAAAGCAACCAAAATTTAAATTCCTATTTGAAAAAATCCCAACCACAAAATTGAAGTTTTTCAAAAAGTCAATATGATCAAAATAAGAAATGGTGAGGTAGATTTTGTGCCAAAACTGTTTTGATCTCACATGGAATAGCACTGTTATTTCAAGTGGTGCACTATCATTAGTGACGTTAATATGCAAATATATTTTGGTAAGGTGAAAGTTAATGGCCTGCAGTGAAAGACTGCGTTTTTTATTCCAAAAATATATTTTTTATCCAACATTCTTGAATGAATGAATTCCATCCTTGAAGTGTGGATCTGGGAGTTCTACAAAATACTTATTTACGGCTGTTATTACTAATAATTTGTACTTCAAAATTCTCAGTTTTGCCATTGCCAAAACATCTTTGTGAGCATATACCTATATATGGTTCTCATCCAAAAGTTTCTTGGCATATTTTTCAATTCAAATATGCGAGTGTCTATTTTCATCATTGACAGATATGAAGCATCAAAATTTTAAAAATATTTACCAGACCAAAATAAACTCTATAAACGGTAGCGTAAACATAGATTTGAACCATTCAATCAGAACAGCGTCATCCATCGAAAAATATGGACAAAAATATTTTATGCTTAAAAATAAATTTATTTAAAATAAAACTTTTAGCTGTGTATATCAAAATTTCAAGAACTACAAGGTCAACTCATTGGCTTAGTGATGTGATTTTTTGTTAGGATACGAGAGGTCTGGGTTTAAATCCCGGATGAACCCATTTTTATACATGTAACGCTTTTAACGTTTTAAGACAGTTCGATGCAAACAATGATATAAAAGAGCGGGCCAAATTAAGTGGGAAAGAGATGACAAGTCACGAAGCTGGCCGAATTAATTCTGAAAGATCCGACAATATAACAAACCTGGCCGAATTGGTAATTAAGTCGGAAAAACCGACAACACGCGAAGATGGGCGAGAGTCAATGTATTTTCTTTATTCATCGAAGCAAAAAATCTCATTATCTAACATTAAAATACTGTGGTTGTACGAAACTGGGTCACACAGGATTCTTAGTACGTTATTTTATCGTTTTTCTAAAAGAGAAAATGCGGAAACTAAGATGGCAATGTTTGTTTTCCTCGTGAATTTTCGTCACACAAATACTCGTTTCGACTCCAACCCCTCCTTGTCAAAGGTGATATATTTTTTTTATTATTTATGACAGATCTATTGCACGAGGTTTGAATCCTTTTCATCAACAACCATAACAAATGTTTTGCTGTGAACTTGAACAACCATAGCATTTACTGATAATGTTTAGAAAATATGATTTTCCTAACATTGCGTCCATATGTCCATTTCAAAGGATATTTCAAAATAAATAAAAGTTTTTGATAAAATAAAAAAAGGTTTGAGATGTTCTGTCATATCTCTACTGCTTGCGCAGTGTTTTCTGATACTGTTTAGTTATGTTTGTCTTCTTAGTCATTACACTCTTGACAGAGTGGTTGGAGTAACAGTGTCAAGTGGGATGCAGATGACAGATGCATTACAGGATATGTTGCTATTCCTCTCTGACAGCAGCTTTCCGGGTGCATTCGTCTAGGAGAACGTCCATGACTGTTTTGACCTATTTTATACATTTCATAGGTGCTCTGTCGTGTGATCTGATACCTTCTATTTGGCCATGTACTACCAGATTGCTATTCTGCGACATTTGTATGAAAAATTTCAAGATAAAACTTTGTACAATATTAGCAAAAAGCTGCTTTATGCCGAGTAATTGGGGTATGCGTGCATTGGTATGGAACTCAGTTCACGATACTCCAAGTTTTCTTCTACAAACCACATTTCCAGAGCTTCTATATTTTTTCTTTTGTTTTGCGTCTACATCGCTGTGTTATAGATTAAAATGGAACACTAATGCTCGGACGACCTTCATGTATTTTTAATCATAAGCGATTCAGAAAAACGTTTCTTTTAATGTCTGTCGCAACGAAGCGCATATTCATTCTATTTAAAATTCTCACTTCAATTTGATCAAGAATTTCATACCTGCGACAGAAATTTTATACTCTGTGTGAGATTGGTAATTCTTGTATCGTATTTATAATTCAATGTCAGTGCTATGTTATTACTTATGTATAGAATACTTAGATAGTCTAGAAGCACTTAGATGTACATACGTACAAAGGATGTACCTGTCTACGGTTATTTATGCACAAATTTATCTGTCATCTTGCTAATTATGAGGGCGCTGAACTCTGGTAATTACCCTTCAATAAATAAACTTTGAAAGTTGAAGGTTTATTCATTTTTGCAGGAGGATGAACTTTCTCCAAAAACGTTTATTCTTTGATGTAATAAATTGATTCAATCTATCAACTGAGTTAAATATTAATTCATTGCGTGCCTCGTTTTGTTTTTGAAATAAGATCGCTTTGACGTTTCCCAATGTTTCTAGCTGTCATCTGCATATTCTGTAAGGAATTAATGGTACAATAAAAATACATATTTCCATAAAGAATAGACTATATTTAATAATTACGAACAATTCCAAGAATGATAAGAGTTGGTATATGTCAAGTTTATACGTCCTCACCAGACGTTGCTTATCGTCTGTGGGATGTACGTAAGTGAGTACAAAGATCAAAAACTCATTCGATGTCCATAAATACGTGTGTGTAAGTATTATACTATAAATCGTAATTCTTGATGGAGTAACAAGATTTTCTTTACTTTTTAGGGCTCTGCACTAAAACAGGGAACCCGAATAATTTACTACTGTCTTTAGCACATCCGTCCGTCCGTCACAGTCTTATAGTTTCTAGAGTTTTTGACTATGTCGGATGAAATTTTGCAAATACATGCTTTATATTAAGATGTGAATTTATAGGTATTTTCAGAAATTATTATAATTGACTAGAATATTTTACAGAACAAAGTTCCCTTTCAATTATTGTTAGTTGGAAATCATTAGAATTTGAGGAATAATCTGTTAATGTAATCAAATATTTGCCACTGGAATTGATTGAATAATGTGTGACATAAAACTATCTATGTCTATTTGAATATTTTTTTAAATCATTTATATAGCGAGTAGCGATGTAAACTGCGGTACTAGAGAGCGATCGTTTCTTCGCGTTTATTTATATTCCACTGCATTAGTTGTAAGAGCACAGCCTAGAGTAAAGGCTGTGCTCTTACAACTAATGCGGTGGATGGTACAAAGCACAGAGAGTCTTTCCTTTTAGACAGCCTTTCCTCCACTATAGTGACATATTTGATGTATATCATATGTGTCTCATGTCTCTTATAGTACTAACTGTATTTTGATAAAAGTTAGAGTCGCAATTTTTATCATTATATCTTGGGAAATAAATGATTGAGCACTCAAGTAATTTCCATCTCGTTTCACTTGCTGACATTTTAGATCACAACGATCAGTTTTAGGCTACGTAATACTGGTAACGTGTTTAGGGTATACAAAAAGCATGTCGTTGTTATGTTTATGTTAATCGGGCGTGTAATTGCAATGTATGCCTACTATTTGTTTTGACGTTGTAGTTTGATCGTTTTAATCTTGTAGCTATCATGTTTTAGCACTATATAAAAACGTAATAATTTAAATCAAAATAGTTAAGAATAAATTTGAAAGTCATATTCCATTAAAAATACTACTCTTAAAAGGGTTAAGTTTCTCTTTAAAAAGTTAGCCGTAAAAGATAAAAAACAGCGAGATAAAAGAATTTATTTGTTTATTTATTTTATATATTCGGACATTTATTTCTTGATCTGCTAAAAATTAGACTCCTAGCATTTGCTCAAGCTAGGTTATGGGGAATGATGAGCTGCGTAGCGCCTCGGGTGAAGAAGGTCATTATTTGGGATCTAGATCAAATACCTAAAAAAAACAATTACCCTAAATAATTTGTTTGTTTTCCAGTTGTTTTATTTTTCCATAACTTTTAACTTTTTAGGTTTTAAATGTAATATAGAGAGTATATATCTTTAAAAAAATCAAGTGGCACCATAAATAGAAAGTGAGATAAGTTTCCTTACAATGTAATTTTAATTTGATACCCAATTTTAAAAATTTATGAAATAAACTTTAACTCATTTTTATTTAAGTTTTGAAATGCTTGTTTCAATTTAAATAAAACATATCAACTCAAATATCAAGGAAGGAATTGGTGACATTTTATATGGCAAGATATACGAATTCAATGTATAACATTGTTCATTGCAATGTGTATAACGATATTCCAGTATATATAAACACATAGTCGGATGGATGATAAAATATTACCAAACAGGTTCACCCCTTAAGCTTATGCATAGTACCAAATCCTGGAAAGATAGCTAGATAAAGAAGATAAAATGAAATTAATTGACTAATAGCACACATGGCTCATTATTTCTTCTAAATAAACTCCACGTAGTTTTGTAACCCATTGCTGCTACGACAATAACGACCAAAAGAAACTTTGCAGAATACTAAATTCTCTACAGTTGTCTTTACGGAACAACTTTTACAAAAGCTACCATAACATGTTAAAATTAGTAAACATTTGAATTCACAATTAAATGAAACTACGTGATGTAGTATTATTTCTACTTTCTTTAATTTCTTTACCGCGACCTAGGTTTCGTTGTATTACAACATCAAATTTGAATTACTTAGCAAACTACTAAACATAAGTCTAATTCTTTACAAAATAAAAAAAAATTACATAGGAATATCAATATTTCACGCAATAATATAGCTGACGGTCTTAGACGGTTTAGTGTAAGCCCACAGACCTCATCAACTTGGCAACTTGAGAAAGACATAATCTCAGTGTTTTACACAATCTCGCGTAGAGAATACAGTTGATAATTGTTGATTTTAATCAAAATGAAGACCAACATTTCGCCCAATCTACCAATTACTATTTTAAGTAAATTTTGACTATTTTCTACTTATAAATAATTGATTTTCTTCTATTTTTATGCACGAAATTGTCAATTCTTTACATTTCACGGTAAAGTGATACAATCACAAAATGTTTTATACAATTTTTATATACATACCAAGACGTTGCGTAAAAAATATACTTAATATTGAGTTTGAGAAACTAATCAAAATTAGTCTTCAGTTGATAAATGCTGGTTTTAATTAAAATTAAGATCAAAATCTGACATAATCCGCCAATTATTACTGGAACTAAATTTTGACTACTTTTAACCAATAAATAATTTGATTTTCTTCCACTTTAATGCGTAAAATTGTCAATCTATTATATTTTAGGGTAAAGTGACACAATCTCAAAGTATTTTATATAGTTATTATATACATTTCCTTCAAGACAACAGGTAGAGAATTTACTTTTTATATTCCGCTTGAAAAAGTAACTAAACTTAATCTTCTAGTTGATGATTGTCGGTTTTAACCAACATTAAAATCGAAGTCTAGCACAGTGTGCCAATTGATATTTTAACTAATTTATGATTGTTTTTCATTGGTAAATAATTTGGTTTTCTTCCATATTCATTAGTTAAATTATCAATATGTTAGATTTTACGGTAGAGGGGTACAATATTAAAGTATCTTGGAACAACATTTTTAAGAAATACTCTGAACGCATCGAAAGGGTTAAAAATATATGTTTGTACCACCTCACCTTAAAAGCTGCGTTGAACAAAATATTACTCACGCACGAAGAGCGTCTTTTATATTTTAAATTAAACACTTTAGCGCAAAGACGAAAACGCACTGACATATTCCTCCATAAGCTTATTCACAATACAATTGACAGTAGTCCACTTCTCCAGCATTTTCAATTTAACATTCCACGTAATGACAGTAGACCGCATATATATCGTCCTTTATTTGTATCAAAGTGTCGCAGGAATTTAGAACTTTTTGCACCTGTAAATAGAATAAGCCGTACCCTGAAAAATCATCCTTCAATTGTAGATTTCTTTGGGTCCTCAACTTCATCATTTAAAAATAAATTTATTGAGATTGACGGAGACAGGTAACTTCTGCTTGTTCAAAAGTGATATTTAGTGTAGTGTTATGCTTACATTGATTAACTTAAATTGGTTTGTCTATTTGACTATATGTTTTATTGATCAATCCCTTGTTCATTGTTATTTAATTCACTGTAATTAATTTAAAATTTTAATGTGCATTACATTGATCAACTCCATTATTGTTTATTTATTGAATTTATTGAAATTAATTGAAATGTTTCTTATTGGTAATAACATTATATGGTAATAGTAACACCAAATTAATCATGCTGTGCTCACTGATTTTGGTGTAGTCACAAGAAAATTATACATTTATACATTATGTTTCTCAAGTAATATTGTTAAAATTGTGACAAAACTGTTTGTGTGCCAATAATAAGTAAAAAAAATAAAAAATCTTACGCAGTATTTGGGTACATTACCTCCAAGACGCCGCCTAGAGACTTATATTTATATCCAGCTCGAGAACTAACCAAACTTCGTCTTACAGTTCATAATTGTCGGTTTTAAGCGAAATTAAGATCAAAATCCGGCACAAACTGCCAATTACAGCATTCTCGCTTCGGGGATGCTAATATTTATTCAGGAGTTTCTCGAGACTTCACGTTCAATTTGCGGTTTCTTTCATGTCAGAGATAAGGGTCGTATTTAATCTTAGTTAATTGTGTCTCGGATTGTTTTGATTGTCTTCTTTTGATACCGTTTCTAGATTAAAGAAGTTATTTTTGCATTGTAGGCTGTTTTCATTGGATACTTTTAGTCCTGTTGTCATTTTGGTAAGTTACATCGGACTCCTGTTAAATACTTAACTCCTTATAAAAAGGGAGTGATTGTTTTATGTCTCATTATTTTTTTTTTAAGCTTCAATTAAAGCTTTGTTAAAGTTTTAGAAATATTTTTTTAGAGTTCTGTAATCAAATGGCAAAAGCGTAACCCTTATAATTTTGTCCTGCCCTCTATCTGTCTATCCGTAGTTCACAGCCATTTTACTTGCAGACTATTGGCACTATATATGAAACATGGATGGTAGATGTAGGTATTCTATGAACCCTTGTTCAATGAAATAATGGAATTAAGAAGAAAAATGATATTAAGGGTAGCGCTCTATACAGGAAACTGAAGAAAGAAAAAGACTCTAGTGTACTTAGGCGTGGGGGGTATCGTTGGATACGATTTATCGATGTGTAGAGATTTCAAAGTAACTTTTTATTTAAGTTAATACTTGGTAAGATATATGCTTTTAAAGTCTTAAAAAGTATGTGTCTCTCCCAAACTTTTCAATTAACGTGTGTAAAATTCTGAAAAAAATTATTGAAAATTGGTTTGAACAATATATGTTACGTGGTTTTTGAGATATGAGATATTTTCTGTAACGACCGCAGTAATAACTTTGTTTTTTGTAGTGTCTGAAAATACAAACTTTTACATTAAATGTTACGAAACCCTTCGTATACCAGTCCGATCCTTTTTATTGTTATATGTGCCATGGCATGCTATGTAAAATGTGTGATGTAATAGCAAATATTTACGTTTATTTTCGAAATACGCTATTTCAACCTTCACCGAAAAAGCCGCAGAATGAATGCAATATGATGAGTTCTATACAAATAAACACCCAAAAAGTGTAGTTAAGCTTTCTATATTTCGCGATACGCGAATTATTTCACAGAATGAAATATCGGTATAATACCAGCAATTCAGTTTTTACTTTAATTTTTTTTCACAGAGTTTATCTTTATGATAATGAAACTTTGATATGAATTTTTCATTGAGAAAATATTCAAAACAAAAATATTATAATAAGCGCTCAAACCAAGAAAGTTTATAGTTTATTTTCGGAATAAATTTTAGAGGCAAAACTGAAAATTCTTGCCATAACACTAAACACCGCCAGAGTCGTTGCCGTGGTGTGTTGGGTTGATTACAAGCCATACGACCTTCGGTGGTATGGCACACCACGGGGACCCGTGTTCGATTCTCGGTCGCTCATCGAGCGGGGCTGGACGGGTATTCTGGTTGGTTGTAAGCTTGCCTGCCAGGCTGTAAGCTGTGCTTTCGTAACAATTAGTTCATATAATTTCTTTCTGAACTTTTCCACTCGCATTCGTTTAATTTATTCTATTTTATGAATAATGCTATTATTATAATCGTTATAGTTAGAGATGGGGTGACAAAACTGTGTTACTGTTATTGCTGTGATTTTAAGTGACTAAATATAGTTTTTTATTCATGTTGTTGATGGGATATTTGAATAATAAGCCATGTCAATGCTTTGTTGAGAATATCGTTAAATTTTAGAATTATGATAAATATTTAAGTCAATATATAACAAAATTATTCAAAATAAATTTATATATTTTCCCCATAGATGCAAAGCCAAGGTGCAATTTTTGCATAAAAAATCTACCCAGATTTTCTATAAATATAATAAAATGATAAGGAAGCAATTAAGGTCACATCAAAAAGGCATTTTGTTAGAGCTATAAAATTAAAGTTACGATAGTATATCACAACTTTACTTACCTATCATTAGTATGAGTGGCGAACTCATAATGTGTGGTTGTCTGTAGTAATTTTCTTATTTTATAGAAATATTTAACAAAATTCTTTCCTACGTAATGATAGTGTTATATTTATTCAGGTATATAATATAGTGTTTTATTTATTCAATTATAGTAAACACCTGAAATTAATATTTTGTTCGTAAATGAAATAATATTTAATTGGTTTTTATACTATGTTTTATATCCCGTTATATATATATATATATATATATATATATATATACATATATATATATATATATATATATATATATATATATATATATATATATATATATATATATATATACATATTTCTTTTTTTTTTTGTTTTATATCCTGTTATATAGAAGACAAAAGTAAGATAGCAATATTTATCTGTTCTTATCATATTTACACTGTGTCAGTCACCGTGACAGGAAAAAATGAATGCTTTCGTTATAGAATGATGCATCCTTTGTGAGCGGGGAATCGGTCAATTTGTTTTACAGCAATACTATCCCATTCATATCTATAACGTACCCGTTTCTTTTTTATGCATACTGTTTTGAATCGGTGTCACATTCGTTCCGTTTTTTAATTTTATTCAATAGTCAGAATATAAAAATTTAAAAATATTTATGTTCTGACTAAAGAAAGAAATAGTTCCACTATTTCTATAGTCATTTTATGAAGGTAAAATATATCTATATAATGCGAAGCCCACCTGATGGATTTTAATGAAGTTTTACAATTCTGTACCTTAGTATTTAATAACTCATTAAAACACAGATCAGTGTCATACGATTTAATTCTTACACACATAATTATGATAGAATTATATTTAAGAAGAGTAAAGTAACGATTTTTGAAAACACCAGTTATTTATTTATAAAAAAAAATAAAAAATTAATGTTTTAAAAAAATTATTATAATTTTTATATTTTTGCATATTTTATATTTTTGCGCAACATTTTCAGAACCTTTACGTACTACCCATACCGCAGTTTGCGAAACACTGCTTTAAAGGCTTAATAAATTTCTGCTATATAATTCTCGTTCTATTTTTCATGGTATTTATTATGTAAAATCGTCCATGATGGTGGTAATTTTAATAAGAGTGTATGTCTGTGGGGATAATTGACAGAATCTAAACAATTCTTTTTCAGAATTATTGTCTGTTTATTTATAAGAGCAGCACGCAAAAATTTCTGAATCAATTTGAATGGATCTTTAAAAAAAAATACTTAAAAACTTAGGAACAGAAATTCTTACAATAATTAGGCTAAAATCTCAAGAAATACTTAAATTTACGGGCAGATTGCACCAGAATAGCGTCATATGTTGATGAAACGATATAACTATGATGTTAACTCTCTTTGTATTAATCTGCTAACACAAAAGAAAATTTACATCAAATAGAGATCAGGTAAATGTAATGAGTTGTAATTTTAAAAGCTTTAATATTTAAGCAAGTACTTTAAACCATGAACAAACAAATAAGACCCCAAGGTAAATTTTGAGTCCTGTTCTGAAAATAAACAGAAACATACGTGTTAATCTGAGTAGATCCCGGTATTAGAGCGTTAATCCTGTTTTCCAAAAAAAAATTTTTTGTATATATTCATCTTTTAAAAAAAACCGTATTTTGTTTATATATATATATTTTTTTTTTTTCCCCAGAATTTAATCTATTTATTAGTATTATGTCATAAATTTCGCGTATTATACGAAAATACCCATCGATACTATATTGTAAACGGGGTATGAAAAGAGACATATTTCGTACGTACTTAAAGAAAAAAATATATTTCAAGGATAGTTACAAGTAAACAAAATGGGGAAAAAACAAATTGATGTTCGATCCTATTTTTTATCTTGGAAGGGCTTTTCCTTATTTTGGCGAGAGAAAATATCCCTTTATTGACCATTAAAGAGGCGTTGTCATCCCTAAGTAGGTCACGAGATTCCCTTGACATGTTATTGTATCGTAGGACGATCAGAAGGGAGAAGGGAGGGGTAAAATATTGTCATGTTGGTTTTTCAAGAGAATTACAAAATCAAGGACAACGTGGCGATATTTTACCCTTCTCGGTCGATGAATTTTATTTTACATCCCTTTTTACTAATGTGGCTTGGTAACTATGAAGTAATTTTTCAGATCATTAATTAAAATGAGTGAAAGAAAACAAACAAACAAAAAAATAACAAAACATGAAAAGCAAAATATTTTGTGAAAATGAAAACAGTTGGCTCGATATAGTTCATTAAAAATTTAGTCTTGTTTAACTCCATAAGTTTCATGTGACTTTAAAGTAGTCTATCTCAATCAATGGTCAATATAGGTAATTAATGTAGTCTATTATGAGATCATTCCTTGTCATCAACTTTCACTACTTTGTTTAATTATAGTGTATTTGTCTTTTATATTACGCTGGCGACTTTCGCACATGGAAAATTTTTTCGATTAATTATTTCGGATTTTTCCGACTTAATTCGTATTTATCGCCATAGATCGGCCAATTTACACAAAACTTACATCATTCTTTTTCTACCCCTGAAGTGTCATTTGGATTTGGTTTTTAATTAATGCTGTTTTATTACTACATATTATCACATATTTTATATTCTAAGCATCCGCAATTAAATGAAACTACGTGATGTAGTATTATTCCTACTTTCTTTAATCTCTTTACCACGACCTAGGTTTCGTTGTATTACAACACCTTCAGGTAGGATATTAGCAAAGATTGCTAATATCTTCAGGTGAGATATTAGTAAAGATTGCTAATAAATCTTTGCTAATAGCCCACCTGAAGATGTTGTAATACAACGAAACCTAGGTCGTGGTAAAGAAATTAAAGAAAGTAGAAATAATACTACATCACGTAGTTTTATTTAATTGTGAATAATGAATTTCTACAAAATTAACGCCAAATATATTCAATATTCTAAGCATAATTAATTAAGATTTGAAAGTCACTTACAGTATGCCATAGCAATTAATATTCTCATCTAATTCATTGTGGTAGGATGTAAGAGATTGCTCTTGTAGTGATAAATCCGCCACTGTATACTTTATTATATTTAGTTCTTTAATCTTGCAGTAAAGTCAAATAGATAAATATATAATAATTGAAAGATGATGATGGGTTATTACACGAGTCTAACCTATTATATACACGCACACACACACACACACATATATATATATATATATATATATATACACACACACACATATATATATATATATATATATATATATATGTGTGTGTGTGTGTGTGTGTATTGATAAATCACATAATATTATTAACGTATTTGTGTGTATATTAACTAAACAAACGTCGGAGCGATCAGCAAAAGGACGAGTATATTTTCAAATGTTGGAAAATTCACTCAACGTCTATAGCTCGAATATGTACCCAAATCGATATTACCTCGATTCACAGCACAACTTCAAACTCCCGAACGTAATCCACAGAGAAATCCCCCAGTAATGATCTGTAAGCCGAATATGCGACTTTTTTGAGATGGATACCGATATTTCACATTTTCACCAAGCCACATTCAATGCGTCATCTGAATACGTGACCTATTTATCAGTAATAGTCGCACGCTGCTAGGATGAGGGGGAGTCTTTGCCTACAATTATCAAAAGTATGATAAGTTGCGATTTCAACAAAAATTCAAAAACGTGTCAAGTACGAATATAACTAGCACTATGAGGGTGTCATAACTTAGAATTGGGTATTTAGGCACTTTTTAGGGATACCTAGCATTTCTGTTAAATTCATTATAAATATTAATTTTTACGAAGGTTAATATAATATAGTATACAAATACTATATCTTTGATAGGTGTAATAGACTATATATTGTATGTGATAGACTATATCTTTGATAGGTTTGATGTTATATGATCCAGGATAATTGCTATAGTCTTCCTATAATGTTCTGGCCATATTTCATCAACCATGTTTTTTGTCCTTTTTTGCATCAGGAGTTTCGGAATTAAGAGGGAATGCTCAATTTTCGGATATTTTTAGAATATCTTTATAAGCATGCAAGTTACAATTTAAAAAAAAGATCATATTTTTCGTAACAAGCATTTTCAAATCTCCACATGATGAAAAATAATATTTTGATTAAGTTATTTAATCTCTCCTTAGTGCTTACATGAATATTCCTAAAAAGTTAGCTAGTGCAAAACACGTGGATTTATAAGTTGTGTTACTATATTTTATAATTTCAAGCTTCTACTTCGCATAGTTTCGGAGAAAATCGGTTTTGACGGACAGACATGCAGACAAGCACATGAGTATTCCCATAATGGTTCTGTTTTTTGGTTTGGAACCCTAAAAGATGATATTATTTTACAGAAAAATTGTGCAGTTGCTGCAAAGGTACTTAGTTTTAGGTGCAGAATAAATTGTATGAATAAAAGGCACATTCTTTGCTACAACCTGTATTTCTGCGTCATTGCTACAACAGCACACGATCCAGTTAAAAATTACATTTGTAGGTAAATTTTCCGATATTTCGGCAATATTTTTATTTACATACATTACTTGCGATTCAAACACTAAACCTATTTTGCGCAATATCGACTTGGTAAACATGAAACTTGTATAGAGGATTCTATCACGTACTATGAACGTCTACGTGTTTTCATTTTATTTCCCTTTGCACAGCATCTGGACCGGAGTAATCCTGCGATAACGTCTGATCAGTGAGTTACGGAGAGATGTTGAAAATACGTGACGCGGCGTCTGCGAAAGATTTTCATTTATAGAGAGTCTCCCTTCACCCCTTGGTCGGTTTTTCTTTGCTGATTTGGAATTCAGTCGTCTTGCGTAATGGTTATTTCTTACTTGCGTTGAAAGTTTTCTTGTTAAATAAGGTTGGAGAATAAGTGTTTACTCGAGTTTGCGAAGACACATTTTGAAGTATCTATGAACTGATTAGTGGCTTCAATCTATTGTTTAAGAAGTCGATAAAATTTGGGTCATTCCGTTATAATTAAGGACATAATTTTGAGTACCATAAACGTGTCCAAGTTCGTGCAGTATTCACGTGTAAAGCACGCTACCAATTCTTTATGATAATAGAAAACGTTCAGTTTCGAAGCATAACAGATTCTCGTGACCATTTTTATTTTTGCAGAGCGCTGCAAAATATGTGGATTCATAAGTTGTATTATCGTTTCAAATTTCTACGTTGCTTCTGAGAAATAGGCGTATTTGTCCATTCATTGGTCAGATGCTAAATTCTCAAAAACCATACGAAATCGGAGATGTACTTTCGTATATTATTACACTCTCAAATATAGACGAAGCGTAAAAGAATTACAATTTCAGGGGTAATTTTAAGGGTGATATATTAATAATTTGTAAAAAAGACTAGTAAAAAGGGAAATCCAAAAGGAAAATAGTCACATACAAATTGTTTCAGAAATATTTTCTTAAAATTATTATTCGTCGTTGTCTTACCCTTCCATTTCAAACTCAAACAAGTTAGGCCTACTTTACTCGCGTTTTGCGTCACTAAAACGCTGAGTTACTCATTACGGAAGAATTCGATCCATCGCTCGCTCTCCCTATTATTAAAAATATTTTTAATATTAATTATTAACTTTTAAACTAATCGAATACTTTATAATTATCGCATGAAAAATACTATTAATAAGATATAAAAAATTATTAAAAACATCATATAGGACATGCAGTTAAAATAACTATAAGTTTAAAAGATACCCTAAATAATGCTATAGCAATAAATTATTAGTTATATCGCGCTATCGAAAAATTCGTTTCGCTTGGTATATATATATATATATATATATATATATAAAGCCTGTAAATGATGTTAATCGTACTTACACAGAGTGAAACTTAAAGTACCCAAGGAAAATAACGATTTATATAATGCACACATGATGTAGAAAAATCGTGAAGTAATCCGCTTTCTAAATCGTAAAATTCAATCTGACATATGAGAGTAATAGATATGCCAGTATAATGACCTATTCGTCACGTCACTGCGTTTTTTAGCGGAGGAATCATGATCAACCCTTAATGAGCACCGTTCATGGCTTGATCAAAATATTTAGAATTTGCTAAATAGTTCATTACTGGTTTAACTTACTCCAGCCAACTTCAAAGCAGAAGCTTAGCAAAGCTAAACGTTTTGATTTTGGTGTAGTTCATTTTATTTAGAAGTTAATGAAACCCTTAGTGTTGAAAACAGCACATTTTAGAAATTAGTTTAAATATGATTAAGTGATCCTCTTCAACATCCCAGTGAGTTTAATTTGAGACCACTTGTTATTTCTTTGTTAAACGTCATCTGAATGATTACAGAAGAACTTGGTAGCAATTAATACAAGTCACAAATTGTATCGTTAGCTTAACAAATATTCACTTTAGTTTGCAGCTTGGTACGGACCTTTAAGTTCACGAAACGCAAGGTACAAATAATATTCGTCGGCGATGACCATGATAATGGATGTAGATTGAGAGAGTCATATACCAATATAGCATATTCCTGAAAAATTGGAGGTCCGGAATACATTTTGTTGGAGCAGTTTTTATATTTGGGTAAAACTCCTGGTAGTTAAAACATATTCTGGGGACCTTTGAAGGTTTATTTTCCAATATGTGGTATGATGAAGATTATTATGGGTAAAAATAGGGATTCTAAGATAAATGGAGGAGAGTATGAGAATGTTTCCTTAGGCGGTCATAAGATTTAAAAGAATGTAAACGTCAAAAAATTGTAGTAGAGTTGTGTTTGCATAATGAAGATATTTTTGAAAAAAGTAGTACAATATTGTGTTTAAGCTTGTCCGTATCTAAATCGTATCTTTTATGTTTTGTGGTTGTCTATCCAACATCGTACAGAATCTACGGGACCAATTTGAATGAATAATTCACAGGCATAATATTTGGGGTTAAACAAAATTTTAGCCTACTCTGTGCCCTTATTGAATATATAATAAGGAACGTTTTGTCTGTCTATTTTTTTTGCTTACCTGCTTGCGTGTTTGTTTAAGAATGATATAAACCCTACTAAACCGATTCACATACAATTTTCACTAAAATTATTTATGGTACATTTCAAAATCAAAATATTTTTTGGCTGAAATATTTTACTGGGAATAAAATATTTAATTATTAGTATTTAAACAGTAAGATTACTCATGATTGATTAATATTGATAAATGAAGATGGTCAAAATTGTTTCATCCATTAGTCTTAATTTTTTTGAATTGCAAACATTTTTACTGGAGAAAAACTAAGTAATATACATGAAAATGAGCGGAAAATAGATAGTTATTTAAATATAATTGAATATATTTCTGCCTCTTTCTTGCTGATTTACTATGGAATTTAATTAATGACCTTTCTAAGATGAAATGGGTTTTAGCTGAATGGGTTTTATAAAGGCTTATAAAATAAGGTCAATGGGATTCAAATAAAGAAAATCTGAAAATGTCATATTAACTAATACACCACTAAAAATTTGTTCATATGTATGTCAATAATATTTGTTATATCAGAAATCAGAAATAGTAGATATCACGACATAAACAGTTTTTTGAAGTGAAAACTTCTTTAGCATCGTTGTGATTTGAAAGTCGATGAAACGAAAAAGCGACAGTAAAAAGAGACAGACACATAAATTCATAAGATTTAACATGGGAGAAAATGAGATAGGCGACAGTAAAAAGAGACAGACACATCAATTCATAGGATTTAACGTGGGAGAAAATGAGATAGGAAGCATTGTACAGTGTTTATGTTCGTGGGTCTCTTTGTGCTCTGCTTCGTATCCCCTCCACTCGTGTTTACCAAGGCATAGCGAGAGTTTGCTTGGGTCTCAGCGTTGTACGTGTGTTAATACGTGTTTATACGGTCTCAGCGTTGTACGTGTGTTAATACGTGTTTATGCGCGCATGCGTAGTACAAAGCTTGAGAAAAGGCATCACACAACCGTGGTGTTTTGTATACGTGTACGTATTATACGTTTGTTGAGTTTTTTCATCATTTTTATTATAAAATTCTTCATTGTTTTCATAATAAAATTCTTCTGCACGCCGAAAAGCGCAATGAATGTGGAAAATGAAAGTTCTTTTACGCATAATGATAATTTTAATGTTAAAAATAGTGAAAGTGATCATAGTAAGTACTCAAATATTTTTATCACTATGATCATAACTAAAACCTACAATTATCCTCTTCTCGAAATTTTTCATACGTCTCATTTTCTTGAAACCAAAATTTTTGAAGGTTTCACTTCTACCACGTGTGAATTGCACACATGATCTTTTTTTTTCTCCAAGTTGTTTATGTGCAATATCAATGAAAAACTTTCGACAGACTGTTTTATACACATACTACTACTATAAGATTACTACTATGACAGACTACTATAAGATTTTCATGCTATATATGTACATTGAATTTCTAATAAATGCTGAAAAGATTGTCGATTCTGATCGGCAAAAGAATCAAAATATTTGTTATAATTCATGTAACTGATCAAATCGATATCCTCGATATTCCCAAACCGATTTCACCCCAATTCATAACGGAATTTCAAACTCCAAGCTCAGTCCATAGAGTGGACTGATCACTCAGTAATGATCTGTAAACTGAATATGCGAATTTCCAGATAAATTTTGATATCTTGTATTCACACTAAGCCATATTCAGTGTGTCGTTTGAACGTTTGGCCTCGTTTGGCCCTTTGGTTTGGTTTGAAATATGACGCGGAAACTTTGTTTATGATTATACAGAGTGTAACAAATAAAATGTTTAGGATTTATATATATATATATATATATATATATATATATATATATATATATATATATATATAGAGAATATCGATGAAATTATATAAAAATTCTCAACCGTTTCTGAAAAAAATGAAAATTGCGATTTCAACAAAAAATTACATTCTTTTACAGAAACACTCTTTAAATATACTGTTTGATGCACAAAATAACCTATATGAATAAAATACAAATTCATTGTTACAACCTACACTGTGTATCTGCATCGTTTTTACAACAGCAAAATTAAGCTTACTCGTATAATCTCTCTTTAGTGCTTACATGAATATTTCTAAAAAATTATCCAGTGCAAAACTTTTGTAAGTTGTGTTACTATATCAAATTTGAAGTTTCTACCTCGCATAGTTTCTGAGAAAATCGACTGTGACGGACAGACGTGCAGACAAGCGCGTTTTTACTCTCATAATGGTTTTGTTTTTTGGTTCGGAACCCTAAAAGATATTTTTTACAGAAAAATTGTTCAGTTGATGCAAAAGTACTCAGTTTCGTGCGGAAAATAAATTGTACGAATAAAAGGCACATTCTTTGCTACAACCTGAATTTCTGTGTCATTGCTACAACAGCACACGATACAGTTAAAAATCACACTTATAGGTAAAATGTCCGATATTTCGGCAATATTGTTATTTACATAATTTGCGTTTCAAACAACAGGCCCATTTACGTATTATTTAAACTTGTATAGAGGATTTCATCACGTACTATGAACAGCTACGTGTTTCCATTGGATTTCTATTTGCCCAGCATCTGACCGGAGCAATCCTGCGATAACAACTGATCAGAGTTACGTAGGGATGTTGAAAATACGTGACGCGGCATCTGCGAACGATTTTCATCTATGAGGAGTCTCTCTTCGTCTTCTCGTCGGTTTTTTTCTCTGCTGATTTGGAATTCAGTCGTAATGGTTATTTCTTACTTGTGTTGAAAGTTTTCTTGTTAAATGAGATTATAGAATGAGTTTTATTCGATTTTGCAGATATCTTTTGAAATATCTACAAACTGATTAGTGTTTTTAATAATTATTTTTAGAATTAGTGTTTTTAGTAATTTAGTTCATTCTGTGTCACAACTATTGATATAATTTCGCGTGTTGGATTAGCATGTAAAGGACTCAGTATCAATTATTTATAATAAATTGAATATTTTCAGTTTCAATATAGCAGAATTGTCCGTGAAATCTGACAGATTTTCTTGTGTATTTTCATCTTTGTAACGACTGCGTGTCCGTTCATCCATCTGTCTTGTCCTGTTTTCTCAAAGAGCGTACGTAATTTTAGAGATAATTTAAATAATTTTTTTAAGATGAATTACGTTATAGAATAAATAGTTATAAAATAAAAAATACTAAATTATTTAAATTGTATTAATCATATGCAAAGTTATTTCGGTTTTAGTAAAATTTAAAAAAAACCTAAATTTTGGTAGTTTTACGATGTTTCCTTCGAGATAAAAATTTATTTTTATTGGAAAACTGTTTTAAAGGGCTGAAAGGAAACTCATCAAATTTCTGTAAGATGATTTGTTCCGAAATATTTTTTTTATTAGAATGATTATTTATTTACATTTATTAAACAAAAAAGATAATTTTTCTCTACTTGATATCTCTGTTAAAAATTGTTATGGAACAAAACTTTTTTTCAACTTAAAGAACATAATTCCGCCTAGAAAAGTTTATTAAGAAGTTTTAAATAAAATTATTTTACCCAATCGAGCAATTAGAAATTTTTTAAATCAAATTTCATTCGTTTTTTTGAATTGTTTTGAGCCATAAAAACCAATAATAGTTGCTGAAAATGTTTGAAAACTAGAAGGTTTAAGCTATAAGGCTTCTTTATTTTTTCGACATTTTAACAGAGTTAAAGTCAGCGTTTTGGAAAATACTCAAGATTTATAAATATTTTTCATCTACAGAATTCACTGTTACAAATTCATTATATGTACAGATTGAGGTCCTCAAATAGACGTATTGTTGAACTACTTCACAATTAACTAGTTTTGTGACTTTGTGCGAATTGTCTTTTTGCGATTAATTTACAATCCGAATTCAAGTTAATTCGATTTCCATATTGCAGTAGACTTTCCACAGTTGGTATCATCCGCATATTAAAGATTTGATATTTTTGAGCCACGGATTGTAATTTTTTTCATTCCATTCTCGTGGTCCATCCTCGTGAGCAATTCTCATAATAAGCATCTACTGTTCTACTTACTATAGATTAATAAATAATCAATAGTTACATCGCGCTAACGAAAGGTTCATGTAGATTAATACATATGCAGACGGCCTGCAAATGTTGTTAACAGTACTTTATTTGTAAGTATATATATATATATATATATATATATATATATATATATATATATATATATAAGTAAGTATAACTAAGTATACTAAGTATACTCTTTGCAGTGAGACGGGCAGTTATCAAATCATGTCGAATACCGCTCATGGCATTGACCAAGTTACACAGGATTTGCTTACATACTAAATTATTGATAGAATCTACGCCTGTAAGTTTCTAGTTAGCAAAAAACCTTTCACAATTTAAAACAGCTTTTATGAAATAAGAGAAAAAAAGTACTGACCATGTTTATAATGAAACTCGGAACGAAAATGATAATATCGTAACTGTATCTTAAAAAATAAGAATCATAAGTGTTTTTAATCTTCCATTGATTTGCAAAGCACAGTTATCTTAACAATTTGGTTTGAAGTTTGCACTTTATAAAAGTGACGCACAAAAGTACAGTACGAGCAATAATGCGCTTAAAGGATTTAAGGGTATTCATAGTATAAAAATAGTCTGTACGTTATGACATATAATGCCGAGAATATCAAATATTATGACGTCGAGTATATCAAATAACAGATCCAAACCCTTTGTGAGAAATGTTTACTACGTGATATGGAAAACGAGTAGCCATGATAATACTAATACTAATGATAATATCGTCACTGTATCTTAAAAAATAAGAATCATAAGTGTTTTTAATCTTCCATCGATTTGCAAAGTACAGTTACCTTCACAAATTGGTTTGAAGTTTGCACTTTATAAGAGTGATGCGCTAAAGGACAATACGCACAATAATCGCTTAAAAATTTAAGCGCTTTCACAGTATAAAAATATTCTTTGTGTAATGAGATATAACATCGAGAGTATCAAATAATGTGACGTTGAGTATATCAAATAACAGATCGAAACACATTGTGAGAAATATTTACCACGTAATAATGAAAAACGAGTAGCCATGATAATACTCAAGTCATGACAATACATGGAGACAGAGAAATAACTGTGTTAGATACAATCGTAGTTATTTTCGCAAAAAACATCAGTCGTATATAGTCAAAATTCACATCCATATTTGACCTAGGCTCGTCAGATGCCGACTGAGTTGTCTGAATACCCTTAACGTTCCCTATATTCGCTTCAGCACTGTGCGTTGGTTTTAGATCTGATGTGTTGATGTTTTTGGTGTCACTCTCTTATCAATTTTGCTCTCTATGCATTTGTGATGTTCCCGATTTTTTAAATTCTGGATTGCGTTTTGCTCCCATATAATTAAGAAAATGTTGAAACTTTGTCTTCTTGAGGTTTGAAATATCGTCAAAAAAACACAATCCTCAAAAAAAATCCTCGTTGTTTTGGTATGATCTCACTTATAGACATGTGTCGAATTCGTAAAGTAGGAAATCTTGAGTTCACTTTGCGTACACGCAGTTTGCGACGTCCGGCTGTCGCGTATGTCGGAGCGGCACGAACTTTCATGTTTAAATTTTAAAACGAGACCATTTTTAATTCAATTATCGATGTTGGAAATTACTTCGATAGAAACTGTCACTCATTTGGATACGATTGCCTTACCACATCCGCTAATGCTTCTAAAGATGTTTTCACGTCAAAAGAGAATAAAATTTTCAACCGATTTTAAACAATTAATAATATGTGTGGAAGGAAGTCATCATATACATTTACTAACATTGAAATTTGTTGCTTGGACTCCATAGATCAAAATAGAAAATATTGCTCTGAATTAGCTGGCAAATGCATAAGGTTATTATTCTTAGGAAATAACCTGAGGTAATCTGAATACAAACTATTTCATGCAGCAGTCAGTCAGAAAAAGTGATCAGGTATTATCTACACCATGAAAATGAATTTAAACAGCTCTAAATTGTCGTTTAAGTCAAAGGCAGAATTAATAAAATGGGAACAGGACAAATTAATGCATTTTACTGGTTAAACCTTAATAAAATGACTTGTTTTGAATATTGAATATATTTGGCGTTAATTTTGTAGAAATTCATTGTTCACAATTAAATGAAACTACGTGATGTGATATTATTTCTACTATCTTTAATTTCTTTACCACGACCTAGGTTTCGTTATATTACAACATCTTCAGGTGGGATAAAATATAGCCCACCTAAAGATGTAATACAACGAAACCTAGGTCGTGGTAAAGAAATTAAAGAAAGTAGAAATAATGTTACATCACGTAGTTTCATTTAATTGTGAAAATGACTTGTTTTAGTGCTTCGTAAGATATTTTTAAGAGACTCTATTAATTTTTAAGAGACTTTCTATAATTTTTTTCTATTAAAATGAAGAGGATTTTCTTTAGTAATGAGAAATTTAAACTTATGACATTTTGTCGGTAATTGAAACAGGAAAGACCAAAAAGGAATACTGAATTTTTTAGTGGAAAGATTCTTTGTAGACAATAATTTTAGTTTCATTATATATATTATTCATTATCCATCATCTCCATCACTAGATCCTGACTCAATCGTCCTCATTTTTGTCATTGGAAACAAATATGTATGCCAAGTTTTAAGTCTTTTATCTATTCGGAAATGGGTGAAACATCGATAACAAAATTTATAGCAGACAGTTATATAATAATACAAATTAAACATAATTTATAAAAAAGTAGTCTTTGTTTTTGCTGTTCTAGAAACGTCTTTAGCACGGAACTTTTTAAAGATATTTAGTATGCAAACTCACCGGTAAAGAATTTTAGTGATTATAAGGATGGTTGATTAGTGATTATAAGGATGGTGAAGATAATAACTGCTCACCAATTTTTTAATTAAACGCAAGTAAATAATTGTATCGATAGCCAATCTTGCCCCCACGATCCATTACCAATGCTCAATAAAATCATAAAAAATCCAACCCTCTCATGAAAACAGTAAACATTCTTTATCAAAAAGGTGACAAATACCCCGAGAATTGAGAGGTTTAGTGCGCAAAAGAGACAGACTGAAAATCGATAAACAAAAGTGTTGACCAATGAAACGTGCGACAAAGTAGGAGAGTGATAATTAAAATTTTGCCCGATCGACCCTCTTGAAACTGTCCTCCTGCTATCTACAGCGTAAGATGAAGTAGACATCCAGCGAAGTCGATATTTACTGTAGTTCAGGGTGCTAGCTGAGCGGCCCGAATTTATCTGGGTGAAGTTAATGCAAATAAAAATTTCATGATATATTTAATCAAAGATGTGCGTATTAAAAATAAATTAATCAAAAATGTTTTGAGTACTTTGTTGTTATTTCGGATCTGATCTACTTCGAAGTGAGACCTTAATAACATATCCTAACTCATTTAGCGTGATATTTTAATAAAATTGTAAATTTTTCTAATTAACAGTATCGTATGTTTTTGAGTTTCTGAGGTACACTTGGAGAAGACTCAGATAGGCAGAAGATTCAGAATGAGTTGTGATACATACACACCTCTTAAAAAAATTGATTCACTCGGATTTAATCATTGGGATGTGATCCCGTTTATGAGCCTGCGTTGATTCCGTAAAACCAAAAATTGTGGGTTCACTTTACGCCCGCGGAGTTCATGACATTGGGCTGCTATGAATCAGAAGCACATCATCACTGTAAACTTTCATTCTTCCTTTTCAAACTGAGACCAAGGGGGCGGCGCTATTCCATTTTCAGACGAGTTATTAATGTTTGAAATTACTTCGACAGAGGCTGTCATTTAGCTTTGGTTTACTACCTACACCCGGCATCGGTTTTTAATTAATTTCGTACTTTGGTCTAGATCAAATATGAAACTGTTTTAATTTATTTGGTTGTTTGTTTTTGTCTGTTGCTTTGTTTTTAATAGTACTTTAGGGATGAAACGATCTTTCTTAAATTTTCCTAATAGTTTTTATAAAAAAAAAGTTCTTTAAGGAATACGATGGGGAATATTATGGTGTCGTCAGATAGCATTGTTGTTACTCTGCTTAAGTAGGTAATACTAAGTAAGCAACAAAATCGGTTAAATAAGTTTTTACGCAGGTTAAGTCGCGGGTAAATACCAGCAAATATATAAAAAAAAATATACAGGAAGGTTTCTACTTGAAAATGTTAAACCAAGGATAGTTCTCTTAAGATCTATCAATAATTTTAGTCCTTGTTATGAACAAATATTATTTAAACCGTGTGACTTCCTCATTTATTAAAATCTTGATAATTAATATTCTTACCTGAAAATGTTAAACCAAGGATAATTCACTTAAGGTTTATCAATAATTTTAGTTCTTATTATGAACAAATATTGTTTAAATCGTGTGACTTCCTCGATTATTAAAATCTTGATAAATAATGTTCTTACCTGAAAATGTTAAACCAAGGATAATTCACTTAAGGTTTATCAATTATTTTAGTTTTTGTTATGAACAAATATTATTTAAACCGTGTGGCATCCTGCATTATTAAAATCTTGATAAATAATGTTCTTACCTGAAAATGTTAAACCAAGGATAATTCACTTAAGGTTTATCAATCATTTTAGTTATTGTTTTGAACAAATATTATTTAAACCTTGTGATTTCCTCGATTATTAAAATCTGGATAAATAATGTTTTTAATAATATTTCCCTTTCAAAAAATAATTAAATTCCTAATTTCTTTCAATATTTCTTTACTGACTGGAATTTTCCAAATTTATTAAGTTGTTATTGATTAAGGCCTATTTGTAAACAAACACTTCATCTTTACAACAATAAATAATAATATATCGGGTTTATAGGGTTCAGTACCTCAAACTGCAAAACAGAATTGTTCTGACATCACTCACGTGTCTTTCTGTCAATTCGTCTGTCACAGAACTAGATGACGCAGAAACTTTAAATTCTGCATGGTAATCCATTTGATTGATTTCCATATTTCGTATTAGCTAACTTTTTTTAAAATTATTATGTACAACATAAAAATTAAAATAATTAATTTAACTAATATAGGAATTAAAAAGGAGGTAAATAAAGTAGACAATTTTTTATTAAATGTTATATATAATATGGAGTATCATTTGAAAGAGCTCTTTATAAGTAATGAATTTTTTTTCATAATTTTAAATGGCTTATTTAGAAAAATGTTCTAAAAATATTTAAAAATAGAATATTATCCTCGCCCTTATTTCTGAAACTTCCCAGCCAAAAATCATTAAAAATACTGCGTTTGTGAAATAGGACTAGAGATTTATGGCGTTTATCTTAGATCTTATTTATAATTTTTTAAACATGCACAATGTTTTACGTCTGTAAAAGGTATAGTAGATAAAGTATGTACATTGTAAAATTAATATTTGTAAATAGTTTAGTAGAAATTGTATATACCATTAAATGTTTATAACGCCTACACGTGTACACAATATTTGTAGTGTGAGTTCTCAAATTTATTACCTTGTTATTGATTGATACACAAACTTATTTACAAACATTTCATAATGATAATGATAAAACATAATATAGACCAAGTTTTCTTTGAGTCAGTTCCATTTGGTCGATACACTAGTTAAACGTGCTCCATCAAGTTTATATTCTTTGTGATCAATGGAGTCTGATCAATAAACTACCTTTAAATTTTAATAACGCATGACGAGAACGTATTCTTGTGTATACTCTGGCATTATTTATTATGCGAGAATTTGTGACGTGTGACTAGTATACACAAAATATTAGTTTGAATCGTAAGTTGATCAAGATTTGAATAAGAAATCAAATATAATTGTAATGCCTTCTGAAATAACCTTTACAACATAGTAGTGAAAATAAAACAAAAATTGTTCAATTTTTTTTAAATTCAACCCAAAAAGACATGCAGATATACAAAACGGATAGTATTATATATTAATTGTATTGATAATTGGCAGACATCAAACGAAAGCGTCGGAATGTTTACGGATGCGTATAATAAAAATATACAGTATATAAAACATTTTAAGTGGGAAATTTCGAAGAAAATGTATAAGGATAGGTAGCTAAGGCCCATAAAGTAAATGATGTTAACAATGGAGTTTCTCCATGAAAGGAGGAGTATCCTCCATGAGAACAGAAGCGTGAAACATGAAAAAAAATAAAGCAAAAAGTAAGATATCGGTGAAGCAGCGAAAGTGAAAATAAAAGGAAATGCTGACATGGTTTGTCCATTTGTAGTGTGTTGATGTTGAAAGATCGAGGAAAAGATATATTCGTACATGGAAAACTTGAGTGGGGAAAAGTATGTCTAAAAGTCGAAAAATAACCAGAGCGATCGCGTTGAGGAAAATTGTCGTAAATAACTGGGGCGGAAATAACAACCTGGTGATGTGTAATCTTGATATAAACTTCATGTTCATATTTTCACAAGAACTATACCGCAGTGAAAAAGTATTTCGCCCGAAGTAAAGTTCGAATAAACGCTCTCCCTCTGTCAGAAAAAATTAGTGGAACTAAACATTATTAATGGTACATCCATAAAGGTACTGGTAAACAATAAAAAATGGCGCGTGTAACACCTCAGACGTGATAGAAGTGAAACTTCTTAAAAATAAGATATATTCAGTATGAGAGACAAACAGAGAGAGAGAGAGAGAGAGAGAGAGCACCGCAATAGAAATTTAATACAAAATTTGCCAAAATAATCACAAAACACAATGGTAAATATTAATAACGCAACGTATGTGTGGTACCTCATCTGTTCATGTGTAACGTCTGAGGCGTATATCTGCAACACGCGAATGCGCGACACTATCTTATTCAATCGCTTTGTATCGTTGTGTATACGTTCCTCTCTTTTGTTCCACTTCCATGGCGTTGGAATATATAGCTCTCTTTCTCTTTCGCTCAACGTCATACCTTTTTTCTCTCTCTTGTAACGAAATGTACCTAAACGTGACGCGACCTTAAAATTTTATTGTAAGTTCTCGTTCACGTATCGATTATCGAATCGCCGCCTAAGAAGTTTTACTATTAAAATATGCCCTACATCAAATAGTTCCGAGATATGCTTTCTTTACTAATATATGATTCTTCGCGCTTGCTCGTTTTGGTTTTAAGACTTCAAATATTATCCATTTTTAATAATTTTCCGACAATAATTTCTTTTTCAAGTGAAAACATTTTTTGGCTCACCTTGTCCAATTTTTGATGGCAAAAAATTTACAATTTCGCGTCACTTCAGGAGCGTGGCATGTATACTTGGCGGTAGATCGTGTACAGCCGAACGGTTCGAGTATTTTCGGTGGAAAATGGTTGTGTAACTCGCTCTTGACTTAAATTTTATGTGATAAAAAATTTACAACTGATATCAAGCACTTGACGCTTTTTCTACATTAAAGTTAATTTTTTCGTCATCAGACATCTTTTTGCTCTTGACCAAAATCTTTGTATTTAAAGATTATTCCTTATCTTTTAGGTCCTATTGTTGCAAAATCATGTTTTTTAGTTTTTTGTCTACAATTTTATTTTTTTAATGATTTTTGTTTTAAGACTAAAAAATTGTTTTTAAATAATTTGTTTTCTCATCGGTTCTTGAAGTGAATTAAAACTTAATTGAAAAATTTCTTTACATACATACATACATACATACAAGTGAAACTAATATAAAGTGTGTCAAAAATTGTAAAAACCACAATGAAAAGTGGCATGAGCTTGAAAACAATATAATTAGTAAATCCACTTTTATTATTTAACATATATTATTTGTAAATCTTTTATCGGTATTTTGAAAGTAATGGAACGTCGAGGGACGTACCCTATATCGATACTTTGATATCAAAACATATAATATATTTTAATATTCTGTCTTGAATATTTCGATAATAAAATTATTTATTGCATTATTTTCTTAATAATAATTTTATTCGAACATAACATTTTGTTTCAACTATACACTTTTAATTACAGTATATTTTTAGTTAATGGTATTAATTGGACTTCTGAAAACTATTCAGTTCAATGTTAATGTAGTATATTGGTTAAAATTTTAATCGGTATATAGAGTCAACGTTTATACCGAAGACAGGGATAAATATTAATCCAGTATCTCACTCTGGTGATTACAATAACGTCATCTTTTATTCATTAATAGGAAGTAGTTTATTTCGTTTGTGAGCTTTTTTGTATGTAACACGTAGCGTGTTGCTACGTGTTACATACAAAAAAGCTCACAATGTCACGATGTCATAAAATAAAATAATAGATGCTGTGTTCTTAACCCGAACCTGTATTATACATCTAAGTCACTTATTATCGATTTGTATCACTTTTGACATTATATTGTGACACTTTCTTATTGTTTATATACACGCTCTTTTTATCCGATAACAGCAAAACGAAAAGGGAGGTTATTATTTTAGAAGTTTATACATATAAGTTTGTCTCTTCCTTCGTAAAGCTTAAACTACTTGTTTTGATTATCTGATATTTAAGATTAAATTTATTCGATGGAAAATCAATTCAATGGTTAAAACAGTGACTGAAAGTTAAAAGAATGAAAATGATTGAATTTTACCCCGCCAAGTTCAAGGATTTGTTTCTTCTATTTATTTGATTTTTTTTTGCAAATGGTTTCTAGTGTTTGCGTAACTTTTCATTAATTTTCATAATAAATCTCCAAACGAGATAAATAAAGATTAAAAATTTAAAATGTAATACTCTAAGTTATTAATACTTTCTAAAAAGTTAAATAGAAGAATTGAGAAATTGTAATGCAAATACATACGTACTTAATTAAACTCTGTATTATTCTTGTTATTGAAAAAAAGAAATATGCACTTATATCATATAGCTGTACATAAAGGCATGATATGTAGTTAAACAATTAATTCTAAGTTTAACTACGTCTCATGAAGTAATCATGTCGAAATTCTTTCAGAATTTCATTAGGATTCGAATCTATGAGTGTCTAAATAAAAACTTAAGACTGAACAGTTGTTTTTTTATTTTTTGGAAGATTTTTAGTCCTAGGCATATGTTTTTAGCTTTGATTTTTTATTCTATCTAAATTTGTATCCCAAACAATTGTTTTCATTTTATTATTTCAAATTTTATCTGTAAACGCAACTTAAATGTTTAATATTAACTTAGTATATTAATTTCGTTGTTTCGTACTTAATATTTGGTACCAACACATCATTATGCACCACAAATAGTGCCTTTTTCGAAATCAGTTCACCCTTCAGTAAATTTCTCACCGCCCTTTTAGACAGGTAGCAACCTTCTCAGATTTCGTTAAAAAGGTGGACGGAAAAATAAGATGAAACTTTACGAATAGCATGTGAAAATTCAACCCTTTTTAGCTGCGCTGGACCCTTTTCCGAGGGTTGTAATTAATTAAAAATATGTAAAATAGCAAAGCCCTTTGTAGTAAAAAGGCCGAATGTATGTTTAGGTCGCAACGCACGCAAAGTAGTATACTCTGACTTTAATCATAGTCAAACAATCTCTGGCCCAGGTTTGCGGAGGGTGGGTCCATTTTAGGGAGATAAAGGAAAGAGAAAGATGCGATTTCTTATTCTTTTTGTCTATTTAAGTTAAAATTTAGCAGCAACTTGGGTACGTGTGTTAATATACATAATACACGAGAAAAATGAACGAAAGGTGTCGTGGGACACCTGGTTGGAACGAATTTTCTTTCGCTATATATTATGTATCAAATAACAGGCAAAATGAAATAAGTTAACAATGTTTGCGAGTAATTAGATGAAAAGTTAATATATGTGTATTTTTAACTCTCATTCACCAAGCATGTGATGTGTCTTAAAGAACTTCATTTCAGTAACTATATATGAAAATATAATTATTTGTAATATACCTAATAGCGACCCGACCTGGCTTCGCACGAGTAGGTCGTGGAAAGGAAAATTCTTAGATGTATGGATTTTTTTGAATTAAACTTTATTTATCACTATAGATCGGTCAATTTACAACAAAAGCTACATCAATTATATACTTTTAAGGTAGCATTAAGTATCTATCATTTGTCTGGTGTAATGAAGTAATACGTGTATCTATCGGATTGTTGCATGGAACTTGTAGGTTGGATCAAATCACGACCGATGTGGAGTTTTTTCTGACTTTTTTTTTCGATAAAACAACGTAATGATTACTAAATATTAAATACAAATTATAGTGAAATGTATTATAAAACGAATTACAAAATAATTATTTCAAAAGAATTAATAAGCAGAAGATGTATCTTTATATAACTAAAATATCCCTTCATATACAATATTTATTACTTCTGCCGGATTATGTGCAAAAACATATTATGCCTTGATGTCACACATATAGTAGATAGAAAAATATTGGACGCTGCGATCAATTTCAGCAACGTGTAAAGTCTGGCCATGTGTTTTATTTATCAACCAAGTGTTTTATTTATCAGCCATGTGTTTTATTTATCAGCCATGTGTTTTATTTATCAGCCATGTGTTTTATTTATCAGCCATGTGTTTTATTTTTCATATGTTGCATTTTGATTAAATAAGAAATAATTTCAGTAGGAAATAATTACGCAAGATATGTTGCCACTATCGCCATCTTTTAAATTCCATTAATAACTAATTCGCATGCATACACAGAGAACGAACCCTAAGAAATTATACTTCCAATATGCGGGTACATAGTACCGTCACACACTATCTTTTTTTAAATTTTTGCTTGTACTTATAAATATCTTCAAAGATATGCTCACTGTAATGTCCATGAAATCTCTTCGTGTATTGCTATATTGAATGCAAACCTTCATCTAATGAGTGAGTGGGATATTGAAAAGGATATTTTGTTGAAAGTTTTACCACAATTATTCCTTAATGGCTATTTATTTATTTCATTTTCACTGTAAAAAAATAGTCTATTAACCAATATCGCATCCTCAAGTAAATGGTGTTAGTCGTAAGATTTTCTTCAAAATACATTTTCCCATATAGACTTAAAAGTTTCTTCCGTTTGAAACTAAAGTATACATATGTTAGTATATATTTCTGAATTTGATTAATTATGAAAAAGTGTTATTCTAACATGAATTAATGTTTATTTAATAAATTCGAACGACTTCAAAATATCTAAGTACTGGTTATTTTATAAAAGGCTAGAGATTTGTAATTAGCGCAACTTTCATCTATGTTTTTTTTGCTATATCTTCAATAATCCCGTTTCAACTTCATATCTTCGGTCTAGATTATTATATCTGTCTTCCCATGACATCAAGTGAACACTCATGTGCAAAGTGCGACCTCATGTTTATGTTTAAAAGTCTATTACGTATCAAAATCAGCCGATCGAAATCCTTTCTATATTCCATTTTTATCCCTAATTTATACCTAACGTGTTGCTGTTTTTCTCTTTCATTTAATATTCTTTTTATATTTTTCTTGTTTGTTCTTAGGTGAATAAATTTATTTTGTTTGCATCTTCAAGGTAGTTGTCGTAGAGTTGGTTTTATTGAAAATGTTTTTTTTTCAAAATGTTAATATAATATCATTTTACATTCACTTATATTTTTCTTTCAAAATTTTAAAATAACATAATTTTAAATTAACTTAGTTTTTTAGTTTAAAATAGCAATTTTACATTGACTTAATTGTTAGGCGAATCCCTCCACGCATTTTTTAATTAAAATTAAAAATGTGGTATAACTTCTATTTTTCCTGTAAGGTTATTTGTATACTTTTTGAGGGGATTTTTACCAAAACTAAATGGTAAATATATATTTTTTAAATCTTATTATAATATAATTTCACATTGACTTAGTATTTTAAAGAAATCGCTCGACGCGTTTTTGAATAAAATTAAAAATGTGGTGAATTTACTACTTTTCTTGTAATATTAATTATACAATTTTTGAGAGCGATTTTTACCAAAACTAAGCGGTAAATCATTTTTAAATTTTACAATAAGTTAGAAATTAATTTTTGTTAATAAGTAAATGAAACTACCTGATGTAGGATTATATCTGCTTTATTTAAATTCTTTACCACGATCTGGGTTTCCTTGGATGACAACATCTTCAGGTGGACAATTTGAAGATATTTTTAAGATGTGGTTAAGAATTTGAATAAAGTAGATATAATCCTACATCATGTAGTTTAATTTAGTTGTGAACAAAAAAAAAATAATAATATATTTCTACAAAATTAATACCAAATATTTTCAAAATCAGTTAGAAATTTATAGTTTAAATAACGTATCAAAAAGTCAGTTAATTTCGTTGATATGTGCTAATTATTCAGTCTATTGTAGTATTTATCTTTTTAATTTGATTCATTATAGTTAGTTGTAAGAGATTTCTCTTACAGCAATAAGTCTGTCATTATATACTTAGTTTTTAAATTTACATTAAAATATCATAAATAAATAAAAAATTAAATATCTTTAATATAATCAGAATTAATGTAGTCATTAAGTGAAACATAATCTATTGTCGCTTTCTCTAAGTTATATTAGACATATCCTGGAGAATATCACTAGAGACACTTATTTGTATTTATTTAATGTTAAGTTTGGAAAATTTTCGATTTCTTAAAAGTGCTATGTGTAATTTTCTTTGCGTTTTCGATGATTCGGGCGAGATATAAAATGATTCAGGCGCGATATGAAATTGCCTCTTTTGCTTAACGATTTTTCGTTTCTCGCCTCGGGCTATAGAGTTCGTCGATGTTCATCGTGCGCAATATTTTTTGCCAATACCTTATCGTGTTCACATCACTGAACATTTGACTTTTATCGATATACACGTCGTTAAAATGTTAGTCTATATGTGATGGAATTAATGCGTTCTTGATATGATAGACTTTGTGACTTTTATCATAATTTCATCTCATTTTACTAAGTCTTAGATTTTATACTCGATCTGTTTTTGCCAATACTTTATCGTGTTCATATCACTGAACATTTGGCTTTTATCGATATACACATCGTTAAAATGTTAATCTATATTTGATAGAATTAATGCGTTCTTGATTTGATATACTTAGTCTTATATTTTATTCTCGATTTGTTTTTGCCAATACCTTATCGTGTTTATATCACTGAACATTTAGCTTTTATCGTATTTATACATCATTAAAACATTACTCTACTTTTGGTGGAATTAATGCGTTCTTGATATGATACACTTTATGACTTTTATCATAATTTCATCTCATTTTACTAAGTTTTAGATTTTATTCTCGATCCATTTCTACCAATACCTTATCGTGTTCACATCACTGAACATTTGGCTTTTATCGATATACACATTGTTAAAATGTTACTCTATATTTGATGGAATTAACGCGTTCTTGATTTGATAGACTTTATGACTTTCATCATAATTTCATCTCATTTTATGAAGTCTTAAATTTTGTTCTCGATTTGTCTTAAGAAAGTCTTACTTGCGTCTGTTATTGTTATGAACTCTTAGTACCTGAACGAGACGTGAATAGTAGAATTTTTATGCTGAGTTAAATGAATGGAAAACACTTTACCACTTATTTCATATGCTACTATGAAATAGTAATAACCATCAGTTTTCTTATCATTAGAGGAGTCTGATCGTAATTATTATGTAACCAGTTACCAACAGGCTATCTATTAAAAGCATTCGAATGGCAAATTAACGTTGTGATTTTTCTATCATAGATTACTATAGATGGTGCTGGTGGATAGGTCTCGAGGCCTTCTAATTTTTTTTATTTACAAGACTATTTTGATAAATTTCTTTTCTCGAATTGCTCTTTCAAATATAAGACGAAAAGAACCTGTAATTTAGTTTCATTTCAGCCTTTATTACAGATAAATTATATATGTTACAAGAAAAACATACTTATGGTCAATATTTTTGCAATCATAATTACATTTCAAAGTTTCAATATTTATAAAATAATCTTAAAAAAAACACTGAGAGTTACAAATATAATCTATATTTTTATACAAAATATTGCTCGTATTTCTTAATATACATATACCAATAAGGTATTCACTAATAAACCGCTGCGTCGCATCGTATCGTTTTGATGACACCGCACGATGCCCTATGCGCGTGTTGTGCGTGATATTATCGTGACATACCATTGAAATATTGTATCGCGGGAATGGAAAGTGTTTTAAAGAAATCGTATCGATTATAATTATTTTATTTTATGCTTACGACTCCCAGAAGTCGGCTAGCCACACAAATTTAAGTGCCCTGTATTTTTACAATATAAATACAAATATTGGAATGTGAGAAGAGAAACGGAATACGTAGAATTAAAAAAGGGGGAAAAGTTGGTATGAAGAGGTATATAAGGGAAGATATTTTGGGACGACATTACAACACGTATATTGATGGAGAACTTTGTATGACAGTATCCAAATTATTTCACAGCTTAGTATCATACACTGTAAATTATTGTTGATAGATGTTGATAAAGACTAGGTACAGAAGGTTTGTAAAATATAATTCGTTGCTATAAATACCCAGAACTATAAATTTAGGGCAAAGTTATTATTACTATATTAAGTTGTCAGTATTATTTAAGGCGAGGAGTATGGTGACAATGTATCTCTCACGTATTTCTAGTCAGTTGAGTCAGAAAAGATAAAAGTTAAAAGTATACACACCGTAAAGAAAACCCAGCAAGTTAAGAGCTTTTTTATTCACAAAAAAGTGGTCTATTTTTAGACCACTTAGAGACCTGGAATTTCTAATAGTGGCTTATGATGAGACAATGAGAGCAGAATAATTAAGTTTAGTATAGGAACCGTTTCAGGAGAATGAATGGTTGCAACATGGTGATAGTGTATCTCTTACGTGTCTCTCACGTGGCCAGTTGAGTCAGGAAAGATCAAAATTATAATTATATACACCGTAGAGAAAACCGAGTTAAACGTTTAGTTAAAAGCTTCTTTATTCACAAAAGAGTGATCTTAAAAGTGGATCGCTTAGAGACCTGGAAATGTCTAATAGTAGCTTATGGTGAGACAATGGTCGCAGAATAATTAAGATGAGTATAGGAACCGTTTCAGGAGTATGAATGGTTGCAACATGGTGATAGTGTATCTCTTACGTGTCTCTCACGTGGCCAGTTGAGTCAGGAAAGATCAAAATTATAATTATATACACCGTAGAGAAAACCGAGTTAAACGTTTAGTTAAAAGCTTCTTTATTCACAAAAGAGTGATCTTAAAAGTGGATCGCTTAGAGACCTGGAAATGTCTAATAGTAGCTTATGGTGAGACAATGGTCGTAGAATAATTAAGATTAGTATAGGAACCGTTTCAGGAATATGAATGGTCGGATTCTCAGTAGAAATAGACTAATACGTTGTAATTTTGTAAGTTAAAGGATAATTATACAGAAAAGTTTTGACACTTTATATTTTTCTTAAATTCTTATCCATTTATGATATTTTGAAATTCTGTCTTAAATATTTCGTGAAAAGGTATCATATTATGTCAACATATTGATACAAGTACTATTATTGTCCGTAATAATAATATTAATAACGATGATAATAGTTTTTGACAACTGTATAGGTACATAAGTTTAAATTTTATAAATTGGTGTGAATTTAAAAAAAAATTAAAATACCTCGAAACTTTCATGTCAATTCAGGTCTATTGCTATAATAGTGGTCCTTCAGTTATGAAACTATTTTTATGTTCATATTGAAATATTTCATGATTAAGATCGTATCATAAGGTATTATTTGAATTAAAAATGATTGAATCGGCAAATGGACAAAAAGACTATCATTTTTAAGACAATTTTTTGAGTTTCTAAACTTAAACGTTACTGCTCACTTTTTTCCATTAGATTTTCATAGTGAAATAAGTTTCTATAATAGTAGATCTTTTTGCATAAAACTTTTCAAGCAAATACTTCATATACCACTAAATTAATATATGGAAAACATATTGAAAGAAATACGTATGAAAAGGGATCTTTTTATGCAATATGTTGAGTGGGAGATCTTTCAAAATTAAATCGAGTTTCTTTTACCATTTTTAAGCCCTTTTTACGAAATATTACGATCCAAAGTGACCCTAATTTCTCAATTGGATTTTGAAAAATCTAAAAAATTTAGATAGAATTTTTGAGTAGAACTTTTATTTGAAATTATTCTGATTATCTCGTGTCAATGATTTTAAGAGGCATGCACTAACATCAATTTTTTATTCATATTCCGACACGCACTTGACAGTTTTAACTATAATCGAAACGCATGATTTGATGTTAAGACTTATCCGTAAATGTGCTCTAACAATGAAAACAGTGTAAAAAAAATTGTAGAAAATTTCGAATTAAAAGTGTATAAATAGACAAAAAGAGAAATACATAGATGTTGGGTTTTTACAAGGCATTGTTTCGTTATTTTAAAAAAATAACGAATGTTGTATATATTGGACATAGAAACACTATTAAATGTTTTTTGGCATTACACCCTCATAAAATTAAGAAATGAATGGTTTTTTCAGTTTTTAGTCACGTTTTACATTTATTTATTTACTAAAAAAAACGTATCTAACTTGTAGGTTTCTCGAAAGAACTGGGTACGTGATAGCACAAAAAATACAATAGTTTATAAAACAGAAAAAATACACATCAATTCAAATGAAACATAAAACTGACTAATTACCATGAATTATCGAGCAACTCCATAATCGTTTTCCTAAAGCTTTAATGAAGCAGAATCATATAATGTAAAATCATATAATGTAAAAATTTGGCGCTTCTCGCAATATTGCTTTTATCAATATAAATACGCAAAAAACAAATGAGAGCTGCAAAATTTTCTTGCGCGTTCTAGACAAACAATCTAAACTTTGACATCATTCTCTTACGTCACAGTCCAGAGTATAAAGCGTTACCAAACCCAATACCTAATGATTATTAACATAACTATTTAATTTCGAAAAAAGGAAGCATGACTAAAAGCAATTTCCGCCAGGTTAAAGGGAATTACATCTAATCATGCCCATTATGAACTATAAGGGAAGCAATTGAGGGTAGTTTTTCTAATATTTTCTCCAACATAAGTAAATCAGTTAATTTATGTACGTAGACCATATAACTGTATTCCTTTTAAGAACACTACCAATTGGAAAATTGAATGAAGTCACAATACAATCATAGTCATGGAAGTAGTGAGGAAATCGTATGTATATATTCTGGTTGAAATATTTATACCTTTAATATTGAAAAAAAAACACAAATGAAGTTTCAACTTTAAGATTTTGAGATACGAAATTTAAAAATCTATGTATTTTTCTTAACTATGTAAACTGTTTATATATAAAGCGGTAAACGATTTTACGATCAGAAATAAAATTTTTATGTATTCCATATTCCTCAATGCATATTCTAATACGTTTGATAAAAAACTCTCGCCTGAAATGGACTATTGCCAAAGCGAGACCCGAACAGGATGATAAAATACGATCTCCAGTGGCGAAAGCGCATCTGCCTCCGGCTTCCCGCCGAGATAGGCGAAGGAAAATTCGCAGGCAAAAAGGAAAATCTAGGACCATTACATATATTTACTTAAACTAAAGTGGAAAGTTATTTGTGCGTTCGGGTTGGGGAAAGGCTTTTGGGGTTTACCCAACTTTACTCCTCGTCTTATTGTCGATTTGCATCCGCTTTTGAATATTGATTTTGCATAGTTTTATTTCACAGTCCATTGTACGCGACGTGCAGATCGGGATATTTTTTATACTCGCTTAATGCGTTAAAGCTGAGATCCCGAGATCTGTCCTGCTACTGATGTTTCGCAAGTAATCTACGCTAAAAATATTTTATAATGAATAGAGGACCATATTATCTAATGTCCAATTATACTCTTGAAAGTCTAATAGTTTATTGAGATGCATTACGGCCAGCATTAAGAGTTGTTGCAACCTATTTTCAGACAAAATTTTTATTCTGAGAGTTACCTCTCACATGCGTTCATTTGTAATACTAACTGGCTTTTGGATATCGAGTATGCCAAGAATTATTATAATAATAATTATAACAAATAGTGCTATGTTAAAGAAATGACTAAAAAAATTAGGATATAATAAGTAACCAGTTTATAAGCTTACCCCCTATACGCTCTATGTACGTGCCTTAGCAAAGAACACTTTGCTATTATAGTAGCTATAAAACAATTACAATCGGAAACATTTGCATTTTTATGAAGGTACGACCACCTCATCAGTGCTCGACGGAGTTAATGGAGACGCCATCGATAATAATTTATATGGGTACGGCGTCGGCAGTTCAGGGGTGAGGTGAAGTTAGTGGGGTGTTAGAAGATATTCGTCTGTTTCGCTCTGAATCATTATTTTCGTGCATGTGTGAATGGGAGAATACAGTAGTTGACTCATTCTAAATTTTGATATTTTTCGTATAATATTGTGAAATATAAGTTAATTAAAAAACCAGTCTTGAAAAAAATTCAAACATTAATTGAAAAATAAGCCAGTTGTAGGCTTCTAAATTTGAAGATGCGGATAGAGTTGGATATATCCCTGTCTCTTTTCCTCTCGTAAAATATAATATGCAATATTAAAAATGACCTCACAACACAGTATTGCCGTCCTTCTCTAAACGTTAGATTTAAAATTTTATAACTCGATCAATTTTTAAGATTATTAAAAAAAAAATTCACTCTTAATCAGCTTTTATATTGAAATTATGATTAATGAAATAAAAAAAAATTAGTCAAATACCCAATTGAAATAAGAATGATTGGTATTTCGAATTATTTGTATTTTGTATAGTGAAGTGATAAAAATATCACTTTCGCGACCCACGATGATAGTCGCTTTGGCTTCTTCATTAGTTGTAAGTTCGTAGCTCCATGAGTTTTATTAATACTAATTAATTAATTATTTGCTAATTGTTGTTTACGCGTTTAAGTTGAACTTATAATTAAAATTTTTAAATTTGCTCTTATGCTGATTTTGATTGCGTTCTCGTAAGAGTATCTCTATATCCTATTGCAAGAGCCAACGTTAACCACAAAGCAAAGTCATTACAAAGGATTTAGTCGAATAAAAAGGCGGAAGAAGCATTTTTATAACTGTTTATATGTGCTTGTATTATCTTCTATATAAATATATAACAAATAATGTCAGGAAAATTATTTTTTTTTATGTTGAAATCTCAACTGCGACAGTAGTTTTTTCAGGAACGGTTGAGAATTTTGTATAGTCCCTTAATATTTCTTATTCAGTTTGATGAATGGAATAAACTGTATAAATAATAGACACCATCTTTGTTACACCTGGTCATATGAATGTCTAATACACCCAACTGAATGATTCAGAATGATAACTCCAGAATTATAAATCCCATAAACTGGAAATTTGTGTAATTGGTATTTAGATGAATTTTTTTTCAAAATTCAGTTTCTAAAGTGTTAAAAATAAAGGCGAAAAATTGTATGGAAATTTCGAAGTTAGAAACATGAATATTTGTATTCAGACCCTTAAGATGGAAAGAAAAACCTATATCAGCGTCGTTGGAAAAAATCGAATCGTAAATAATTATATATACAATATGAAAAATAAATAAAACAAAATATTTATTTATTTATAAATTTTAATATTTTGTTTGTTGTGTATCAGTTGTATGGCGGACTTATTTCTAAGAAAGCAATCGCTTACAGCTAACCAGCACATCGGCCCATCCTCGTACCTGAAGTAATCGGGATTCGAAAACAGTGAATCGATACACCATGTAGTCAAAGGCCGTAAGCCTTGTAATCAGTACAATATTCCAGGGAAAAATACAGACATAGTCTCTTTTTGCCCTGGCAAAGTCAGAACGGGAAGCTAGTACAAAATAAAAAAAATATATGCAATTAATTTTTGTTTTCTTTGCTGAGTTGCAATGATTTTGTGTAGCCAAAAATGGTTTAAAAAATAAAAGTTTACAAGTTAATAGCGGCTTCTTACAAATGTATCATTCAAAACAAAACTGATTTGTGAAAGTTTTATAAAACTGCATTAACCGGTTTACCTCAGAGGTAACTTTCAAAACCAAGCATGGAGATTATAGTGACGTGTTTATGTGGATGAAACTTATTTTATTTCACCGATGCGCTAGCATAGTCTTATAATTTACTCGTGTAATACAGGTAATACCGTTTCAAAATTTTAAATGGTTTCCAAGCCTAACTTTAAATTGCTTTACCTTGGAGAATTTGTCTTTATTGAACTCGGTTAAATTTTAATTATAACGATGAGCAAAACCGTAAAATTTAACCACCTTTTAAGCCTTGGCCAGAAATAATTTACACAATTTTAATCCATAAATTAAAAGACGTTTCCAATCTTATTTTACACGGTAGGGTAAGAGACAGAAAATGTGTTTAAATCGTTTTAAAATAGCCTTTTATATTTTATATATTTTAAGAAATGTTCACCACTTTTTAGTACATTATTTCAGTTTATGCCTAGAAGGCATATCTGGCTAGGGAATAATTTTAAACTTTGAATGTTGTGGAAATTTATTACAGCAATTACATAAAATATTAAGCAGCCTAACATTTTCAAAGTTTTTCGTGGAAAGTATGTAATCATAAAAATGATCACAATCTCGAAAAATAGTTCTTCCATAGATTCCTACACACATTTCAAAAGCCTAACCGGACTGCGTATCTTGCGGACGTTCACGATGAATCTAACCGTCTTGTACATCGGGTTAACGCCTTCGTGCCCATAATGAATCTTACTGGGTCTTCCGATAATAAATCGTGCGGATCCTTCCGATAATGAATCGTTTGTGGATAGTCTTTAGTAACGTTATATATAGGGGATTATACTAAAGTTGGAAAATGCGACGTTTGCAGTCTTTTTCTATCGGAATTGTTGACGTCAGCAGACGCGTGGATTTGGTCGAGTTGAGGTCTTAATTCGATAATGAATAAATTGAACTAATTGGCTTATTCATACGGCTTAATCGTGGCGTGTAATTCTTTTAAGGGTTCCTTTCTCGTTGTTTGGAATGTTACTAGCGCTTATTTCTCTCTGAAACGGTTTGCTAGCTCAGCGTCATATTTCTCTGCAATAAAGGTCCAGATAAAAAAGGAAAATGTTTTAGATTATTTTCGTTTTATATTTTTGAGGGAGACCCGAAAAAAATCTTATCATACCAATAATTAATAAACGCGTTATAAAGGTAGATTTTAGATTTTAATCGGAATACATTTTTGAAGTTGTCTTAGAGGGTACCTTTTTCTAACAATCTACAATAGATTAATATTATTGTTTTCTCTTTTAATTTTAATACAAGATATATATATATATATATATATATATATATATATATATATATATATATTATATATATATATATTTTTTTTTCATAATGCAAGAGCATTTAAAATCACTACGTCACGCAGTAATATGAGGACTATAAGTCTTTTTCAAAATGCTTCTGAAGTAAGCCCCTGGAGCTTTAGGTTAATATCAGAGTAGATACTTGTTAATAACATAGTATTTTTATAATATGAGTAAACAAATACGTTATAACGATTTTTTTTTAATTTCTCGCTTTAAGATATTAATGCTAAAACAATGCTTATATGTTAATTTCGAAATTATTTATTTACCTGATTTTTTTTTAGATAGAATACCGATTCCCTCTTATGACATATTCGTGATGCGGCTAAACGACTTTGCGACATAAATCATGGATGATATGGTACCATTAAAAATATTCTCACTGTAAAATGGCGAATAGCATCATCCGTTGTCCACTTCAGACTTGTAGCTCTTCGGATAATATCCAGGATTGTAGTAAGACGAATTATTTCTGTCATATTTAACATCAGCCGATATGAGAAGATACGGTACTAGCACTCTCACATCGACCCTGTTGCTATCCGAATATTCAGAATATAATAAGCCAAAAATATTTTCTAAAAACTCACATCATTTGGCATTATTTGAGAAGGTATAAATAACGTTCGTCATATAGTATCAATTTTATTTCTTTACAGTGTAATTAATGTAAGCGTTCGCCAATTTCTCTGTGTGATTGGTAACTGGAAAAATCATTAACCACAATTTTTATCAGAAAGCAGTGGTAATGAGATTATGTATTCTAAATTGGCACCATATCACTCACATTAACCTTCTACTATTACAAAATGTACCATTAATTTAGTAAAGAAATTGATTGCTGACTAAACGTTAGTTACTAGCTTAATGTCAATAAAATAGTCGATAAGACATTTCGCTATTTAATATAGTCTATTTGACTATCTATATATGTTATTTATGTTATAGTAGTTAGCAAAATACTACATCAATTTAATAGGAATTTTACTAGGATTATACTCAGGGTTCAGATTCAAATCTATGCTAACTTTTTCTCCAGGCGAATGTCTTTTTAGCAACTTCTGGTAGAAAATCCGAAATTTCACAGACTACGTTGTTTTTCTTAATCCTTATAAAGTGAAATTGTGAACTTTTCGGTATAACTCTTTTGTACATTGTTTCGTTATGGTGCTTTAATTCAACCATTGTAAACCAGATAAATTAACCCATTTACTTTTTAACCCTTACTCGCGAAAAGCGAGCTTTTCATGTCTTTTGTAATATAATAGTAAAAGAAGAATACCCACCAGTGGTATATCCAAATTGTATCGGCTATTTATAAATTGTGCATTCATTAAATGAATGAAAAAAACAATATTTTTAATTTTTTTACATAAATTGATATAAATTACCTAAATTACCTTAATCTACCTAAATAACAAACTTTTATCTATGTAAGATGAAGGTTTGTGTCGCAATTTAATATTAAAAAAATAGACGCCAAAGCGATAACAAGGGTGGGGTGTTAAATAGGCAGCACAAGGCACAAGTTGGCTGTAGTGTTATGGAAATATATGTTTTAACAGTTCGACATTATTTAATTATATCCGGATCCCAATATTCGTAATTCTGACAAAACTACGATCGAATCCTTGCAGGACAATAGTCCTATGGCGATTTCTTTCTAACACAATGAATAGGTTTCACATTCCACGTCGATATTCGGAATCGATTCTTCGGGTTTATGGCTCGATATCGTTGTTGCTATTGTTGGCCAGTAGTTCACTTCTCGTCAGCACCATGGATACCCAGGGTGCTGGTGAGAAGTGGACTACTGGCCACCAACAGCATATGGCACGGAAATTTGAAAATAATAGAAAAATCATTCGGACCGTAAAAAAACGAATCTATTATTAATAGATGTGATTTTGTGCATCAAACTAAAAATATTTGGAGTGTGTTTTTGTAAATAGTGTAAATTTTTAGAGTTTTGTACCTCATAAAGGAAAAACGAAACTCTTATAAGGTGATTCGTGAGTCTGTATGTCACCCCGGTTTTTTTTTAGAAACCACTAGTCGTTGAGACTTTAGATTTGGCGCAGCAATAAAATATTGCCCCACAGACATATAAAACGCTAACATTCAAAAATATTTATAAGGAAATTTTAGGGATGCAGAGGGGTCAAATTGAGTACACCAATTTTTTTAATCTCATCTGTAGTGTAAGTGCAGTGCTAGTAAAAGGCGCAGAAACATTTTTTTTCATAACTTTAAGTAGTACATATTTATGGGTATATCAAAAAATATGCAAAAATATGTTCCCTACACCCTTAATTTCGAAACTAATTAATTTTAAATTATGAAGAAAATAGGGGTTTTCACGTTATGAAAAATGAAAATTTTAATAAAAATACTCTTACGTTTTTTAGTTACTAATTATTTATTTACGGAATCCTTGCAGTTTTTCGCGTTATAGCTGTTTTCGTAGGAATTGCTACTTTCATAGTGATTTTTTTCGTAAACTGTTGAAAATTGACTGATAGTTTCATAAAATTTTTTACTCGAATGATGCAGAAAATCATATATATGAATAATAGACACTTTTTCTATAACATTCTGTGTATATGCATAATTATCAAGCACTATATCTGTCTGCCCCACAGCTCCTGTGCGTCCATGCTATAGCCGTTTGCACTCGAGGCTTTATAGTATCTACTATATTAGATTCCAAGCAAAATTTTAAATTTAGAAACTAAGGTAAAGCTAACGTTACCTTACTTACGAAAATCGTCAAGGCTACAGGGACTCAGATACATATATAAATTTACTGGGAAAGCATTACCGCCTTTTCGCATTGCGTCGTTGAGTTGTACATAATCTAAAGCACTTTTAGGCAGGCTGAAGAGTTTTCCACATAAGAAGAAAATAGGTTTATTATTGAGACTTCAAATCTTTTTGTAATTTAGTCGGTTTCTGAACAGGCTTTACCACGCGTCTTCGCACAACCGGGTGGCACTAAATCACGTCGCGGCATACCGTGTGTCTACGCGGCTCTTAGTGTGTCTGAATAAAATATTGCGTTCCGGTTCACTCCTGATATTGCAGAAGCGTGTCTGCGGGACGTGATTTCGGAATAAAAATATGGTGAACAAAATAGGAAAGCTGGAATAATGGTACTTCAGTGCGAGTGGTTGATTGTGAGGATAATGTGTTTGTTACAACTTTATGTAATGTAAAAAATAAGATAACCATAGAAGTCAATGGAGTGGTTAAATACGTTGCATGACTACCACATTCGTAAAAGTTCAGAATATTCTTATTATTTCAGAAGCTAGAAAATTCTGATTATTTTATTAATTTGAAGGAAACAATTGTAACATTAAATCAATTGTGAAATAAATGTGAGTGGAATTCACATTATGATGTTTCCTTACTCATTTAGCTATAAACATTTTAGAGTTTACAGTATTGTTTAGTAATCTATTTAAAAATATTAATATTAGTAAAAATAGCATGAATGTCTCAAAAAATATGAAATTTAGAGTCATTCCGCTTAAATTTAGGTAAAATTCTCGTATCATCGTTTTCTTTTTTCTGAACTTAGACTTTAGCAGATAGGGTGTATATATTTTGTTGGTCAACATTTTCAATAATATCAATGGTATTATTATTTTTTAAATTTTGAACGAAATATTTTGGGGATTCTTGTAACTTACTCTTTCAACTTATACACCAAATAATTTTTTTTTTACCTTATCTAAAATTTTCGTGTGAAAATTTTTGGGTGTTAACTATTTAGATATATGCTGGTTATTATAAACCATATTAACCCGCACATATCTCAATAGTTACCTATTTAGGTATATGCTGGTTAATATAAACCATATTAACCCGCACATATCTCAATAGTCAACTATTTAGGTATATGCTGGTTAATATAAATCATATTAACCCGCACATATCGCAATAGTTACTTATTTAGATACATGCAATATAAACCATATTAAATCCCATGTATCTCAATGTTTAACTATTTAGATACATACTGGTTAATATTAACCAGATTAACCCTCATGTATTTCAATAGTTAACTATTTAGATATATGCTGGTTAATATAAACCATATTGACCGCCGTGTATTTCAATAGTTAACAATTTAAATATATGCTGGTTAATATAAACCATATTAACCTGCACATATCTCAATAGTTAACTATTTATTTATATGTTGGTCAATATAAACCATATTAACCTGCACATATTTCAATCGTTAACACTATGCTACACTTAAAGTTATAAAGTTGAAATTAAACGATTTTTGAGAAGATCTTTGTTGATATTATTTTCGATATGTTTAGAAATGTTTCACATACAATTGTGACATAAATACTATTAAGGATCTCAAAAGATTAATCTTTCTTTTAAATGATTTCGACTACGATATGTTAAATTAAAAACAGTCGCCAATTATATTAATTTCTTCTCTCCATAATTTATATGAGTATAACTGTGTGCCAGATATATATATATATATATATATATATATATATTTATATATATATATATATATATATATGTATGTATATATATATATGTATATATATATATATATATATATATATATATATATATATATATATATAATGGATTAATATGCTGTATTAATGTCAAATTTTAAGTTACTGTCTCCAACAGTTTCTAAGCAAGACAGACTTGTCAGATGGATAGACGGATGGATAGGTATATTATCGGAAGGATTAGGTTTTTCTTTTTTAGGGATGCGGATGCCTAAAAGTGAAGAAATTTTATTGTTAAAAATATGCGTCGTTATTCTGAAAAGTCTATGTAATGTGCTAATAATCATGAAAACGATGATTCTAATCATCTTAATATTATTTACGCACGGTTGCCAATAAATCCTTCACTACAGAGTATAACAAAAACAGAAACAAAGAGTGTAACAAAAACACAAATCTGGGTTTACTTTACTGGCTGCCTGCTATTTACCACTATTCTTCTGCCATTCATGATGATACAATTAACATTATTTTAAAAAGCACGTATTTATATCGTTAGGCAGAAATACTTTTAATCTCAAGCAACTTTAAAGGAGCACGCTCTATCGACAATTTCTAAAGTTATACTTCTTTAGGTTCGTTATGAAACAATTATGAAAGTGAAATTTTACGATGCGCGTGTACGATTCAACAAAAATCGACAGGATGAAGTTGCTCACTAAGCATGTGCGTAGTGAATGATACTATATTCACGTTAGTTATTGAGGTGTTTGTAAATACACAACACGTGTTTTTTATTCATACAAATCTAAGTTATACTTGTGCTTTTATATAATATTTTTAATAACTGAAATTTAATGGTGGTCCATTTAACAAAAAAAAATTATTGTGAATATTCGTAAAAGAAATAGTGCTTATCAGCTTTTTACAATATATTTTAAGTACATTTTTCATTATTATCATATTTAATCGTTCATCTTATTTATACTTTAACGTTGTCAACTCTTTATTGTCGCATTTGATGTTCCGTGTCCATTTTCATTTTTTGCCAGCTGTTAGACGATAATTTTCGTATCCTTGAACTTTCTCCTAAACACGTGTCTTCAAAGAATTCCTCGCTTGACCACGAGCGCGCTCTTGAACTCCGCATAAGTTAGAAAAGTGTCATAAAGCAAAGGTTAAGTAAACAAAAACTTGATAAGTCAACTCTAGGGTTCGCTTTCGAAGGACAACTTAATATCATACCACAACGGACAAAGTTTTTCGTAGTTATGTATAGAACTATATTTAATATCGTCTGAAAACTGAAGTTTCAGAATTCCGTTGTTTTCTAAGAGATGGAACATTGGTAGTAAGAAAATGAAGATAGCTAGGAGTTGATAAGAAATTTCAAGATACAAGAAGTTACATTTGTAACCAAATTATTCATTTACCATAAGGTTTTATTTAAAGAGTACTTATATGAATGACTAAGCAGCAGCATTTCTTGACTTTGGCATCATAACTTTTGACAGATTTTTCAGGTTAAAAATACCAATTAAGCAACGAATATTTTAAATTTTCTTAAATCCTATACTACTTAGGTAGACAGGAGGAAGGGAGAGAGAGTCAAATAACTTAACTTTTCAATCATATCTATCTTTTTTGTTGATTTATATCAGAGATGGCGTTGATCATTATTGTTTATAAATTATGAAGAAGGAATTTAATAAAATGAATGCCAAAATTCAAAAATAATGTTTAATTTATAATTATTTGAAAATTAACTGTACTTCTTATAATATATTTTAATTACTCTTGTAAGTTTTGTTAAGTGTAAAACCGAAAAAAAATAGTTATTTAAATTTTTTGCGTTATACGTAATATATTTTATAAGACGGATATGATTACACCTAAGAAGTATACCAAATGAAGTTATGTTGTATCTCGTTTCCAATATTAAAATTATTGTTGTTTAATTTTGTTGTTTCTTTTTTTTGTTTAAGCTAAATGATAAATATTTAAGTTTTTGTCACTCAATCTTTTTTGTTTCTTTTATCAAAATATGTTACGAATAATACTTTGTATTTTACGTAAAATATTTTATAAGACGAATATATAAGAAGTATACCAAATGAAATTGTTTTGTATCTCATTTCCAATATTAAATTGTTGTTTAAACAAAATGATAAATATTTACGTTTTTGTCACTCAGTTTTTAGAACTTTTTGTTTAAAATATATTACGTATAATAATACGTAAGATATTTTATAAAACGAATATAATTATATATAAGAAGTGTATCAAATGAAATAGTGTATCTCTTTTCCAATATTAAACAATTGTTGTTTAAAGACAATGAAAAATATTTAAGTTTTTGTCACTCAATCTTTTAGAACTTTTATATTAAAATATGTTACATATAACACTTTGTATTATGCGTAATATATTTTATAAGACGAATATAATTATATATAAGAAGTGTGTCAAATGAAATAGTGTTGTATCTCGTTTCTAATATTAAACAATTGTTGTTTAAACAAAATTATAAAAAATTAAAATTTTTGTTTTTAATTTTTGTTGAACTTTTTTGCATTTGGTACATCTATTTATGATAAGCTGCGAATGTAATATGAAGTCGATACTTTACATTTCATCATTAGTTTTTTTGATTTTTTTAAATTCATGGTTGAAAAATGACTTTATGTCTAAACTGTCTAAACTAATTACACCAACGTTTAATGACTTTTGTAGGAAGAAATGTACTAATTGTAGAGATATTTTAATTTTTTTTTATATCTTCACCAATAATGGTCCACTGGTATTCCATTTGATGGGCTCAAAATTTGGCAAACTACTTTTTGCTTTAGATATTAATTTTAGATCATGGGGATTAAGTTCCTAGACGAATTAAATTGCTTTAATAGTTTCAAAGTGGTGACGGTACACAGTTCAGGAAAATTCGTCAAAAATTCATTTTAGAACAAAAGCACGCAAATGGTAAGTTACGCAAATATTTTTTTGAATACTAACTATATCTGTTATTTAGGTGACTTTTGTGTCATTTATTGGAAAAAAGGAAATGCCTTAAGAAAGGCCTTAAGAAACGAGAACTTAACTGTAACTTTATGAGCGTGGTGCGAGTTGTTGATATTTTTTTATAATTTCATATTTGAATTTTGCTACGTTTATCAGAATAATAGTTAATCAAAAGCCATACATCCTGTTAAATTTATATTTTTCCATTGAAGTTTATGGCCAATGTTTTGTATACTATTTTTTTTCCTTGGTACCTTCCTGCCTGGTTCCTGCTTGGTATAAAACTAACCAATTCTATTATTTTTCATAAAAAATATGTTAATGAAAACTTTTCTCTCAGTTTGTTCTTCCTCGTTAACTCTATTGCTAAGCCTCTGCAGTACATTATCACATCTTGTCTTTGAAGTTACTTTTTTTTTCCTTTGTGCGTTCCTGCCCGGTTTTATTTACTTCACTTCATTATTTTATTATTTTCATAAAAAATATGTTAACGAACACTTGTCTTATTCCTCGCTAATTCTCTTGCTAAGCCTCTGCAGTACATTATCACATCTTGTCTTTGAAGTTCCGTTTTTTTTCTTTATCCTGCCTGGTTTTATTTACTTCACTTCATTTTTCTATTTTTTAAAAAAAATATGTTAATGAAAACTTGTCTTCCAATTTATTCTTCTTCGCTAACTCACTTGTTAAGCCTCTGTCACTGTGCTGCACACATTATCACATCTTGTCTTTGAAGTTTCCGTCGAACTTGTGTTTTCGGAACTAAATTATTCCATGTTCAGCGCCGCACGCGTCCCTGAACTCTGAATACATTAGTGGGGCGGGTTGTAGAGACAAGAAGGACTATGTAAAAAGCGGATCGTCTCCAGACCTCGCTCCCTTGGACGGCTTAATGCGAAACCGCAAAGAAAAAAGGGTAGCTGGCTAGGTAAGAAATTTAACGACTCTTTGGGGCCAGTACAGGCGGAACTTCATCCGGTTCCGGGAGTTGAGAGAGCAGTTATTTACTCGTAAGGGAGCATGGATTGGTGGTTTGGAAACGACTCCGTTAAAATCTAATGAAATGTTTCCTTTTTTGGTTGAGGACCGCAAGACTTTTTTTACCTTGTCGTTTTTACGTGAAGTGTCGTGTAAGGTATTTGAAAAAAATAAGCTAACCAGTATATATATATTTTGCTTTAGGCATGGTGTATTAAGATTTGCCCTGTATTTATATGTGAATACATATAAAGTATATTTTAAAAGCTTTTATTTAACTCTCTCATTGTTAGACTGTGTTTCATAAATTTTCATTATTTGTAATCGATATTTTACCCAGCTCTTAATATGCTAGAGACTTGTAACTTTGCACACAAATGTTTGTTGTTTCCTGTGACAACATACGACGATGTTGGTGTCATGATCTGATTATGGAGATTGAAGGTGGGATTTACTTAATTGTGAAAAGCTCAGTAGAGTTTGAACTCGTTGTCTGATCTTCATTAGTTTGTTTTACAATTGAGTAAAAAATACAAAAACTAATCAAGATCGGAAAATCATTTAAATAAAGCCTATTTTTAGGAAATCATTTTTTTTTCTATTTTTATATTTATTCCAATTTATGTTTCGCAACATAAATTGGAATAACTTAAAATAAACTTTATCTATTGTGCTATTTGACTGTCCTTGTTCTTATCTCTTTAAAATTAGTTTCAGCACAGTGTCAGACTTTGAATCTTTTTCGATTAATATCTTCAGGAGATGGTTGCAGGATTTTTAAGTGTTTTGTTGTAATATTGTATTTTGGACATGATATTTCATTGATGAAGTTACTGGTTTCTAATTAATCCCAGAAATTGAATAAAGATGAAATTTGGAAAGTATAAAATCATAATTTAATTTTATATTGATAAATAAAGGGAAATGTTGATATTTTATGCTTTAATGTTGCATAATGAATTAGATATCTAGATTTTTAGTAAACACTGTGTGAAAGTGGTACACAAAATTATAGTTTGTAACTTAAGTTGAAAAAGTTTTTTGAATAAGGAGGAAGGAAAGAAAAGTGACCGGAAAAATAACTTAAATAAGGTTTATTTGGTGATAAAATTTACACCTACGAAAAGTATAAAAACGGCAAAGTTTTTCTTTAAAAAGTTTGTCGTAAATATTATTGAGATAAAACTAACCAAAGACATAGAGAGCTTTATCAAAGAAGTATAGATGAAAGTGTTAGAGCTTTATGATTAGATTTATTGAATATTATATCTATCCGCTTTGAACTTCATCAGTTCTTGGCGTGGGGAAGATGAATAATTTTTTATTTAGCTTATATAATTTTCACAGAAGAAAATGAAGAGTGTATATAACGTTTCTCTCTCGAAACTTGGAGAAATGAAGTTTTACTATATCGAATAGGAAGAAAGTAGAAAAGCTACCGGATATGAGTTAGTTTCGCGCTTTATATAGATTCTGTATCTACATTAATTGAAGTCAATTTGATACATTTCACATATTTTTTTTTAATTTAAAAAGTGATATGGGTATAAGGTTTACCCCTTTACGATCAAATCTGTTACGTTTAAAGTGATGGTTTAGGATCTTGATAATAGAAAAAAAACAACTTATGATTATATTAATTAACTAGTTAATATAATAAAATTGCAATATAATATAATAAAATTGTCTGTATGTACAACCGTTTTTTACTTTAATATTTTGAGAATTAATGAATTATACGGTTCTAAGATGAAATCTGTTGATTTTTAAAAATTTAACTTTGTGTCTAAATGTTTGGAAAATATAATCATCAAAATAGTTAGGGATTCCATAGAAAATAGCGAGATACACAATAAAGTTAAAAAAAATAATCAGTGTCTTATTTCATCAAAATTGAATAAGAAGGAGTTATGGTATAAGTAAATTAGAGAACCAATACAATTTCAACTGAACGCTGTGAATACGGATCCTCTAGCGTTCGTTGTCTTTGCTTCGCTCACTCGCATATAAAATGATGCCTGCGCCTCACTCTCATCGCACACAGCGCTCAGCATCCGCTAGGACATGACGTGTAGGTTTTTGACTTATTGACTACAGAATTAATTTATTTCTTTCGTAAGAAACCTTATCGATTGTTCTATTTAATTATTTGCGATTAGTTTAATTTGATTCGTCGCTGGTGTTTTAAATATTGTGTGCAACATTATGTAAATATTAGTTAAAGTATTGTTATGTATTTATATTGAAGTTTTTAAACTATATTTATTAAATCTTTGAGAAAAACAGTGTAAACATTGGACTATTAAATTTGTTTATGCGTCGTCATTTATCGATTGGTATTTTTCATGTCGTCTTTATCTTGTAAGTTTCTGTGCTTGCTTATCTATGTACAGATTTTATAATATTTGGAAATTCTTGTAATCAATTTTACTATATTATGATGAAACTACGGGATGTAGTATTATTTTTACTTTCTTTAAGTTCTTTACTACGACCTAGGTTTCGTTGTAATATAACATCTTTAGGTGGGCTATTAGCAAAGATGTTTGCTAATTGATGTCATAATACTAAATAAGATTAATAATTTATATAAAATTTAGATAAAATAATTTTTTAATGCCAGCCTTCGCTGCCATTGATTACGCATACCAGTGGTTCCTTGTCGGTCTTTTGATTTGTCAGTCATAAATTTTGTTTTCTTTTCATCTATGATTAGGTCCATTCTTTCAGCCTCAGTCTGAAAAAAGCTTTCGTAACAGCCCGTTTCGATCTACTAATAATTTTTGAGACATTTTCATATTTCTGTAAAAGGGTTATTTTTAAAAAGAGTGGATATGTACATAGATGTATTAATCTAATTACTATTTATGCATTAAAAATGAAAACCTATATTCCTATATGCAGACAGCATGTATATGTAATAGCAGGTTCATAAACAAATCAACGAATGGAATTAAGGTCAGTAAATATGTCCAGGGCAATTGTAAAAACTACTTAAATTTGCTGAAAGAGCTGTAAAAACATTCACTTGCACCAAAATAAGAAACGACTATCATTGTCTATTACTGTTTCATTTTTATTTCATTTTGGCAATGGCAATACTAAGCTAAAGATAGGATAACTAAAGCTATAAGATAGGATAGCTTTTTAAATGCCTTGGCATTGATCGCATTTTTTAATCGTTTTTTGAACTGTTAGAAGTGCGCTCTTACTTTTGTCTCATATAATAATTCTTGATATACAAAAATTTAATATATTTGGTTTTACCAATACATATGTTTACTTCTTGTTTTTTATTGTGTATCGCTGAAAAAATTCTAGTACATACATAAAAATACATAAAAAACAAAAAACGGAGCCTTTATAAAATCATTCAATGTCCATTCGTTTGTCTATCTGTTATATTGGTTTTTTTTATCAAAAAGTGTTCGAAGTGGAAAATTTAAATTTGGTATAATGATAAGTTGTACTAACTAGTGTATATCTTGATAGTTAATATTCAAAAATATTCATATGGATATTTTAGATTTTTTTGAAATTCCTTTGTCATGGGGGCCATCAATTAAAAAAACAAAGAAGGATTTTTGATTTATTCGTTTTGGAATTTTATGTAAAATAGTTCTAGTGACACTTGTGTTGCTAAAAATGGCCACAAAATGTTTCTTAGAGATCATCAAATGTGGAAACTTGGGATATAAAATGATAAGGAAACTTGTTAAACCTCGTGTATTTTAATTGAAAAAATATTTATTAAACATTTAGGAAAAAATATATAGCAATTTTTGATGGCGCGAAAAATATAGGAATTTTTTTTTCCATTCGTTTATCTTGTAGAATATATTAAGATAGAGGAACTTATAAGGTTTTCAGAATTTCATATAACGTTTTACTAGAGATATTATTTATAATATGCACAAGAAATATGTTCAGCACCCCTGCCTGCCTTCGAAACCGAATTTCAGTTTTGACAAACTTATGATATATTTACGTTTGTGAAAGTGTTATGGAGAAAAATAGTAGCCATACTTTTAAATAGTTAAATAGAAGTACTATACCCCTAAACAAATTATATGTGCTTAAGTGTGTTCTGAAATCTTGTATATCTCGTGCTGTTCTATTTGTATTTAAAAAAGGTTTATTTTAAATTACATAATATATACATCTCTGATATCGGGTTTTTCGGTTCGTTTAAATTACATAATATATACATCTTTGATATCGGGTTTTTCAGTTCGTTTAAATTACATAATATATACATTTCTGATATCGGGTTTTTCGGTTCGTTTAAATTACATAATATATACATTTCTGATATCGGGTTTTTCGGTTCGTTTAAATTACATAATATATACATCTCTGATATCGGGTTTTTCGGTTCGTTTTCATTTTCTTTATGTTGAAGACACTTATTACCAAAATAATGTAAAGAAATTTATTCTTTCCTTAATTACTCGTATGTGTGAGTGGTGAAATTAAATAAAAGCGGCCAAGTGCGAGTCAGACTCACACACGAAGAGTTCAATACCAACGTAAAATAATAACACTATTTCTTTGATAAATAACAATATAGATGCCATGGCGAAACGTGATTCGTAAAAATATGTCAAATACATAAATCTACCACTCAGTACCTCTGTGACGAGATACTGGTGAAATATTTTACGTTATTTGATTGTCAATGCAGACGTCTTTTATTGCTGTTTATCTATTAATGCAAAACTTAGAACTGACCAGTTTTTAACTAGAATCAAACCAAGTTTGATGCCTGTGTGTTACGCGGGAATAAGAAACGTCAAAAAATGCATTTATTTAAGATCTATCATTTGGATTAGATTTATACTTTTTTATTATTTGTCACGATAGAGGCCATAGTAACACGTATCCCGTGGAAGTTTCAAATTTATTATATGACAGCTTATTAAAATAATATAGAGATCATAATATATTATTTAATATTAAGGATGAAATACAGGGAGTTTTGCAATTAGTCATCAACTGATTGAATATATATTTGTGCCAACCATATTTTAGCTGTCAAATTGATTTGTTTACAAACATTCTCTTTTACAAATGGAATGGCGTGCAGACAGTGAAACATGCATTAGACAAATGCGTGTTATAGATACACATATAGCCACACTAATTCAATGTGCCTATAAACATTTTCAAAATCATCTCAAGGTAAATTTCTTATAGTTCTAAAAGTTATTAAGGGTTTTTTGGGATTATGTATAAGTTGAAGTAAATACTGCTCTCATTTAGATTGTCATTTTCTATAACTCCTTTCACTCAAAATGACATAATCTGCTCTACGCGAGCTTGTTTAACCCCCTGATACTTTATTAAAATCATTACACAAAAATATAACATAAATTTCATTGTGGTATTAGTTTCAATTAGTTTTGGCTATAATGATACTAATTTTTAGAAATATATTAATGATTTAACATAACACTTCTTGTGGATTAGTAGAATTTACTATTAATTAAAAGATACAGCTCTGCTTAGTACGACAAAATATTCTACCTATTACGGTTCAAAAGATTCAGCCCTGCGACGGACCGCGGAGGCTTAGTAATAGGATACTGTTGGCACCCTTTGGGTATGGAAATCTAAACATTATATGTTTGGATTTATTAAATTTATTTATATACCTATATAAAACATAGCCTCTGTCTGTCGTCTATTCGGTTATAACTTTACTTTTACTTGATGGCTATTAATGTTTTTTGACTGTCGTGAAGAGTTTTCATTCAAGAATAACTTTTATTCGTAAAAAGTATTTATTATAAAACATTATTGTTTTAAAATATAAGTGTAAATACTCATCTTACAAGGTAACATTAATACTTGTGGTGTGTTCTTGAACTCCAATAGACACGTAATGCCACGGACGGGGCTACGGACGGCGCTACGGACGGCGCTACGGACGATGCTACGACGGCAGTAGAACTGGTGGGCGGGAGAAGCCATTTTGTCAGAGATATGTTCAAATTAAACTATCAGTCGGGGAAGTTGTGAACATCGCAACTTCTACGCGAGCGAAATTATAGAGATATAGCTAATTTAAATTTAAATCGAAGTTGCTCCCTATATTTTCATCCGCACGTAAAATTTATAACCGCTCTTAATTATTTTTTTACACTTTCCTTTGTTTGGTACAAATATACCCTCTTCTTAAAACAGCTTTGGAAATTACGAAACATTTCACGAGATTTTAACGACAGAACTAACCACTGCCAAGATACTGCGCAACACTTTCTTACGAATAAATAACCACTTCTCTCAGTACCCGGAACCGGATGGAGTTCGTTCCGTATTGGCCCCTAGGGGGTCGTTAAATTTTCTTATGTATCAAAGTATTAAACTTTTTTTTCGTTGCGGTTTCGCATTAAGCCGCCTTGGGGGGCGAAGCCTGAAGGTAATTCGCTTTTTACATACTTGTTTGTCAGTTCATGACGCATTTGACTGATGCATGCGGTGTTTTGGAGTGTGAGAGAGCGCCCTGCTCTGTGTGAGAAATTATTTGATTTCGAGGAAATGAGTTTAGTTGAAGAAAGAGGAAAACGTAAAAAAATTGCGACGATATGTAAAGCTTTACGAAGATGACATTGGTATAAACCAGTCTGTCTTAAAATGGACGATAGCGTTCTTATGGGCGCTGCGAACCTTCAGAGGGACGGTAAAAGACCCCGGCAATTTTTTTGGGATATTGAAGTGGTCTAGAAAGGCGTCGACTGATACAAAAAGTGGCGATTATATTAGTTGTGAAGTTAAAAATTCTGGGAATCTAGAAAATGATTGGGTTCTAAAAGGGGGCCGTAGGGGAAATTTTTAAATTTTTTACAACATCTCCAGGTGGGATATTAATCTCTAATAGCCCACCTGAAGATGTTGTAATACAACGAAACCTAGGTCGTGGTAAAGAACTTATTGAAAGTAGAAATAATACTACATCACATAGTTTCATTTATGAGATGTCAAATTGAAATTAATATAATATACTGTGGCCTACAAACTTCCCGTAAAGGCTTCGCACTCTTATTGTTCAGACTTTTTTAGGCGCACCTGCGTACTTTTTTGAGCAGTGAACGAAAGTGAGGCATCACGTTCGGGTCGGTAACGCTGAATAGGGTAAACTCGGCTCCCTTAGGCATCCGCCAAGCGAGTTCACTGTACGGGTAAGCTTGGCTCCCTTCCGCATCGGCCAAGTGAACTAGTTTTAGGCGCACCATTCGCACATTTTGGTTAATATTTTATTTGAGGGTAATTTAATATAATACGCGTAAGTTAACGAATTTTAAAATAATTATGTATATATATATATATATATATATATATATATATATATATATCTATATAGTCTTACTCTCTGATCATCGAAACATATAGGGTACGTCCGGTCGACATACAATCTTGAAAGTCGCCAAAATGGAAAGCCTTATAGCATAAGTAAAGGGAAAAATCCAAAAATCAATGACTTCTAATTCATCGTGAAATTATATTTTTTTATAATTAGTTAGTTTTTACGCCTGTGAAAGATATAGCAGACAAAAATTTGCCTTGGAAAAAATTAATATTTTTAAACAGTTTAATTAGAAATACTATGTACCCTTAAATATTTATTTAATTACAAATACTATGAACCCTTAAAAATTTCATTTCTCGAGTTCTTATTTTTACAAAAATATATACCTCATCTATTTGAACCTCATCTATTTGAAAACTACACATACATTCAAATAGATATTTATACAATTACAATTATACGTTTATACCAGAGATTCTCTAGCTTATTTCCCCTACCGCCACCTTTGAGAACCCAATCATTTTCTAGATTCCCAGAATTATTAACTTCACAACTAATATAATTTTTCGTCACTTTTTGTATCAGTCGACACCTTCTAGACCACTTCAATATTCCAAAAAATTTCCCGGGCTCCTTCACCGTACCCCTGAAGGTCTGCAGCGCCCATAAGGGCACTATCGTCCACTTTAAGAAAGACTGGTTTATACCAATGTCATCTTCGTAAAACTTACACATCGTCGCAGTTTTTTTTACGTTTTCCTCTTTCTTTAACTAAACTCATTTCCTCGAAATCAAATAATTTCTCACACAGCGCAGGGCGCTCTCTCAAACTCCAAAACTCCGCATGCATCAGTCAAATGCGTCATAAACTGACAAACAAGTATGTAAAAAGTGAATTACCTTCAGGCTTCGCCCCCCAGGGCGGCTTAATGCGAAACCGCAACGAAAAAAAGTTTAATACTTTGATACATAAGAAAATTTAACGACCCCCTAGGGGCCAATACGGAACGAACTCCATCCGGTTCCGGGTACTGAGAGAAGTGGTTATTTATTCGTAAGAAAGTGTTGCGCGGTATCTTGGCAGTGGTTAGTTCTATCGTTAAAATCTCGTGAAATGTTTCGTAATTTCGAAAGCTGTTTTAAGAAGAGGGTATTTTGTACGAGACAAAGGAAAGCGTCAATACATAATTAAGAACGGTTATAAATTTTACTTGCGGATGAAAATATAGGGAACAACTTCGATTTAAATTTAAACTAAATATATCTCTGTAATTCTACTCCCGTAGAAGTTGCGATGTTCACAATTTCCACGATTGATAGTTTAATTTGAACATATCTCTGACAAAATGGCTTCTCCCACTCACCAGTTCTACTGCCGTCGTAGCTCCGTCCGCAGTGCCCTCCGTAGCGCCGTCCGTAGCCCCGTCCGTAGCGCTTCGTTTCGATTGGAGTTCAAGAACACACCACAAGTATTAATTTTACCTTGTAAGATGAGTATTTACACTAATATTTTAAAACAAAAATGTTTTATAATAAATACTTTTTACGAATAAAAGTTATTCTTGAATGAAAACTCTTCACGACAGTCAAAAAACATTAATAACTATCAAGTAAAAGTAAAGTTATAACCGAATAGACGACAGACAGAGGCTGTATTTTATATAGGTATATAAATAAATTTAATAAATCCAAACATATAATGTTTAGGGTTCCATACCCAAAGGGTGCCAACAGTATCCTATTACTAAGCCTCCGCGGTCCGTCACAGGGCTGAATCTTTTGAACCGTAGTAGGTAGAATCTTTTGTCGTACTAAGCAGAGCTGTATCTTTTAATTAATAGTAAATTTTACTTATCCACAAGAAGTGTTATGTTAAATCATTGATGGATTTCTAAAATAAGTATTATTATAGCCAAAACTAATTGAAACTAATACCACAATGAAATTGATATTATATTTTTGTGTAATGATTTTAATAAAGTATCAGGGGGTTAAACAAGCTCGCGTAGAGCAGATTATGTCATTTTGAGTGAAAGGAGTTATAGAAAATGACAATCTAAATGAGAGCAGTATTTACTTCAACTTATACATAATCCCAAAAAACCCTTAATAACTTTTAGAACTATAAGAAATTTACCTTGAGATGATTTTGAAAATGTTGATAGGCACATTGAATTAGTGTTGCTATATGTGTATCTATAACACGCATTAGTCTAATGCATGTTTCACTGTCTGCACGCCATTTAATTTTTAAAAGAGAATGTTTGTAAACGAACCAATTTGACAGCTAAAATATGGTTGGCACAAATATATATTCAATCAGTTGATTTCTAATTACAAAACTCCCTGTATTTCATCCTTAATATTAAATAATATATTACGATCTCTATATTATTTTAATAAGCTGTCAAATAATAAACTTGAAACTTCTACAGGATACTTGTTACTATGGCCTCTATCGTGACAAATAATAAAAAAGTATAAAATCTGATCCAAATGGGATGCATACATCTTGAATAAATGCATTTTTTGACGTTTCTTATTCCTACGTAACACACAGGCATCAAACTTGGTCTGATTCTAATTAAAAACAGGTCAGTTCTAAGTATAGAATTAATATATAAGAAGCAAAAAAGATGTCTGTGTTGACAGTCAAATAACGTAAAATATTTCACCAGTATCTTATCACAAAGGTACTGAGTAATACTACATCACGTAGTTTGATTTAATTGTGAATAATGAATTTCTTCAAAATTAACGCCAAATATATTCAATAAATAACCTGTTAAATATGGATAAAAGTCGCACTACGAGGTACATGTAGTACAAAACATACTTAGTATATGGAAAGCTTTCATTTTCAAGTAGTTATTTCATTTATTGTATACCTAAAATATACTTAACCCTATATATATATATATATATATATATATATATATATATATATATATATACATATATATATATATATATATATATATATATATATATATATATATATATAAATTATATTTATTAAATCTACTTCTTTGCTTAATTAATACTAGCTTCTTTATCTTAATATATAAATCACGGGGGATATATCAAATCTGCCACCTTACACAATGATTCTAAAGTAGTCAGTGTTATCGAATTACTGGCTTTGCCCGCGACTTCGTTCGCGTGAATAGGTGACGTTAGCTGTATTTATTTTGAAAATATCATAAACTAAATAACATTAATATAGTAATCACTATTGTAGATCACACAAAGAAAAAGCCGGTCGCCCGGTGGAAATTGAACCCATGTCTTCCAACTGACCTGTCGATTCTAATCTATTATTTTTTATTTATTTTTGCTGTGTCTATAAGCATTAAGTTAAATAAAAACGTTAATAAATGGCGTCGCGGTGCTAACGTTGTAATATTGACAAAACCCGGGTTTTTAAAAAATTGGTAATAAGGTTCATTATTTAAGTCTGTAATGTTTAAAATGATTGTTTGTTCAGCAACGCCTTACGCGAAAAAAAACTTTGTGATGAAGACAACCTACGACAGTTCAAATTTAAGTCTATAATGTTTAAAATGATTGTTTAAATCGCTCAGCAACGCCTTACGCGAAAAAAACTTTGATGATGGAGACCACCTACGTCAGTTCAAAGGACAATTTCTTCATTCCAAGCCAACTGAATTTGACGCAGATGCAGTGCGTTAGAGACATGTAGTACAAAATGATCGTGATTGTTATATCGATGATTAATTAATATAAAATCCATAATAATATAAATTATAACATTAATGATCACTTATTACATATTAGCCAAACCAATATTATAGTAGAAGATGAAATTGTGAATACTCGCCTTAAAAGAAAAGGGCCGATATTTTTGATAAGGTGTGATAATTTTGATTTGTGAATTTATTAAAATGATTCAACCACTATTGGCAACAAATAAAGAACTTAACATGCACTTAATATTACATCACAACATTTATCGTTTTATTTACTTCTATCATACTTTAAAATAAAATTCTATTTTAAAAATGGAGCGCATATAACAAATTATTTATTATTATTGGATAATTATTATTGGAGTCAATATAAAAAATTATTTTTTTTCGTTTAACAAAATGAATGGGCTAATATTGGTAATAATTGGATAACTTAATAGGTCATAACAGCACTTATTATTTTATTTATCTGTATCATACTTTAAAATAAAATTATGTTTATAAAATTAAGTCGGTTTGATACCCTTAAAAGTTAATTTTTTATTTAAAAAAATTAATAAATTAATTATTGGTAACAACTGTAGAAACCTTTCGGTTCACTAATATTAGCGTTAACTTACCTATACATACCCCGTACTATTACGTACCTGACTACGGTACCGTTGACAATTATTAATGGTTATGCGGGAAACGGCTGTTTCACGTTGATTCATTCTCAAGGGACTGCCGTTCCGCGGCGCTGCGAAGGGACGGAAATATTTCCGCAAGTGTAACGTGGGAAAGGGTTAGAAAGGGGTGTGATATTTATCTGGGGAATTCATTTTGTGGGAAGATGTCGTAATTATTGCGTTGTGCGCTTGCGGAGCGGAGATATGCTATAGCTATACGGCGATGGCATGTTGATGTGCTAATTAAGGAGATATGAAATAATTAAGGTGAAAAGGGGTGAAAGAGGTGTCAGCTAGAGTTACTCGTTGATTGAGATCATAGGGGTAGATTCATCTCGCCATGGCACACGAGGCTTACTTGAAACGCTTTCGATAATAATTTATTTGGGTACCATGAGGGCAGTTTAAAGGAGAGGTGAGGTTATTGGGGTACTGGAAAGTTGATCGTCTGTTTCCCTATCTATCGTTCTATATAAATATGCATGAAGAAGAGCAGAATTGATGCAGGTATTATTTGAATTTCGATTTAATTGTACTTTGTATTGAGAAGTGATAAAACTATCACTTTTGCTGCCCACCTTGAAAATCGCCTTTAGTTTCTACATTAGAGGAGTGTTCGTGGCTTGTAATTTGATATAGAGGAACTTGTGATGGGTGTGTAGTGCAAAAGATATTAATTGTTAGGAATAAAAGAGAGTTGGTTTTCGAAACTTGACAGACCAAAAAGCGCTCAAGTTTAAGCACCTCGGATGAATAGCGTTTCGTATCGGCATTGTTAGACACACTTTAATTCAGTTAAAGAGAAAAAAATATATTAACTATAAACTTTGACCTAGGCGATTGTAAAATATACATTGTGTATAATGGTACGTTATTTTGACACAAAAACATAGTTATGTGATTAAAACTTTTTAATAGATATATTGCTTGTGTCATCATACTTATTCTTGTCTGCGGCGGGCCACATTTGTCCAGACCTCTTTTTGGAAAATTTATATTTTCTTGTTTTAATGTAAAATCCTAGAAAATAAATTTAACTATTTCAAAACAACCCATTACTTCCTACCCATCCTTAATTTTATGAAACGGTTCATTGCTCTTCAATTTTGTAAACAACTCATAATTTGTGGGAAAACACGTGAATTATAGAGCGAATATATAAACATGTACACTAAAAAATGTATTGAAATCTTCAAACCAAGATTTTGTTTGTGTTCATAGTATATAGATTTGTCTGAATAACATGTAACGTAAGTGTTTATATCACTAGTAAGACACTAGACACTAGATACGGATCACATTTGAGGCAATTTTTACTGAAATTTAATGTTGCAAATACTTTCTATAAAGTACCTAGCTCATTACTTTTCGATTACGGGATACTCCAAGGCATAAACATATTGTTGCAAGTTTCTACTATTTCATTATCTTACTCCTTGATCCAATCAAATGTTACAGATTTACAAATAAGCCTTTACACAAAATTTATTTTAATAATAAAACATTTTTCAGTCAAAATTCATCCGTAAATTATAAATAAATTTAGCTGCCTTAATAACATTTTAGCAACATAAAAGCTCACAGACGAATTTTAATAATACAACATCATTACAGCAATGACAACATTACGATAGATATCTTTATTATATACTGTTACAGCGACGAACCTGCTAATGATTTTAAGAAAATTCGGCATTAAATGGAATCTTTGGTGAAAATATCGAACTTATAAGAACTGTTATTTGCTGCAAAAGGGTTTATTTTATTCCTAGGCAATTTTTTAATTTAATATGTATATTTTAGTGTATTTAATAAAACTAATAAATATTTAAAAAATGTATAAATAAAATTAATAGGATGAAAATTATCAGCAATTGGAAATTATCCTTTAATTTTATCCTTTTAAAATCATAGTTGATAAATTATAAAGTTGTTCTGACCATAATACTTTTATGGTTTCAGTAATTTAATTAGTTTTTTTGTGTTGATATAATAATTTAATAAAAAACATTTCCTTACTTGACTATATTTTTTATCAAACTTTGAATTCAATATGGAAAAGCAAATCAAACAAATAAAGAATGACGGAGCTTTTACAGAAAAGCTGTTACTCGGGTCAACGCCGTTGAATGATTATATCCGAGTATGGCATGTCGATGAAGTTAAGTTTTAAGAATGTTTGAAATATTAACGCATTCAGATCTTCTGCATATCCATAAATATTTATGTACGTATATATATATGTATGTATATTATGTCCATAATATTTATGTATGTATATTATGTCACCAATATGATTTCATTAAATTTAAATTATGAATTTGGGCAAGGTAACTTTTTATGCGATCAGGGTATTACAGAGTATTAAAGTTTTTCATCTCAGGCAATGGATATTTCATGTCATTTTAACTATCTAACTCCACATTTCTAGGTATCAATCCAAATTGTCTTACGAATAAATAACTACTTCCTTTTGCTCTCTCACCCCCGGAACAGGATAGAGTTCCATCTATATTGGCCGCTAGGGGGTATTAAACTTGCTTATATAGGTACTAAACCCTTTTTTCGTTACGGTTTGACATTAAGTCTTCTTTCGGGCGCAAGGCCTGGAGGTGATCCATAAAGACGGACTTTTTACCTACTTGTCCTTCGCTTTATGATGCTCCCGTCTAATGTATGCAGAGTTCCCCTGCGCGGTCGCGGCCGAGCGAGGAATTATTTAGTTTTGCGGACACGACTTCAGTGGAAAATATTAAAGGATTCGTGAAGATAAAATTGTGACGTCGTAAAAGTTGATTTATCTTATTTTATATATTTGCAGTACAAATGGAAGCTTCGAATGAATTACATAATAAAATAAGATCCTAAATAAAAATACTGCTGTTGAATTTTTGAGAAAAAATAAAGGTCAGAGCACTTAAAGGGAAAGCTGCACCTAAATGAAGCTGATCATGTTAGAGGTAGAATAAAAATAAAATTACTTTTAGGAAGAGTAATAAAAAGATTTCATAAATATATATATATATATATATATATATATATATATATATATATGTATATATATATATATATATATATATATATATATATATATATATATATTTTCAAAGAAAATACTGGAAAAGCGTAAAAACCATTTAGCATCGCTTGATTTAAATTAAACACCATATTTTGGTTTTAAAAGTTTCTGCTGAATGTGCTGAAACTCATAATCCTTGCTGACTACACTTAATATTCTGAACACCAATATTTTTTTCTTATTTTTGTATTATAGACCACAAAATAAGGAAAAAATAAGAAAATTTGTGGGGAAAAGAGTATTAAAATATTGCGTTGTATGTTTTAAGTATTGCCTATTTTAATAATCTGAACACCAATATTTTTTTCTTGTTTTTGTATTATAAACCATAAAATAAGGAAAAATTAAGAAAATGTTGTGGGGAAAAGAGCATTAAAATATTGCGTTGTATGTTTTAAGTATTGCCTATTTTAATATTCTGAACACCAATATGTTTTTCTTGTTTTTGTATTATAGACCGCAAAATAAGGAAAAATTAAGACAATTTTCTGGGGAAAAGAGTATTAAAATATTGCGTTGTATGTTTTAAGTATTGCCTATTTTAATAATCTGAACACCAATATTTTTTTCTTGTTTTTGTATTATAAACCATAAAATAAGGAAAAATTAAGAAAATGTTGTGGGGAAAAGAGTATTAAAATATTGCGTTGTATGTTTTAAGTATGGCCTATTTTAATAATCTGAACACAAATATTTTTTTCTTGTTTTTGTATTATAGACCACAAAATGAGGAAAAATTAAGAAAATATTGTGGAGAAGAGTATTAAAATATTGCGTTGTATGTTTTAAGTATTGCCTATTTTATAAATAATGAAGCAATCACACCTTTACAGTAATGTGACCAAAGCAAAGTATTAATTCAAAACTTATTTATTAGATTTTAATTGATTAACGTATTAGAAGCTATCAATGAGTAAGAACAAGGTAGCAAGCAGTAATTGATTGACAAAGGTTTTATAATAACTTTAAAATAATCAACAAAAACAAAACCAAATGGATAGTCAGTTGTCGTAATAGTTTATCGTATCTTTACAACTTATCATATATATTAATACGCTAAGGTTTTAAGATGTTACTCTCCCTTTTTAGAAAAAACCTCACAACTAATCCACATAAATGATATATCATTTTATAGATAATTGCTTGCTCTACCGGCATCCACAACTAAAAAATTTATTATTGCTATTGTTTTTGCAAATTAATTAATTATTAAAATTATATACACAAAACAGCAATGCTGCCATCTAACGGCTCAACGTCAATATGATTGACGGTCGGTAAAATTTTTGTTTAATTTCAAATCCACTCACATATAAATAAAGTGGCGCTTTAGCTCAATGCTTTTGATACTTGCGCCTCTATATGTCAATTTTAGTAAAATATTTGTTTGATCTGTCATCTGAGCTTCATAATGGAATAAATAATAATGCGAAGACTTTGCACGGGTCACGCTAGTTTAAAATAATGATAAAACTTTTCTATGAAATATTTTAATTAATTTAAAATTAATAATAGTATATAGGATATTTTAATACAAAAAAGTAAAACTCCTTCTTGGATTCACAAAAGTGTTGACACACGTCCAATAGAATTAAAAAAAAATTAATGAATACAATATTGTTTATATTTTGTTTGTCCTCTCTTTTCTTCTATAATTGCTTTTAGACATTCCAGCATAAATGTTACCAAATTATCGTTTGTATTTGATACATATTTCTACACTTTCCCAACATTTTTTCGAAGATTTTTTATTCGTAGTGGTTGCTTTTATTCCTGTTTATGTCTAGCTCTCCCTAAATATATTCCGTCAGGTTAAAATTTGGTGATTGAGATTGAAATTCAAGTCAATTTGGTATATTTCCTTATATCAATTTCATTATAGTCTTAATTTCATGCTTTGAATCCTTGTTTTACAACAAAATTCATTCTTGATTATTTTAAACAAATTATAGCGCAGAATATCAAAGTAAATACAGTAATCTATATGAGCTATACTAGATTTCCTATTCCTGATGCAGCCATCGACCCATAAACCATATTTCACATCCACCATAGTACGTACTAAGTTTTCTTCATTTGCACCATGCTCGTTTCTTTTGTCACTGCCTAAAAATCTATCTTCATAAAGAAATAAAATGTTTAAAAAAATAAAAATCTAAGCGCTTTCTTTTATACATTTCTTATTTAAATGGTTTATGACTGAGACCTGAAGGGGCCGGTATTCAAATTACACGTTATTTTGAAGTTTAATATTTAGCAAATTGTTTTTGATTCTTCTTCTTTGTCGTTACACTCTTTGTAGAGTGGTCGTGGTCATCACGTCTACATTAGTGGCCTGTTTCACAATGCGACGCTACTCTTCGTGAACTTTTGCTCTTCTTGTACATTCGTGTAGTGGTCCGTTGAAGGTCTTCTCTATTTGATCTGTCCATCTCATTATTAATCTGCCGCGTGGTCTGATGCCTTCGACTTTACGCTGTACTATTAGGTCTTCAATGGATTGGCATCCGCGCCGTGTTATATATCCAAAGAAAGTGAGAATACAAGCTTGTACTGTGCTTGATAGTTTTTGTTTGATACCCAGCGCTCAAAGAATGGACTCATTGGTTGAAAATTTCATCCACGATATACCGAATATTCTTTGCCAGCACAACATCTCAAGGGCATCCATCCGTTTTTTCTCACTTTCGCGTAGAGTCCATGTTTCAGTAGCACAGAAGAATATGTCCTTGATTATGCCAGGAGGATGAAAATTCAACCTCAAAACAATCCTCAAACAAAATATTGTTCTCAGGTTATATGCATATCGATTTCATATATACTAGTATGAAACTTTTCAGTGTGTGGAATCCTGACAGACGGATGGTGGATCATATTGGTCCTTGTTTCTTTATGAAATTCTAAATAAAATTAATCCTCTATTTGATTTCTCCTTTTAAAATTAAGGATTAAAACTTCAAACTCATCTTTCAACCACAATTGTTTTTAACACCATCATTCACGTATTTATGAGACTTTTGTTAACCACTTCTTGGTTTAAATTAGGTTTAAACTGAACAGAAGTGAAAACAAATGTGATCTAGAGACAATAGTCACGTATGGTAAAGCGATGAGATTATTTAACTTCTCCTACTATAAATACAAAGGATAGCGTTAATAAAGCAATTTGCACCGAGAAATTCTCATTTTAGTCTTATCCATAATAATAACATTGCACACGACCTCTCTCTCTAAAGTGTCTACCATATTTCAATTTCAACCTTACTGAAATTTGATGGAAAACCTTTGGTTAGGAGGAGACCTGCAGAAGGCAATTTCCATAGGAATAAATGTATTTGTAATACTGTTGCTTCCCGTAGGACCATTAATAATCATCAAAGTCGTGTTTTAGGAGAAAATTAATATATATGTTTGGATTTAAATTTACTTATTTTGGGAATTATACGAGGAAATCCTAAATATGCAAGGTGTAACAAAGAACGTGTCTATTATTTATAAAACTAATTCTCTGCATCAAACTGAGTAGAAAATATAAATGCACTTAGGGAAAATTATCAACCATTTCGGAAAAAAATATTGCTTGGAAATAATTTTTAAAATGCTTGGAAATAATTTGACTAACACTGAATATTTCAGTAAAATACTGGTGTACAAAGAATCTAAACGATGTGTCCTATTACGATGTGTCCTATACGCATTTCATCTTCATTCTCACATTCACTTTGAGAGATCTTTATGTAACTCCACAGAAAAAAGTCTATTTTTGTTAAATCTGGAGACCACAGGCGTGGTGCATATCGATCAATCCACCGATCGTTAAATTCTGCTTGGATATCTATACGTACGGTAGACGAGGAGTTTGCTTACCAGCATCCATAATCGACATTAGGTCGTCTGAAATATCTACAAACATAACAGTTCATCATTATTAAATGCAGTAAAAACGCAACTATTTTGATCCTGTTTTCATCTGAGCATTGATTAAGTATATAATTAATTTGTTTATATGTTTTTTTCTCAATTAATTTTTCTATTAATTATGATGCTAAATAACAATAAAGGTTAGATGCCATGGCGCCTAGCACTATCAACTCGAATTTTGTACCATTTCAAGGTGCGAGTTGTAAATGAAACAATTTAATTAAATATTAATGTTATTGACAAGATTAGCAACTTTTTTAGTTTCCTCAATTTTTTTGAGGAAACTAAAAAATGTTACATTCAATTTGAAACAGATTATCGCTTGGACATGTTCTTGGAAATGGATACGTTCTTTGATACACTTTTATATGAAAGAAGTAATAAATTTTTAACGTTAGCTGGAATCCTGGATATTTTCAACCTATGTACTAAAGTAGAAAGCTACAAGGCAATCAATTAGTGTTTTAAATTAATGTATCCACAATACCTTTGTAAAAACAATTATATATTTTTGATCATCGAGTATATATCTGAGCGATAGTGGAGGTCCGGAAGATATGAAGCTTTTCGATCTTATCTGAGTGAAAAAAAATTAATTCTCATAGGTTCGTTTTGATGTCTTACAGCAGGTTTATTTATACATCAAGATGTTTTTCTCAGGGAGGCCAGAGGTATCAATTTGAAACTAATATAACATACTAAGTTTAATTGCACCTTTTCTATTGCTCTTAGCCTTGTTCAACCTTCTAATTCAGTTTAATAAAAAGATGCGGTTTTTTAAATATCACGTACTTTGGTACTGTTGAACGTATTTCCTGTTAACCTAGAATCTTGAAATTGAATGAAAATTTAGGTCTTGTGGTACAACTAAAGAGAAATCGAAAAATCATTAGTTTATAATTCTATGTGGAATTATTATGTGACAAACTATTTTTTCCATTTTCCTATTATCGTTTTTTTGTACATTTGTAAAAGTCTACTTATTAAGTTTTACAACAATATCGCATAATGATAGGGAAACCTTAGGGTGCGGAGTTTTACTCGTACTTTACTGTATTTTTATTTCTTTGCTTGCGAAGCAAGGTCAATTCGACAACAAAAAGCTCCGTAAGTAAAATATCTGTTTCTATTATATTTCGAAAAGCTTGGGGGTGGAGGAAGTTGAGTGTTAAAGAAGGCCTTTATCCACCTCCCACCCCCGCCCCTTTCCAAATATTAGGAAATATGCTTCAATTATACTCTATTGCTCATGGTTACTTTAAAGCAAATTAATACTGTTATAAGATTTCGTCAATTAAATTAAAACTGTTATAAGATTTTGTCAATTAAATTAAAACTGTTACAAGATTTCGTCAATTAAATTAAAACTGTTACAATATTTCGTCAATTAAATTAAAACTGTTATAAGATTTCGTCAATTAAATTAAAACTGTTACAAGATTTCGTCAATTAAATTAAAACTGTTATAAAATTTCGTCAATTAGATTAAAACTGTTATAGGATGTCGTCAATTAAATTAAAACTGTTATAAGATTTCGTCAATTAAATTAAAACTGTTATAAGATTTCATCGTTATAAAATTACGTCACCACCATGGTATGTTGGGCTGATCACAAGGCATACGGCCTTTGACTGCGCGGCTCACCGCGTGGACCAGGTTTGACTCTAGGCCGCTCGTCGAGAAGGGCTGGACTTGTGTTCTGGTTGGATGCAAGAGATTGCTCTTGTAGCAATAAGTCCACCATATGTATCAAATTTATACATTATAGTACATAAATAAATAATATTTCTATATTCTATTAGATATTCCACTTGGTAGAGAATAAGAGTTATAATGAACCATTTCAGGTTCCTCTTTTTTTGCATCACACAAAACTTGAAATATTACAGAAAGTATAATTTGACCCATTCATTAAAAGCTCACTCAAAGTTGGGAGATGAAGTGAGATATATTTTATTTCATTGAATTTTTTATCAAATTGAAAAAAAATAATTTTCACTCATCATAAATTAAAACATTAGATCAGAAAAAGGAAATGGGTTTTTCGTATTTTGAGCCCACCTCCTGGGAATTGTACCGGTGGGAAAGCCGTATTGTTATATATATATATACATATATATGTATATATATATATATATAGTAGTTATAGGCTAGCACAATTGTATATAGTGTTGGGCCTAGGCGTTAGAAGAATAAAAAACCGGCCTTGTGCGAGTCGGACTCGCTCACGAAGGTTTCTGTAACACCAAACAATATGTTTATATTTCTCAAAGACACTGTAAAAAGCAAAGTTATTATTGCACTCGGTACCGGAAATATCCCATATCTCAAAAATTACACAACGTATCTTATTCAACTCAATTTTCAAAGAAAGAAATTTGAAAGTTTATTTTAAGTTAATAACTACATAACTAGATTATTTTTTTCCATAAATTTATACACGTTAAAAGTATGCTTTTTAAAACTTTAGAAGCGCATATCTCATCGACTATTTACTTAAAGAAAAAAGTTATTTTGGCCTCCTTTCATCCCTCAGTTACACGTATGGACTGCCACCCGTAATATTATTTTTTTTTCATCATTCCACGATTTCGTTGTAAAGCGGTTCATAGAAGACACCTACTATCCGAATTTCGTCTCTATATAGTGCCAATAGTATTGGAGTAAAATGGCTGTGACATACGGACGAACAGACGGACATACGAAAATGATGAAGTTTTAAGTGTTCGGTTTTTGCAATCAGATAAATAGAGATTGTATTTTTTTAGATGTCAGGTTATTTTTCATATTAATTTATAAATGATAATTCCACGGAACTCTTTGATGGTGCAAAGAGTTCCGCGGAAATTTCATTTACAAGTTGAAACAAAGTGTCTAAAAAGAATGTCCGTTATATCCAATATATATATATATATATATATATATATTATATACTAAGCATTCCCGACTGAGTCGTCAGAAAAAGCCACATAAACTTAAAAAGAGAAAAAAAGGCATTCATTTTAGACAACCACAGAACGAATGTCAATGTCAGTTAATTGTTTATTTTTAATTAGAGCAATGGAATTTAGGCAATGGCTACACACGCCTGCACAATGAGTTGTAATATTTATTAATTACCTCCGAAATTTGAAATGGTACCAGCACATGACAAATTGTGTAGTGCGGCAACGTTTTTAGGTCGTGTTTTTAAACTTTTCCTTTTTAACGCTAACGAAGTTTAAAATATATTAAAATCGTTTAATAATATATTTGAATTCGTCCAATTTTATTAAAACTAGAGCCATTTTATTTACTACAAGCTTACTGTGACTTTTATTCCGGAACAATGAATAAAGCTCGAAAGCAATAAGTCGCAACGGAATAGATATTCTTCTTGGCATAACTATCCAATAAGCTCCAAGGGACTTTGATCGATCAAGATAGCGGTTTTGATTGTCACGTTTCTCATCAAGGAGAGAAAATGAGAAAAGACTTAAGGAAAAAACATGAGATTTGTAAAATGGAATTTTCCTGGGCTTGATATTTTTAATAAATATTATACATATGCTATGGGTATATAACATTTCCACATTATTGATGTACATACTGTTTTTTACGCAGGTGTATATTTTTAATACGACCTCTACAAATCTGATAAACATTAGAATAAAGTTAATTAGTGCGTGATATTAAGGTAATATTATATGATTTATACCACTAAAACTACTATATTTACATGTAGCAAGAACTTTAACACTTCAAAACTTTAACATTTCAGTCAATATTGATTTCTATAATTACTGTAGTAATTTTTGCAAATAATTTTTACCTGCCAGTAACATTTTTGAATTTAAAAATTTTTGTGTAACCAATGTTGTTTTAAATGTGAAAAATTCACACTTTGATCACAACACACGCTGGATGTTTGTTTTTGTCCCTTAATCAGCTTATTCGTTGAGATATATTAATGGTAATGGACGAAACGTATGCAGAGGCACGTCGCAGCCTCTTGGGAAGTAAATGAGCGATATCGTCTGCATTTATGCAAAAATATTCACTGTTTTTGCTCTTGATTACCAATGAATCATTTATATATTAGAAAGGTATTAAACAGTGAGTAAATGAACGTGCTTGCAAAATTTAATGAACGAGAATATTCCATAATTACGAGTTAAACTGATTTACGTAAAATATGTTAAATTGGTCTTGGAAGTTTTTTGCGGGAATGAGAACGACAATCTTTTGAACAAAATTATCAGAAAGACGTACTAAGCATAATTTAAAATAATTCTAACAATAAAAAGACATACATGTTAAAAAAAGATAATTTTGATAAGTACTATTTATGAAACGATAAAAAATAAATATTATAAATTCAGTTCACTCTTTGAGCATTTAAAATTTGTTTGCCAAACGAATTAAAAGAAAAGTTTCAATTTGTTTATTTATAACTGTAATAATCTGCTTCAATTTTAGTCAGTAGCTGCAGGAAATTTTTTTAAGGAAACAAATAATTATTTCTTAACTTAAATTAAATAGAAAATAATAGAAACACAATATTTTTCTGAATAAAAAAGTTTGTATTGACAAAAGAAATGTTGAAACATAATTCTGTTTTACCGCCATATAACGCTGTTCTAACGACATCTATTGGTCAACTTATGTAAATATTGGCAACTATGTTTACAGAGAACAAATATTATTGTGCATTACAAATTTGGTCATTACTTTCGTATGTAATCATCAGTATCGTATTAGTAATCAATAATTAAAAATAATTCACAATTAGTAAACAGAATTAATTAAATGACTATATTTTGATCAGTAGCTGTCGGCAATATTGTTATTAAAATTATTAATGCAATTCAGTTAGTTAAGTTAATAAATGAAACCATAGGTATGTAGAAACATAAATGCTATAACATTGACTTTAAAGCGCTACTATAATCGTGGTATGCAACTTAATTAATGTTTTAAGTTAGGTATGCAACTTAAGTAATGTTTAATGACGAAAAATAAATTTACATTGGAAATTTTCTGTCTGCTGTATGGCTCATGGAACACCTTACGCTATTAATATGTTGACTTGAAAACGTCCATTCGTTCGTTAAGTATAGTGATAACTGGTCGAACTTTATTGTTTTACAAAATGCCATTAGATTTGAATAGCTTCTAACTACAAGATTAATAATGCGTTAACAATGGTTGAGCCTACAATGGATAGAGCATGTGTGTACGTATTTTACTTGTTCACGTAGAACACACAAGCAAGTAGTTGACTTGTTCACGTAGAACACACAAGCAAGTCGTGCAATATTTATTTTGTTTGCGACGTCACCGGACTAGTGTAAGTACTGTGATTGCTCTGAATGAGCCTTGTTTAAAGTTATAAGTTAGTGTAGTATGAAAACGCATTTAGCTGGAATGTTGATTTTATTATGTAGATCTTGATTTTATTATATATATCTTGGCGCATCACTAGGGACATAAATAAGACAATAAAAATATTTGTCAGAATATAAATAAAAATGGGTATTAAATGGAAAATTACAAAAAAAATAAAGATATCCTTTCATGTAAATCGTGTTCGGAATTATATAAAACGCAAATCAGAGGAAAGCTCACAGGAAAAGAAATCCAAGAAACTTTAAAAACCAGGAGCCAGCAAATACGAGAGCTACTACAGCTTCGAAAAGTAAATAAAAAAACGAGGCAAAGCGATTAGGCCAAATGAATATAAATCGTCTAGCGACAATCTCTGATACTACCCTGTGTAACTATTGTATTAAAGTGATTGGTAATTAAATAACATATTAAACGAAATACTTCTTATGATTTTATCCCGACGTTTTCATAAAGAATCTACGGCGCGGAACCGAACTGGGCCTTTCGGTATTTTGTTTGGATAGTGTTAGGCATTGATGTTTTTTATCTAGATTATCTGATTTTCATAATTCCGTACCTGAAAAGGAAAAACCGAAACCTGATCAGATCACATATCTGTTGTTTATCGTATGTTTTCTAGAAAACTCGGCTGTGACCATGTGTCCGTTGGTCACAGCCGAGTTTTCTAGAAAACATGCGACATAGAACTTGAAATTTGGCATCTTATTAACCACATATTCTGATTCTAAAATTTCTTTATGTTAATACTAAAGTTATTTCATAATATTAATTTGCATATTTAAAAAGGTATTCTAAATAATTGATAACTTTTCAAATATGAATTTAACATTTATATACTTTTTATAACTTAACATTTATAACACTATATTCTACTGAACCAAGAATCACAAAAAATACTATTGTTAAAATGTGACTAGAAGATTGCAGAAAAACTATGATGATTAATTTGGATCTTATGTTTTTTTTAAATATTCACCATATTTTTATGCTTTTGAAAGAGATGTTTACTTTAGATAATATATTACGTTGACAATATATTTACATGGAGAAAAATTAATATTTGTAAATAGTTTGATGGAAAAACTATGCACTCTGTTTATAAATGTTTACAGATGATAAAATATGTATGGGATCCTCGCAATGCGATTTCTACTAATATTTGGAATTTTTTTTTACTATAAAAGGTAGAATTCATTATATTATTTGACAATTTCCTTTTGAACTGTCATTGTACAATTTTCATCCCTAACTTTCATTAAAAGAACAGCCCTTTGCGAGATTGGATCCAAATGAGTTCTCTGTTGTCAATTTGCATTCTTTTGAGAATAATTTTTTACCAATTTTCCTGAATTTTCCGCGGCGGTATGCAATGAAATAATAAATAGGTGGGAAAACAAGCGACGTTCGTTGTGGAACTCGATTTGGGCCGAAAAATGTAAATTCATACTGGAATTATTAAATTGAATAATTTATTAAAACCAACCTATGGTTGACGAGTTCCAAAGAAATGTTTGAGTACTTATTTAAACGGTAACGGTACAAGGCTGATTTTGTTTGCTTTACTTTCATTGGTTTATTACAAAAAAACAAGCCCATCCTTAATTGACGTGGGGTAATGATGATATATTAAACGTCAGTGTCAGAACTGTGTTGGTACTTTGTCATGGGTTTCGTATCATTCGTCATTTTATGAAATATGGCACAGAGGGTGGTTAGTTGTTGTTACCATGTTTTTCTAATGTTAAATTTTAGTCTTGCGTTAAGTAAACAAATTACATATTCGTGTATCATGTTAATATTTTAATTAAATCTTCTTCGCTCACATCAATTTATAGTACACATGTCCACCGCTCATGATAGTAGTGAAACTTACGTCACTATGATGTGATTAATAATATAAGTTATAATTTTCTTTAACATCATTAGTGGTTGGTCAAAATTTACATTAGAAAACTTAGTTTCATTTAAGTCAACTAATAGTTCAAATATGCGTCACCAATATTTACTTGTATGTAACTCAAATAGATATAAGATCTTACAAATATTGTGAATCTGAATCTGGAAAGATGTTATCCGCACGGAAAAATGCGCATTAATTACCAAACCTCCTAATCTTAGAGAATTAAATAACCTTTCGATGAGTCTGTTCTTGATGTATTTTTATAATTGACGTCTTAATAAACAATATTTGTACAGTATCGTTGAAAATAGAACCGGAATGATATTAATTTAAGATTGGAAAAAGAAAACCAATTCATCATTTTATAAAAGAGCACTGATATGCACATAGACTGCATGCAATGGCTTCCATTTTAATGTAAGTACACTCTTACGTGCATTCAATGACTAGCGTATAACGACTTTGCCAAATTCGCCAAAAGATAGATGGCTGACATGATCCTATCATATGTGACTGGATCACATTTTGAAATATCGGTATGAAAAAATAAATGTGGTGACCTCCTTCTGTCTTTTGATTTCAACAAGATACTGCGTACACTGAAATTATTTTCTGTTCGTATTATTTATACACAATTCATGATGTTTGTTATTTTTCTATTTACATGAATGAATGAATGAATTAATGTTTGAATGATTTTATATTTAAAAGTTAGAGCTTTTACAATTACGGCGGTTTGAAAGGCAGACTTTAGTAAGTGAAAGAGGAAATTCACTTCTTTCTCGAACTCAATTTTTATTACTTTTTCATCTACAGAAACAACAGCATATGAGAAAAATGAATACAATACTAATAAATTACGCTTTACACACGTAGATTAGGTAGTAGTAATAATTTTACTGAATATAGTTAAATACTAAGAAAAACGGAGAATATACAATAAATACTATAGTATATAATCACTCCTGAGGCCAGTGAACAAGAAAAGAGATAAACAGCGTCTATATACGTAAATCAATATCGACTTTGCAAACTGATTGCATTTAAGGGCAAGCTTAAATATCTGAGTAGCAATCGAAGTCGGGAATACAGCGAGTTCAATATGCAGATATCACTTGAGGGCATGAACTGGTACCATATCGAATTTCACCAAAATAAAAATTTTCACGTAGACTTTTTCCAAAATTAAATATAAAATATATAATGTTTAATCTATTTCTAATTTCATTTTCACATTTCCTTCTAAGTGTTGTGGCATACTTGCGCGAAAAAATATTGATACCAAGTATCCCGTGATGGAACAAGAAAACCTTAAAAATATTCCCAATGAAAATTTCATCACTTTTTTCATCTGTCTGTACGCAGATCCGTCTGTCACATTCTCATACTTTCTTCAATTTAAAAGTTATATGCTTGTGACGAGTAGATTTCGCGTGATCGAAGAACAAATTAGCTGATTGACAGACAGAGAAAAATTCTGAAAGCAAGTTTTCTGACTTCTATTATCATTCTGTACGCTAAATCGATAACTCTTTTTAAAATATTTTCTATCTACAGAATTCATTCTGTCACAGTTTAATTATATGTGTAGATAAGTTAAAATAATTTATATCATAAGGCATTATGTAGTAAACATTATACGACTCATTGAGTGTAATTATCAGATACATATTTTAAATTAGTTGTCTCAACTTACTTTTAAGGCTTTACTGGGCTTATATTTCTGGCTCTTTCGCACTTAGCATTAAGCGCTGTGAAACTTATACTTTCATGCTTAAGTACGTAATGTATTTTCTAAAATCTATTAAAATAATGTCTCCAATCAGAGTCCCGACTTTGAAACAGAGTTGCAACAAACGTGAAGTTGCTGCTTGTTCTGCTAATAAAACTAGAGTAATAATGAATACATATTATTGCATATTTTTGTTATTAAAGATGAGTTAAGAAGACGATACTCTGATTTGTGAGGAGAATACTTCATCTTTATGTCAGAAGATAGAAAACTTTGCTGAGATACTCGGCTTGGCAAGAGCGTAAACATTTTCCTTCTTCACCACACTAATTTAGAATTTTCGTGAAAATAGAGCTAAATAAGATTATATTATTCATTGTAATTATTGAGGTTGATATATGCTTCAAACCTAAAAAGGAGTCAAAAGTAATCGAATTGAATTGGTAATATATATAATATAAAAATTAATGCTATTTATAATTCAAATTTTTTTTAAATCAATCACCAGTTGGCTTATAGTCTATAGTCCATGGTAATATCATGAAGCTTCTAAATGATACCGAAACTAATTGCGTTTGTGGATACCTAACAACATAGTGTACTCGTGGAATAAGACCATAACTTGCAATGTGTCACCATCCTGTCAGTGTCATTTTCAGCCCTCGCCGCATTCAAAATTCATAATTCAATCTTCTCCCCTAACCGTGGCTAAAACTGTATTGAAAGCCATAGCGACAACAAAGTCAATATGTTACGTTAACAACCCACAATTTGTCTTTGTCATTCTTGACGTCTTTTGCTTCCTTTGTGCTTTCCATTGTCGGCCTTCTATAATTTATACTTCGTAAACATTCAACCAAGCGTTACGTTAATAATTACATCAAAGTTACTTTCATTTTGGCTTTGAGTATTTCAGCAAATTGACTGTTGTGGTTTGCCCTGTTGTCATTTTAAATACCTCTAAAACATTTGTGAATGTAATTATTATCAACCCTTATGAAGTACCTTCAGCTTAACTGTACAAAGGGTCTTAGGTTATAGTCGCTCTCCTGGTCAGACTATTTTCTTAGTTTTAGAACAGTTTCTAAATAAAACATAGTATTGAAATAAACAATGCGAGTCTGATAAAAGTCCATATGATGTTAGGGTCAGGTATTACAGGAATAAAATTGGTACTATTATTGAGAGAAAATGAAAAAAAATTGGGTGTGGCTGTGTCATGGACACGGCCGTGTGTTGTACGTGAATACGTGTATGTAACGGGTTATATTTTTTAAATAAATTATTTTTATTTATATATTCAGGATAAAAGCAAGGAAACAAATAATTATTGTGTTACAATATCATATAGGCCGACATTATATATTTTTTTATTCTAACTACTTTAAACTAATGTTTTATATACAATCGACAGATTTTGACGACAGCTGACGATTAAAACTTAAGCAAACATCGTAGCTTTTCCGAATCAAAAGTTGTACTAATTGCAAATCGCGATACGCAGCAAAATAACCTCAAAATGGCGGCGCTTCCTTCTCCACCGCGCGCGATGCGTCACTGTTCTCGCTTATTGTATTGAATTCTTTGATCCTTTAGATATAATTTAATGTTTGATGTAGAGGATGGATTCGAAACTGCAACGCTAAACTGTAGCCCCCGATTTTGTTATCATTAGGTTTTTTTAATTGCCCCCGTATGGTAGTAAATTTAAAGACGTATTCACGTCAAAAAATAAATCACTTAAAAATTTTATTCAAAACGACAATCAGAAAAATGGAAAATCCTGTATTGCTTTGTGAAAAGTCATGTTATTTTTCATAATAGTTTTTAAATTATGTGCCTAGCGTATGTAAGGCTATGACCTATATATTTTGGTATTATGTCCTTCTATGTTCTCTTTTATTACATATCACTCCGAATCTCGAAATTTCACGAACGAGATTAATAAAATGTCAGTTTTACTTCGAAATTTGTTATTATAGCCATCAAGTGGTCAATGAAATACGCGAAACAGTTTTTCTTTTACTCGCATTACATCCACACACAATATTTAACTCTGCAATCTTTTTTAAATATTTTGTTTTATATCAGTTGAGAGTATAATTTTTTAAAAATTACAAGCACATAACGCTTAAATTGAAGAAAGCACGAGGATGTGACAGACGGATCTGCGTACAGACAGATTTTCATTGTCAGGCGTGATGAAATTTTATTAGGAATATTTCTAAGGTTTTCATGTTCAGTCACGGGATACTTAGAACTAAATATTTTTTTTCACACAAGTATGCCACAACACTTAGAAGGAAATGTGAAAATTAAATTTGAAATCTATTAAACATTATTTATTTTATATTTGATTTCGGGGAAAATCTACGCGAAAATGCTTATTTTGGTAATCTTTTTATTAAATGTGTTATTCTTGTCCGTGTTGGGGCCAAATTTCGCGATATCAATTTTTTGGCGAAAATTTATAGGGGTTTCTTGTTTCAGTGGATATCACTTTCTTGGCGAAAATTTATAGGGATTTCTTGTCTTTGAACTATAGAAAAGTAACAAATGCAATAAATCAAAATTTTGTACCTCTCTTTTATTTTCATGAAACGATCGATTATTCTGACATTTTGTAAATAATCCATATTTTGCTGAAAATCTCATAAAATGCAGTGAAGAGGCAGCGCGAAAATAAAAACAGGAACCCTAAAAAAATTATTATGTGTATTCGATGTATATACATCACATAAATATTTTTATTACTTGACATATGAATACCGATACCGTTTGAGGCGATTTGTTAAGAATTTTTGCATTAAAATCCTTTCCATAAAATATCTAGTTCACTAGGTTTCAATCCCAACCTGCGAGGTATTCCAGGGAATGAGAAAGATCTGGTGTATTCCTAATATTTCATTTATATGTTATTCCAATCTGATATTACAGATATAAGAGTCCTGTACAAAAACTGATTTCAGTAATCAAACATTTTTGGTCAAAATTAATTCAGCGATTCTTAAATTTGGTTATATCGAAGTTGCTACAGGTAAATGTGAAATAAATATTATATGCTTTGACACAAATCAGAAAATTTTAATAGTCCTTACCGTATCGACTTCTTTAAAATAATTACAGTATCTTTTAATAAATAAATAAAAAATAATTTATCGTACAAAACTGATTCGCCAGTAACAAAAGTTATGAAAACAATATCGTAAACGAATTTTTGCAACACAAAAATTCACAGACGAATTGTAAAAACGACATCTCCATAGCAACGACAACAATTTTTGCAACACAAAAATTCACAGACGAATTGTAAAAACGACATCTCCATAGCAACGACAACAATTTTTGTAACACAACAATTCACAGACGAATTGTAAAAACGACATCTCCATAGCAACGACAACAATAGCGCGCAGTTAGCGCCGAAGGTATCAGTCACTAAGAACATTCGATGTAAAATGGAATGTTCGATAAAAATAGGAAACGTAAGTCAACTGTTATTTACCACAAAAGTGTTATTTTCTTCGTGCATATTATTTTATTTAACTTGATATATATTTTATTGCAATCTAGTAAAAATAATAAATATTAAAAAATATAAAACTACAATTAATAGGTTGAAAATTATTCAGTAATTTTCTTTCATTTTTATTACAGTTGATAAAGATTATTGGCGTAGAGAAAATGACTTTTTGACCACAAAAATAGTTTCAATAATTTAATTACCTTTTTTTATATTTATGTAATAATTAAATCAAAAACTGTTTCCTTAGTTATCTATAGCTTTTATCACTTTTTGAATTCAATATAGTATAGCAAATCAAACAAATCAAGTGTGGCGGTCTTGTCCAGAAAGGCCATTATTTGGGCTAGCATCATTGGTACATCCGTGTGTTGCAAGTCAGCGCAGTTAGGATTACATGCTATTAAGATGCAAAAATATTCTGCACATTCGTAAATATTAATGTCGCCTGTACATAAAAATTATTTTATTAAATTTGAATGATTGATTTGGGCAAATAAACTTTATATATATAACTTTATATATATATATATATATTCCAAAGTATAAAATTGTCCATATCATGCAATGGAAATTTCAGGTCATTTTAAAGATATTTCTAGGTATCAACCTAAATTTTCTTACGATTAAATAACTACTTCCTTCTACTCTCTTCCCCCCGGAACAGGAAAGAGTTTCATCTATATTGATCGCTAGGGAGTATTAAATTTTCTTATATAGGCACTAAACCCTTTTTTCGTTGCGGTTTAACATTAAGCCTTCTTTCGGGCGCAAGGCCTGGAGGTGACCCATAAAGACGGACTTTTTACCTACTTGTCCTTCGCTTTATGATGCTCCCGACTAATGTATGCAGAGTTCAGGAGCGCGGTCGCGGCCGAGCGAGGAATTATTTAGTTTTGCGGACACGACTTCAGTGGAAAATATTAAAGGATTCGAGGATATAAAATTGTGACGTCGTAAAAGTTGATTCATCTTATTTTATATATTTGCAGTACAAATGGAAGCTTTGAATGAATTATAGAATAAAATAATAACCTTAATAAAATTCTGCTGTTGAATTTTTGGGAGCGAATAAATGTTAAATTGGCCTGATGTTTTATATAGATCACAAAATAAGCAAATATGATACAAAAGTAATGGGGAAAGAGTTTGAAAATAATTGACCTTGAGTTATACAATACTCCAAGTATTACGAATTGTTTAAATCATGAAGTAATCATACCTTTATGCTATTGTGATTAAAGTAAAGTATTAATTCAAAATTCGTGTAGGTTTTAATTGATTAATACATCATAAGCTACCGGATACTAAATACGTAAGGACAAAGTAGCAAGCAGTAACTGAATGACAAAGGTATGCTAAAAATTTTACAATAATCAGCGAAAAAAACCAAATGTACAGTCAGGCGTAAAATAAAGATGAAAAATATCAGTTGACGTGGTAAAGAACTTAAAGAAAGTAGAAATAATACTACATCACGTAGTTTCATTTAATTGTGAATCTACGGGACTCTGACATGAGGATGGACAGATGGATGTGACGAATTTTATTGGTTCCTTGTTTCTTTATGGAATCCTAAAACACCTTGCAACTATTTAACTTATCTTCTTAATTTAAAACATCTAATGGCGCGTTTGGGTTGGGGTTGAAACATCCTATTAGTACGTCGTGTCTTGCCCTTCGGCCAGATCCGTGCCTTGTTGGCTTTTTCCATTTAATTCGGCTCTTGTCTACCATTCGGCCAGTTTCGCATTTTGTCCTAAAAGAGTTTGTTAAAATAAAATATAAGTTACGGTGATAGTGAAAAAAGAAATTGTTTCACATCTACTAGTCGTCCCACGACAGTAGGTTTATTTTTTAAATTTTTTTTAATAAAACTTTTAATTTAGCTTTATACCAAAATTATTAGTCACAAAAGCTAATATATCATTCACGTGTTTGTGTGATTTATGTCAATTAATACTTGTTTCAGTTTAGTCCATTAGATTGAAACTGAATAAGAATAAAAATAAATTCGATCTAGATATGATAGCCATACGATAATAAGATGGATATTTTCTTCTACACTGAATACAAAAGCTAACGTTAATAAAACAATTTGTAGCGATAAATTCTTATTTCAGTCCCATTACAATAATAACTAAAATGACTACCATATTTCCATCTCAGCCTTACTGGCATTTGATGAAAAGCCTCTGGGTAGAAAGGAGACCTGCGGAATGTAATTTTCATAGGAATAAATTAATTTGGCGAACTGCTGTTTCTCGCAGGACCATTAATAAATGTTGGCCGGAGTCGTGTTTTAGGAGAAAATTAATATATACGTATATGGGTTTAAATTTAGTGGTTTTTGAATTGATATGAGGAAATTATATGTATATATGAAAGAAGTAGTAAATTATTAAGTAGGAAGGAAAAACCTAGGTCGTGGTAAAGAAATTAAAGAAAGTAGAAATAATACTACATCACGTAGTTTCATTTAATTGTTAATAATGAATTTCTACAAAACTAACGCTAAATATATTCAAAATCAATGATTAGATTTATCAAGAATGAGAAGAAGATGAAAGTATGATTAAAATAAAAAAATATATAAGACGTGCACGTTTGCGAAGATAGTTTTTTTTATTACTCTGTATTGTGGCTAAAAATCTTTTTTTTTTTTGTCACTTTCCTAATGGTCAATCGCTGAATTGTGTCATTTTTATATCTTCAAACATACATGTGATTTAAAAAATATTTTCTATTTCTGGAATGTAATGCCCATTCTGGCGTGTCTCCCTTTTCAATTAAAAAACTAAAAACATGTTTGCATTACTACTCTTGGGTTGTGCATCCGGTGATCCGCTTATTTGTCATTTCAGCACTCTTTTAGGTCAAGTCCCACATGAAGTGTTGACAAAAAAATGTTTACATATTTGCGTATTCTATCGAGTATAGTACAATCGTATAGATCTTTAAAAAAGAGACCGGAATCTCATTCGGAATATTTTATTATTAAGCTCTGTTTTTGAAATTTTAATTTCAGGAAATGTTAAGTGTAAGTGAAATGTTCACTGAAATTAGGCGACGAGTGATGTAATTTCTGTAAAAAAACTAGGTACTAGCATTTCATATTTTAGTTAACTTATATAATGGTTGAATATTGAATATATTTGGCGTTAATTTTGTAAAAATTCATTATTCGCAATTAAATTAAACTACGTAATGTAGTATTATTTCACTTTCTTTAAGTTCTTTACCACGTCCTAGATTTCGTTGTATTACAACATCTATTAGCAAAGATCTTTGCTAATAGCCCACCTGACGATGTTGTAATACAACGAAACCTAGATCGTGGTAAAGAAGTTAAAGAAAGTAGAAATAATACTATATCACGTAGTATTATTTAATTGTGAATAATGAATTTCTACAAAATTAACGCCAAATATATTCAATATAGGAAAAATATATCTCAACCATTAGAAGATTTTGAATTGATGTGTTTTGTAGATTTCGCTTTCAATGGAACAGTGATAAATAATTCAATAGATATTTGCTAAAGCTATCAAATGGAAGTATTACGTTAATGAAATAGTAAAATAGGATATTGAAGGAAAATAGTCAGTAACTGTGCTGATAAAATTGGAGCTCGGACCAAAATAAAATGGATCGTGTACCGATTTCATTTTATTTCCTAAACTGAAGTTAAGACTGAAATCTGACGTTTCGTTTCAATAAACGCAAAAAATGTCTATATAAAATCATAAAAAAATCCAGAAATTATAAAAAAAGGCATTTATAAATGAAAATCAGAATGACTCAGAAACTGGTGCATTTCTGGGAATAGGATTTTCTTTATTTATTATTTTTTAAAGAAAAAAAAGTTACTTTGGAAATTAGAATGATCATATAGCAAAACAAAACATAATTTCGTTCGTCAAAAACCAAGATGGTTAGATTAACTTAAAATGGTTTACTTCAATCAGGATTTATCTTCAGGCGGGATATTAGCAAAGATTGCTAATAGCCCACCTGAAGATGTTGCAATACAACGAAACCTAGGTCGTGGTAAAGAAATTAAAGAAAGTAGAAATAATACTACATCACGTAGTTTCATTTAATTGTGTATATTTTTCCTATTGATATTTGGCTTGACTTACTGGGTGGATTTCCAGGAGCTATTCGGCACGTATATCTTTTCACAAAAATTAGGAAATCGGTGGAAATTTCTTCATCTGTGGTGCAGTGAAAATGTCTTAATCTCTTATGGAGATTACTTTCTTTCATCATTTCCCTAAACATTGTTTTTAGTTATTATTGACACAACGAGTGGTAAATTTATTAAAAAATCTACAAAATCGGAAACGATACTAGTATAGCACATGTTTTCAGATCATGTTTATAAACTTTTTCTTTGTTACACTGGTATCGTCTTCAATATATATATATATATATATATATATATATATATATATATATATATATATATGTATATATATATATATATATATATATATATATATATATATATATATATATATAATATATATATAAACAAAGTCTCAAAAAGCAATAAGTCGCATTGGAGCAGGTAATTTTCTTGGCATGACCGTCCTATAAACTTTAAAATACTTAGCTGATCAAAATGAAGGTTTGGTCGTTACAATTTTAATCAACAGTAGGAATCTTGAGTGATAAAATACTTAAAGTATATAAAAATATCTAAGACATATACTAAAGGTAATTTATAACAGTCAATATCATATTTTTCGCGAAAAACATAAAATTCACGAAATAGAATTAGGCTGGGACTGATATTTTTTTATTTTTAATAAATGTCATAAAATTAGAATAAGTGCATAAAACTTTAAATTATATTAATGTGCAGACTCTGCTCATTACGTATGTGTATATTTTAATACTTTTCGTTTTTAGTTCAAATTTTTTAAAAGCTAGAGCAAGATTCTTCAGTGCATGATATTAATTATAGTATTATTGTGTGACCTATATCACTAAAACTATCACATTTTTATGGCCTTTTTATTTTTAGTCCAAATCTCTTAAAAGCTAGAGCAACATTCTTTAGTGCGTGATATTGATTATAGTATTATTGTGTGACCGACATCACTAAAACTCTCCCATTTTTATGGACTTTTCGTTTTTAGTCCAAATCTCTTAAAAACTCGAGCAACATTCTTCAGTGTGTGATATTGATTGTAGTATTATGGTACGACCGACAGCACTAAACTATCACACTTTTATGGACTTTTCGTTTTTAGTCCAAATCTCTTAAAAACTCGAGCAACTTTCTTTAGTGCGTGATATTGATTATAGAATTGTTGTGTGACCGACATCACTAAAACTCTCACATTTAATGGACTTTTCGTTTTTAGTCCAAATCTGTAAAAACTCTAGCAACCTTCTTCAGTACTATCCCATTTTTACGTAGCAAGAACTTCGACATTTCGATAATAAACGGAAATTATTTTTTTTAAATTATTGCACTGACTTTTGGGAATAATTTTTATTTGTCAGTAATTATTTTTAAAAGATTTTTTGGTCAGCCACTGGCGCTTTAATTCTAAAATTTTGAAAAATAGCCGCGCTGCCGCACTTTGTTCAAAACACACGCTGGATGTTTATTTTGGTCCCTTAATCAGCTTATTCGTAGACATATATTACTGGTAATGGATGAAATTAATGCAGAGGCACGTCGCAGTCTCCTGGGAGGTAAATGAGCGGTATCATCTGCATTTATGCAAATATCCACAGTTCTATGTGCGGAGGTTACCAATGAATCATGTATTGGAAATATATTATACAGCGATTGTAAACATGTATTGGGGTATATTTTCAAAATGTAATGAACGTGAATATTCGACCGTTTCAATTTAAAATTACTTAAATAAATTTATAATAAACGCCTCAAACGAATAGAAAAGGAAGAAAGTAATAAAAAAAGAAGGAAAATATATAGCGAAAATGTTTGATGTGAAATATCTAATGGCGCGTTAGGGTGGGAGTTAAAACATCTTACGACATCCTGTATCTCGCGACATGCCATTCGGCCAGCTTTGCGTCTTGTCGGCTCTTTTCGGCTTAACCCTTTCCTCTTTACTACACACTACACACACACTACTTTATGTGTGTGTTAGTGTATCAGCATTGTTTTTTATTTACTAATGCTTATAACTTTACTCGTTTATATCGGTGTTTACAAACTCCGTTGTCGAGCGTACAAGTTCCTAAAAATATTTCAATATGAAAATAAAAAAAATTAAGATGTTTCACATCTGCCAGGCATCCCATGACGGTTCACATTTTTGTTTATCAATAATTTTATCCAAATAATTTTTTTACTATGAATATATTAAAAATATGGGAAATTTTGAAAAAAAAGTGATATATGTGAAGGGATAAAAAATAAATGTTAATATCTCAATTCGCAGTTTGACAATTAAAATGCTTTTGTCAAACAAAGAAACAAAAAACTTTCAGTTCTTTTAATTACTACTTTATTAACAAAGGTATATACTTGTGTCTTAACCTGTAGCGTAGAAATAAGCAATTACAATATTAATAAAATTATTCTAAACACCAAACAATTTTGAAAAAAAAGCTTTTTGGTTTTGACGGGTTAAAATGTTACTGTGTTTTATCGCCATATAATACGAAACTAGTGACATCTATTGGTCAACTTATTTATCATTTTTACAACGATGTTTTCCAGAAACGGATACTATCCTGCATTATAACATTTTATCATTATTGTTTAGTATGTAAACATTTTAAATGATGACCGCGATTCGAGACATTTTTAAAATGTTGTATAGAAATGAAATGTGACGGCACAATTAACTAGCGGAAATATTTAATCCCTAATTATTAAAATTGTTCTATGTTATTATTGAAATTCAATTATTTAGGTTAGCTAATTCAATGATGGGTCTGTAAAAACGTTACTGCCATTATGATCGCATTAAAACCTTATTAAAATTATCAGATATGCAACTTATTTTATTGCATTTAATATTTTTAATAATATTGGATAATTAAAAATGAATGATTGTAGAGATGTTTATTCTGACATATGGTGCAAGACGTTTGTGCGAAGATTTTTTTATCTGGTTAGTATTTAGGTTCACTGATTTTTTCAGTTCAGCACATTCTAATTAGTTCTAACTAATATTATAAATGAAAATTGTATTTGTTTGTTCTTCCTTCACTTTACAACGGAGTGACAGATCGACGGGATGTTTTACACAGACATAGTCGGCGATGGGAAAATTACATAGTTTACTTTTGTCTCAGGAAATCGTTTTTCTTTGGAAAAATTCATATTTTGGCATGTGCCTAATGCACAAAATCTCAACTTAGAAAGACTTAAGATATTGTTCTTAGAAGCGTCCTAAAATTATGTTTTGTTCTTTATTCATGGTTGATGTTTGATCTAACAATAAATATACAGGAATTTCCTCCTAAATATATAATCTGGAAAGCGATGCCGCGGGCAAAACCTAGTCTATTATAAAACGTTAAACAGATTATATTATATGGTGGTTTTATTTTGCACTGTCATTGTACATATTTCATATCCAGCCTTCAATATAAAAGCAGACTTTTGCAAGATTGAGTCCAAATGATGTCGATTTGCATTCTTTTAAGAATAATTTTTTGCCTATTTCCCAGGCATTTTCCGCGGCGGTATGCAACGAAATGATAAATAGGCGGCCAGACAATCGTCGATCGTTGCGGAACTCGATTTGGGCGGAGAAACGGGAATTCATCTTGAAGTTGTTGAGTTGAATAATTTATTAAACGAACCTGTGATTGACGAGTTTCAAAGAAATGTTTGAGTGCCTATTTAAACGGTTTAAATCTACATTTTTTCTACTTCAGTTACATCGGTTTATTAAAAAAAACAAGGGATAATGATGATAGATTATACATCAGTATCACAACTAAGTACTCCATTATGGGGTTTCTGTTATTCGTCCTGTTATCGTACACGGCACAGAAGGCGGTGAGTCATTTTATTACAATCGCGAAATACTATTTTTTGCTAAATAAGTTTCGTGTCTTAGTGGAATAGCAAATTATAGTCTTGCGGTATTATATTAATTGCTATGCCCGCGACTTCGTTCGCGTGAAATTCGGAATAAGAAAAATGATTACGAATGATAAACATTATAAAAATTCTTTTAAATTTGTAATATCCAGATAAAATGTTGCCCGAGGATATAAACTATTATCATACCAAGTTTTCACAATTAAATGAAACTACGTGATGTAGCATTATTTCTACTTTCTTTAATTTCTTTACCACGACCTAGGTTTCGTTGTATTAGGTCGTGCTAAAGAAATTAAAGAAAGTAGAAATAATACTACATCACGTAGTTTCATTTAATTGTGAATAATGAATTTCTACAAAATTAACGCCAAATATATTCAATACCAAATTTTATCGAAATGCTTTTAGTAAATTTTACGTGATTGAAGAACAAATTAACGGACAGACAAATATTTTTAAAAACATGGTTTCTACTTTCTTTTATCATTCTTTAATCTAGAACAGAAATCTGTACATGGAAAATATTTTTAATAGGTTTTTGAGACGTTCCGTATACAGAATTCACTCTGTAACAATTCATTATATGTTAAAATTTGTTTCATACAAAACTACTTCAGAGATTCCACGGTATAGTGAGTTATATGTGCGACTGAGTGGCAAGTAGCTGGGTCACATTTTTCAAATAGCTGTAAGAATAAGAATAAATAAACCCTGTGGAGTTTATTTGCCTTTGACCTCTATAAGTAAGAGTATAAACAGAAATATTTTCTGTTCATGTTAGTTACACACAGCTAGTTACATATCATAATCTCTGGTATTTGTCATTTATTTACAGGATGAAAGGTATGTATGAATTATTTTTTTATAATTGTAAGATTCGCCTTTAAATATTAAAAACTTGACAACAATATCCATTTTAAAGATATAATTCAATAAAGACACAAATGACATCAAGACTTTCACTGAGAAAAACAAAATATCGCTAAAAATTGAAAAAATGAAACAAAGTATTTTATGCAACAACCCTTCAATCTCTTTAGTCCGAACAGTGTGACGGAGATAAACAGCATTCATATTCATAAACCAATGCTGACGCTGCAAATTGATTGCATCGAAACGCAAAACTAAATATTTAACCAGCTATCGAAGTCCTGAATACATCGGTCAAATTTCCGGTACTTGAATCATATTCAAATTTAATTTGCAAATTTAGTAGTTTGTTTGTTAAATATTGAATATATTTGGCGTTAATATTGTAGAAATCCATTATTCACAATTAACTGAAACTACGTGATGTAATATTACTTTCACTTCATTTAAATTCTTTACCACGACCTAGTTTTTGTTGTATTACAACGTTTCGTTGTATTTCTACAGCAAAGATAGATCTTTGCTAATTGTTCATCTGAAGATGTTGTAATACAACAAAACCTAGATTTATTGAAAAGCTAAAATGTTTCAGGGGTTTGTAAGTTTGTTATTAAATAACGTAGTGAAATTAATTATATATGATATCAGGTTAAGCATTGGAATAGATATGATGCCCAAAGCGAAAAAAAAATTGTCTCGGGAAGTTCTAGACAAATTCTAAAAATATTTAAAAATTTAATAGATTTTTACATAAAAATGTAGGGATACCATCTTAATTTGTTTCTTTCATATTTTGCAATGGGTATGGTCTGATATGATTTTCTACAGCTTCGAGATAGAATAGGTTCTGATCATGTATCTTTTGAAATAATTATGTTGATAATCCCTTGGATGTTACGTAAACGGTTAGAGTCATTATTTTTTTTTTAGATAAGTTGTTCAATCTTGATAGTTTATCTTCTCCACTGACTGCTTTAGCAATGCGATTATGAAGTTGACGATTAGTTAGTTTTATGTTTAATTTCAATTAATTTGCGTTTTTTCTCTTTTTTATTAATGATTACCTATGCAATTATGTGTACCGTAAACTGCCGTATTTTTAGTGATTGCACCAAAGTGCTTTGGGGTAACCTGCAAGTTAGGCATGGTTTTTTTGATTAGATAAAACCTTATATGAGTAATATATTATGTTTACATAATATATTACTCATATAAGGTTTTCAAACCAAAGAAAAATTTTCTGCATACTCTGATATTAATACGACCAATGAACCAATCGCCTTTCACGTCGACTACAATAACGGAATATTTGTGTCAATTCAGGATTTTAAAAAAAGGAACATAATATATAAAAATATACTTGTATTCCTTTCTTTTCAAATTCCTTCACGTCTAGTAGTAACATCGTGATCGAGTTATAAAAGGCAAACAATTTTGTTTACTACCCAAGGGAACACGCTCGGATTTAAAATTTGAGAATACACGAAATGAATTAATGTAATATATGCTAAAATTAACTTACAGAATTTTCCTTGCAGATGCAATGAACAAAAAAATGGAACAGAAGTATATAAAACATACTTCTATTCCATTTTTTTAAAGTTCCTTTGCGTCTAGAAATAACATGGTGATCGAGTTAAAAAACGGAGAAAATTTTGTTTACTACCCAAGGGAACAACGCTCGAATTTAGAAGTTGGGAATACACGAAATGAATTAATATAATAATACATGCTAAAATTAACTTACAGAATTTTCCTTGTAGATAGTCAATCTAATGAATATTGCAAAATATAGACGCTATCCTTCAAGAATTAGTTCAGTCTTTGGGATAAAAAGTAGTCCATATATTAATTCAGTCCATAGTCTATCAGTACGCCAAATTTCGTTTAGGTCGGTTCAGAAAGTATGGAGTTTTAGCATAACTTACATTCACGTAAACTTATGCTTATAATATTTGTTAGGATAATTTATATCGAAATGTAGATATACGACTCATGAGGTTTTATTAGAATCAGATAAGTTTTTTTTTAAATTTAGTTGTACCAACTTGCCTTTAAAGCCGGCTCTTTTGCACTTAGCATTAAGCGCTGTGGAACTTATACTTTTATGCTTAAGTATGTATTAGTAATTACTAAAACCTATTTAAATAATATCTCCAATAAAAAGCTTGTCATTAACACGAACTTGTGATAAACGTTAAGTTATCTTTTGTTCTGTTAATAAAACAGGAGTAATTATGTAATTGTTTGAATTAAATGAAACTACGTGACGTAGTATTATTTATTAAAGTTTTACCACGACCTAGATTTCATTGTATAACAACATCTTCAAGTGGGTTATTAGCGAAGATCTTTGCTAATTGCCCACTTTGCCACCTAACTGCTAATTCCCTCATCTTTGCTAATTGCCCATCTGAAGATGTTGTAATACAATGGAATGTCGTGGTAAAGGACTTAAAGAAAGTAGAACTAATACTCCATCACGTATTTTCATTTAATTGTGAAGAATGAATTTCTACAAAATTAACGCCAAATATATTCAATAATTGGTTGAAGGTAATGAAGGTATTGAAGTTTATGTGTTATTATTTTATTACGTCATTATTATTAAAAATGAGTCAGGAAGACGATATCGTGATTTGCAATGGGAACATATCATTTTTCAGTCAGAAGGTACACAGGCAACTTTTCTCAGGTTTAAATATGAGTTAAACATAGCGCAGACATTCTCCTTTTCAATCACACAATTTAATTATTTCTGAAGAAAATAAAATTATCTCATTCAATTTGAATATTGAGTTTAACATATCCTAAAAATCTAAAAAGAAGGCAAAAGTAATAGTATTGTATTCACGTCTCATCATTACTAAATATAGACTTAAATTAATTTTCTGAAAAAAGCAAACCAGTTAGCTTATAATCCATAGTTATAAATGTTTTGTGGATACCTAACAATACAGAGTTCTCGTTGAGTAAGAGACCATAACTTGCAATATGTCACTACCCTGTCGCTGCCATTTTCAACCCTCGCCGCATTCAAAATTCATAATTCAATCTTCTCCCCTAACCGTGGCTAAAACTGTATTGAAAGCCATAGCGACAACAAAGTCAATATGTTACGTTAACAACCCACAATTTGTCATTGTCATTCTTGGCGTCTTTCTCTTCCTTTGTGCTTTTCATTGTCGGTCTTTTCCAATTTATACTTCGCAAACATTCAACCAAGCGTTACGTTAATAATCACATCAACGTTACTTTCATTTTGGCTTTGAGTATTTCAGCAAATTGACTGAAGGGTGGTTTGCTCTGTTGTCATTTTATAATACAATAAGTCTGAAACATTTGTGGATGTAATTATTACAAACCCTTAGGAAGTACCTTTAGTTTAATGGTAAATTGTTGTGAGATCAAAAACGGCCTCCGCGTTAGAAAAATATATTTTTTTAGTTATAGAATAGTTTCCAAATAAAATACAATGCTGAAGTGAACAATGAAAGATACCAATAATAGTTCGTATGGTGTTGGGCAGAATTGTTCCAAGAATGAAGACTCTTATCCAGGGAAAATGAATAAATATATTACTTAAAATTTTTATTTAAATCGTCAATCAGAAAAATGATGAATACTGGATTTTTTGGAAAAAAGTCAGTTTATAAATGTATATAAGGTTTTATAGTGGTTTGTAAATTATATTTCTAGGAAACTCTTTCAACAAGTACGTGGAAACAAGGCGTAGATAATATCCCTTTATATCCTCTTTACCCAAACGTAACACACTAATCCATGAAACTCGCAGGTCCGACAGAGTTATCGGAAAAGCCACGTAAAATTTGTAAACAGTGAAAAAAAAAAATTTATTTTGATAATATCAAAACGAACGTTAATGTCGGTTAAATATTCACTTTTGATAGCTTTAGGTAATGGCTACGTGTTTAAAAAAGGATTGATATTGATTATTTTTTGTGTCTAAGAAGTAGATACGTCATTAGTTTTTCATTATTATTTGATTTTCCCAACTTGGCCGAACACCAGATGGAATTTTACTGGTTTTCTTTTTACGCTGAATATGTAGATTGATTTCTTTATACCATTTATATTTTGAAATATATTTTTAACTAGAATAATTTGGAGTCAAAATTTGATTAGCTGACTCAATTCCTTTTATTTTCTAAGTTCATCATAAGTAAAATAATATTCATGTTTGTACAGTTGAAAACATTTTTAAAGCTATCGATCAAATGATTATTGATGAATGAAGTGTATGATCGAATGCTAATTCTTTTCCAAGTGCTGTTTGGATTTTATTGTTTGCATGTTATGGCGTATTGTTTAGAAAACAACTGGTAATTTAAAAATTACTTTTCATACCAGTTGGGTCATATATGCTATTAGTTCTTTAAAAATACAGTCAACGATGTTTGTGCCAAAGTTCCATTATTTGCTTTTAATTGGTAATATTTAGCAAAATTCTACTTAAGACTATTGAAATACATTTACAAGTTAGAGTCATAAAAAAATGATAAAGTAAGTCCATTTCAGAAGTGAAGTCCAGATCTAGATTTGTAACAACAATATTGTAATACGTATAATTTGATAAATAATGAAGATAGAAGGAAAAAGCCGACTAAGTCCGGCTCGCACATCGAGGTTCCAGTACCTCGTTTGATGTGAAATTACTTTATCAAAACTTATCAGTAATATGGATTTCCTTGTGTAATATACATCTAATAACACCTAATATAATTAAGGAGAGGTGATGTATATAATACTGTGAATATCTCAATAACCTAAAGTCATAGTTATATTTATCCCACCACCATTTTGTAGGCTTCTAAAAACCCCATTTCCTAATTTTAAGTTCATCAGTTTCGGAAATGAAGAAGGCGCGAGTAATATTTCTTTTACATATTTTTTAGTTTATATCTGAAGATATGTTCTATAAAATCATGAAAAGAATATTTTTAGAATATTTTTGAATAAATTTGAATATTTGTGAATATGTGTTTCTATACCAAAATATTTTTGAGACTCTTATAACTAAGTCTTTTCAAAAGATAAATTGGATACTCCTAAAATTCCCGTATGAATATTTTTGAATATGTGTAACTATGCCAAATTTTTATATAGAGCGATTTCTCAGAAAAACAGCTGTGACGGACAGATACGTTAGTAATCTTATAATTTTTTTTCCTTTTGAGGTACGGAACCCGCTGTCATTAACATTTTGGTCTTAATTTAGGACTCAGTCATTAAATAATTAACAACAGAAACAAATTCTCAGTTAAAGAAATTTTTTTTCAATATAGATCTCGTCCCAATATCGTTCCCATTTTACTGATTGACTGTGTTTGAGATCGTAAAAAGTGGAACAGATTTTTTAAAGTTTTCTTGAGAAAAATTGAGAAAGAAAAATCTATATTTTAAAAAGAATCTGTGTTTTCCACTTGCGTTTTAACTCATTAGCATCGGGGTATTTAGAACTGCGCTTGACACGGGTGCGGAAAGATTTTACGTCTTTTCTTGTCAAATGGTCAAATCCCGCCAAAATAAAGAGGTATTTTGGCAGGATTCGATCCTCAGTAGAAACACGAATGACGTCATAGTACATGTTACAATTCTCATGTGTTAATAAATATTCATTTAATACGATATGGAAAAAAAATACTTTTATCTCATCCCTCAAAATCGCACCACAAAATGAAAATATTATTTTTTGTATGTAATGCCAGTAATTATACCACTATTTTATACGACTATGCTAAATTTCTACTTTTTATTGACATCCAAAATGTCACATGCATACATGAATTTTCCGTTTTTCTAATAACACGTAAGAAAAAGAAAAAATAATTTAAAATAACATAATTTTAAGAATTTAATAAGTAGTTTGAAAATATTATTATTGTTTGGTAAATATTATGACTTTTAAGTGAAAATATTTGGGCATTATTTCGTCACAATGAACGCAAAATGCAAATGAACAATTTTGGTAGGTAGTGCGTCGACAGTGGACAATTGCCAATTTTTGTCGAACAAGATTGGTGGCCGACTTTCCACCGACTCATAGCATACGTCAAGAGGCACGCGCTTCCGATTCGATTTTCTAGGACGAGTGCGTTTAAGTATTAAATATTATATGTCCTATTTTATTCGCATATTGTCGGATCGATTATTGTCAGTCGTCTGCATTATGCGGTAATTACACTAATATGTCAGTTCAGAGAGGCGCCATATTTTCCTATGTACATGATATGATACTGGGATCATATCAGTTAGTTATGATTCGATCCTCCAAATATCGTATCGACCGATCGCCTATGGAATGAAATAATTTTTGAATAAATACGATAGTTCATTCATTATTTATTTAAAACAGAATAATATACATATGCTATACAATAAAAAGTATATTATAAGTAGCTGGCAAGTAAGAAAAAACATAAAAATATTTGGTCCCATCATTTAAATATTTCGTCTACTTCGATAAGTTAGACTATTGTATTATTTCTGAAAAAGTTTTTGGCAGTTGTTTTTTGTAATCAATGGTTATGAAAATTGTCCGGATCTAAGCAGATGATAGGATCACGAATACATTTAAATCTATCTACAGTCAAACTTCAAAATGTAATCATCCATCATCTAGAACACTAAGTTACCGTATGGAGGTAAATAAACAAAACACAGTCTGTCGGTGCCCGCCGCCAATCGCCCAGTAAACATATCAAATATTTAGTTAAAAAAATTGGACAATTTAATTGACTGTGCGACTTGGTTGTATTATAGATGCGATCCATTTGAATCGAGCAATTCGATCTGACATTAGTACGTCTGCATCGATCCAATCCTGTATCACATTTGTTTATATCGATCTAAAATATTGAAGTATCGTATGATATTTTATCGATACTTGAAACTCGGATTGAGTCTTGAAATCATATGTCAGTCCAATAAGCATGATTATTGAAAGCTTTAATGGTTGTATTAGTGTATTCTTTTGTTATACTATAATAATACGAATGGAACGATGGATATGGGTAATTTATATGTCAGTCCAATAAGCATAATTATTGAAAGCTTTAATGGTTGTATTAGTGTATACTTTTGTTACGCGATATTAATGCGAATGGAACGATGAATATGGGTAAATTACTTCAAAATTGCGCTCGCAAATGATCTTACCCCAAATTTGAAAATGCGCCAAGGTTTACTCAATTTGCTGAAGCACTTCGAGCCCGAATGAAAGTAATATTGATGAAATTATTAACGAAATGGCCGGCTGAATGTTTGCAAAGTATAAATTGGACGAGGCCAACGGCGGCGAGCGCAAAGGGAGGGAGAGAGGCCAAGCAAGTGTGACGAAGATAAATTGTGGTCGTTGACGGAATATGTTGACCTTGTCGAGGCGATGACTTTCAATACGACTTTTAGCCACAGTTGAGGGGGAAGATTGAATTATGAATTTTGAATGTAGCAAGGGTCAAAGGCGGAAATGACACGAGATTACAAGTTGCGGTTTTACCCGTCGGCGGCGTGGGCGTCTCCGCCCTAAAGATTCCTTTCTCTGTGTAGAGAGTTGCCGATGCATTTTCAGAAACTGATTCTCTTCGGGTTTTCTTTGGAAATTTGTGAGACGAATCGCCATGTACGCAAGGTCTTACCATTTAGGTGTATAGTTATACTGTAAATCGTAACGACTTTATTATTAACTATGATTTATTTTAAGTACGCAGGAGCTCGTATGTTTTCATTACAAAGAATCCCTTATTCAAAATGATCATCTAATTTTGGGCAGGGAAGTAAAGTATTTAGTGGTCGACGTGTAGCTTCGGTACAATACAAATATCCGACTCTAGTTTTTTTTCTAATACGGATGTTTATTTTCAATATGAATGAGAAGTAAAAGATAGAAATCTGGGAGGGGAGGGGCGGTTAATTAAAATTTTTGATGAGGAGTAAGGGGGAGGATATTGACATAATATCAAAATAACCAAGCGTTTTATCTCCATTTCTATTGACTGATTAATACATTTGTTATATACAAAAAACATCCTGGTTTTTTTAAAAGAATATCAGCGTATTTTTTTTCTGTATATTTTTAAAGGAGCTTTCGTGTCGTCCCCATCACACGAGATTGGAAACTAATAAAGCCTGATTCTCTGTTCATCAGCCTCCAAAGAATGGAGCTGTTTTCTTAAAGAAAAGCGAGAGAGAGCATCAGTTAGCTCTGCTAGATTGATATGGAATATGTTTCAATAAGGCTTTTTACTTTATCAAATTTTAATGTTGGGGATTATTCTGGTTAAGAATTAATGGAGCAACGATAATTGATTTTTCTTGGGTCTTTAGATTAGAGAAGTAAATTTGCATTTTTTCCGACCTTTTTAATTGATGATGGGTGGTGGGAAGTTTAAACCAGAATAACAGAAACTATTTTATATGTATTTTGTTTTCCTTGCATATCGTAAACTGGAAAAACTTTCTGCAATACCATGGAAATGTAAATGATTCTACCTTCTATACTTGTTGAATTTTATAATATTTTCTCGGGCAATAATTGCAAACGTTTTTGAAAATGTAGTGAAATGTAGTGTTAAGAAGAAAATGTAGTGTTATTAAAGTTTATGTTTGTTATGAACTTAAACCCTTTTAGTCTCACGAAACCTAACTCATATTCTTCATGGCATTCACTTGAATGAGTGATAACAACACTTTGATTCAATAACAATCTGTGTTGACTGTGTCACCTTCATTTATAAAAACAACGAAATTTCCTATTGGATCACTTTGTCACCCATCTGTCTTCCTATTTGTCCGTGAAGATCTTTCTTCGGTAACGGCTAGAGGTGTCGAATTAAAATTAATTGCTAACACTAAGACCTGCGAGCCCATAGCCTTGGAAAAAAGTTTATGTGTGATCTCAATACAATAAAAGTTACTGAATTACAAGTAAAGGAAAAATTAGTTTCTAATTGTTTTAGAACTATTTAGTGCCAAATTTATATTTTTGATTCTTTGATTTTTTAGGGTTTCACAATGGAAAAAGTGCTATTGTAATTTTATCATGTTCATATGTGAGTCCGGCCGTTTGCTATACCCTTGCAGTTTAGTTTGTAATTAAGGCTTTAGTTGGCACATTACGCAAGAACCACTGAAGGGAACATCATTGCGTTAAATGATAGATTCTGTCGGATTGGTGAATTCTAAGATAACTTGTAGGCTTTGTTTCATTGTAATAATCAAACTAAAAAATAAAATATGTTCATTTGTAAGTTCAATACAAACTGCACTACATCAAAAAAAAAATATTTCGTAATTATTATAGATCTCGTCACGTTTATTTTAATATCGAATTGATTGAATATTTTCCAAAAGTCCCGCGTAAGAAATAATGGGTATGATATTAAAAACTATGATATTTAGAACGACTTTAACAGCGGTAATCTAAGTAAGTTTGTAATACTCTTTCATAATTTTGACTTTAGCATTTGCGGAGATAGAGGCAGGGGGCATATTTTGTGGGCATTTTTTATGTTTCTCGACGTATTTTATGTAGAATTTATAAAATAAAAATAATTTTAGAATGTTTTCCATGATATATGAAATAAAAAAAACTATTTCTGATACATTTATTTACCCCCATTTAAAATTGTCTTATTATTATTAGTTATTGAAGTATATGCGGGTATAATATCAAAATAACTAGGCCAAATCTCTACGTGAAACTTTTTTATTATAAACTGCAAAAATATAAAATTTGCGTAATGATAAAAAATATTAACCTGTAAGGATTGCAATTCAGCTAGTTTTCAAGCGTATTTCTATGAAAAATTTAAAGGTGATAAGTTTCATAACTTCATTATTTTTTTTTCTTTCGTATGCCATGTAGAGTATCAACTAAAAGAAGAAGTCATATAGATTCTTAAATCAATGATTTTAAGAGATACTGTCGAAAATTTCTGCAGAAAATATGATTACTGCAGCCCGATATCACCAAAATTGTAAAAGCTAATATTAAGACCAAAACCTGCTAATCTCGAGTGGAAATAGCACCACGAAGGTTCGCAAATTAAGGTCGCATATTTAAAAAATGTATAACTCCACGTGAAATTAGAAATCGTCAATTTCTAAATTTTTCCCTTAAATGTATTTGAAAAACTCTTATTAGACCGACTTTTAAGATTGTTGGTCGGCTGGAAGTATCTTACAAGGTTTGATGATCAGTGATCAAGACTATGGGTATAAATAAAGAAATATCTCCTACTGTATCTTCCACAGCTACATATTTAAAAAAAGAATGCATAATTTCAAATAGAATCAGAAATCATTGATTTTTAGATTTTCCCCTTTACTTGTGCTGTAAGACCTTCGATTTCTACCGGAAGTATCCTATATTCCTATAAGATATTTCCGGTTTATGATTAGTGGGTAATTCCATGGTAAAAGTGAAAAAAATAAGCTTTTAAGGGTCGTATCTTTTTGTTGCGTGCACCAAAAATCCAAAATGTTTGCAGTAATATAAGGCTGTAGGCTACAGTACAGATATTAATTTCAACTTAAGATAAACGACAAACGGACAGACGAACTAAGAACAAAATAAACCCTAAAAACAGCATTATGATAAGTAAGGTAAAATATAGATACATTTTACCAGAAAAGCATAACAATGAATTGAAGATGTCTGAGAAGTTTACGATATTTCCAAGCCCATAAACATGTGTTTGGCGACATATTCACACGGTGATAAATATCTAATGACTGGTTTCTAAGGTACACTTGACAGCTCTTTATCTATTCAATATCTCTATTGAATCGACAACTTGTCAAAAATGGATCCGATGGCGAGTTGTTTATTCGATAAGCTCCTGTTAAGTTAACTGAAAAAGGTTTATTTATTCTATGACAGGAGCTGTCATACATGGAACTGACATTAACTCTAACCTTTTCGTGTCATTTTTTCAAATTTGTATTTTTGTAATTACTTAAAATTAAATATGGATTATGTAGCTATAAATTTAATTACTTCATTAAAATCTTATTAAGGTATTATTTATTTTACTAGCGTGACCCGTGCGAAGTCTTCGCATTATTATTTATTCAACAGATCAAACAAATATTTTACTAAAATTGACATATAGAGGCACAAGTATCAAAAGCATTGAGCTAAAGCGCCACTTTATTTATACGTGAGTGGATTTGAAATTAAACAAAAATTTTACCGACCGTCAATGATATTGACGTTGAGCCGTTAGATGGCAGCATTGCTGTTTTGTGTATATAATTTTAATAATTAATTAATTTGTAAAATCAATAGCAATAATAAATTTTTTAGTTGTGGATGCCGGTAGAGCAAGCAATTATCTATAAAATGATATATAATTTATGTGGATTAGTTGTGAGGTTTTTTCTAAAAAGGGAGAGTAACATCTTAAAACCTTAGCGTATTAATATATATGATGATGATATATAATATCTCAATTTTCAGAAAATTGAGAAATTGTTAGAAATCACTTCGAAATATTTACTATGCAACGTTTATGTTGAAAGAATTAATAATAAAATAGTTCCATTAATACGTTGTAAATATACATTATTAGTCAATGTTGGATTATTAACTTGAACAGGAGAGTATGTAATTTGAGGAATATGAATCGACATAGGAATATATGAACTTTGATAACACCACACAGCACACAAAAACAACAGCAGAAAAAATTTTTTAAAAATACCCGTGAAAATTGCAAATTGACTGAAGGGTGGTTTGCTCTGTTGTCATTTTAAATACGTCTGAAACATTTGTGGATGTAATTATTACAAACCCTTAGGAAGTACCTTTAGTTTAATGGTAAATTGTTGTTAGATCAAAAACGGCCTCCGTGTTAGAAAAATATATTTTTTTAGTTTTAGAATAATTTCCAAATAAAATACAATGCTGAAGTGAACAATGAAAGATACCAATAATAGTTCGTATGGTGTTGCGCAGAATTGTTCCAAGAATGAAGACTCTTATCCAGGGAAAATGAATAAATAAATTACTTAAAATTTTTATTTAAATCGTCAATCAGAAAAATGATGAATACTGGATTTTTTGGAGAAAAGTCAGTTTATAAATGTATATAAGGTTTGATAGTGGTTTGTAAATTATATTTCTAGGAAACTCTTTCAACAAGTATGTGGAAACAAGGCGTAGATAATATCTCTTTATATCCTCTTTACCCAAACGTAACACACTAATCCATGAAACTCGCAGGTCCGACAGAGTTATCAGAAAAGTCACGTAAAATTTGTAAACAGCGAAAAAAACATTTATTTTGATAATATCAAAACGAACGTTAATGTGGGTTAAATATTCACTTTTGATAGCTTTAGGTAATGGCTACGTGTTTAAAAAAGGATTGATATTGATTATTTTTTGTGTCTAAGAAGTAGATACGTCATTAGTTTTTCATTATTATTTGATTTTCCCAACTTGGCCGAACACCAGATGGAATTTTACTGGTTTTCTTTTTACGCTGAATATGTAGATTGATTTCTTTATACCATTTATATTTTGAAATATATTTTTAACTAGAATAATTTGGAGTCAAAATTTGATAAGCTGACTCAATTCCTTTTATTTTCTAAGTTCATCATAAGTAAAATAATATTCATGTTTGTACAGTTGAAAACATTTTTAAAGCTATCGATCAAATGATTATTGATGAATGAAGTGTATGATCGAATGCTAATTCTCTTCCAAGTGCTGTTTGGATTTTATTGTTTGCATGTTATGGCGTATTGTTTAGAAAACAACTGGTATTTTAAGAATTACTTTTAACACCGATTTAATCACATATGCTATTAGTTCTCTAAAAATACAGTCAACGATGTTCGTGCCAAAGTTCTATTATTTGCTTTTAATTGGTAATATTGAGCAAAATTCTACTTAATACTATTGAAATACATTTACAAGCTAGAGTCATAAAAAAATGATAAAGTAAGTCCATTTCAGAAGTAAAGTTCAGATCTAGATTTGTAACAACAATATTGTAATACTTATAATTTGATAAATAATGGGCATATAAGAAAAAAGCCGACCAAGTCCAGTATATCGAGGGTCCAGTACCTCGTTTGATGTGAAATTACTTTATCAAAACTCATCAGTAATATGGATTTCCTTGTGTAATATATATCTAATAACATCTAATATAATTAAGGAGAGTTGATGTATATAATATTGTTAATATCTCAATAATCTAAAGTCATAGTTATATTTATCCCACCACCATTTTGTAGGCTTCTAAAAACCCCATTTCCTAATTTTAAGTTCATCAGTTTCGGAAGATCAGAAGGCGCGAGTAATGTTTCTTTTACATATTTTTTAGTTTATATCTGAAGATATACTCTATAAAATCATGAAAAGAATATTTTTAAGACCCAAGAATAATTTTAGAATATTTTTTCATATGAATATTTGTGAATATGTGATTCTATACCAAAATATTTTTGAGATCGTTATAACTAAGGCTTTCCAAAAGATAAATAGCCAGTTCCCAAAATTTCCATATGAGTATTTTTTAATATGTGTTACTATGCTAAAATATTTTTGAGATTCTTATAACTAAGCCTTTCAAAAGATAATTCGGCGATTCCTAAAATTCCGATATGAATATTTTTGAATATGTGTTACTACGCCAAAATATTTTTAAGACCCTTGTAACTAAACCTTTTCAAAAGATAATTTGGATAGTCCTGAAATTTCCGTATGAATATTTTTAAATATGTGTAATTTTTACATAGAGCGATTTCTAGCGATTTCTATGCCAAATTTTTACATAGAGCGATTTCTCAGAAAAACAGATGTGACGGGCAGACACGTTAGTAATCTTATGAAGGTTTTTCTTTTTAAGGTACGGAACCCGCTGTCATTAACATTGTGGTTGTAATTTAGGACTCGGTAGTTAAATAATTAAACAAAAAAACAACAGAAACAAATTCTCACTTAAAGAAATTTTTTGTTAATGTAGATCTCGTTTCAATATTTCCTATTTTACTGGTTGACTGTGTTTGAGATCGTAAGTTTTCTTGAGAAAAATTGAGAAAGAAAAATCTATATTTTAAAAAAATCTGTATTTTCCACTTGCGTTTTAACTCATTAGCATCGGGGGTGTTTAGAACTGCGCTTGACACGGGTGCGGAAAGATTTTACGTCTTTTCTTGTCAAATGGTCAAATCCCGCCAAAATAAAGAGGTATTTTGGCAGGATTCGATCCTCAGTAGAAACACGAATGACGTCATAGTACATGTTACAATTCTCATGTGTTAATAAATATTCATTTAGTACGATATGGAAAAAAAATACTTTTATCTCATCCCTCAAAATCGCACCACAAAATGAAAATATTATTTTTTGTATGTAATGCCAGTAATTATACCACTATTTTATACGACTATGCTAAATTTCTACTTTTTATTGACATCCAAAATGTCACATGCAAAAGCACCAAAGTGACTTCTTGAATTTTCCGTTTTTCTAATAACACGTAAGAAAAAGAAAAAATAATTTAAAATAACATAATTTTAAGAATTTAATAAGTAGTTTGAAAATATTATTATTGTTTGGTAAATATTATGACTTTTAAGTGAAAATATTTGGGCATTATTTCGTCACAATGAACGCAAAATGCAAATGAACAATTTTGGTAGGTAGTGCGTCGACAGTAGCCAATTGCCAATTTTTGTCGAACAAGATTGGTGGCCGACTTTCCACCGACTCATAGCATACGTCAAGAGGCACGCGCTTCCGATTCGATTTTCTAGGACGAGTGCGTTTAAGTATTAAATATTATATGTCCTATTTTATTCGCATATTGTCGGATCGATTATTGTCAGTCGTCTGCATTATGCGGTAATTACACTAATATGTCAGTTCAGAGAGGCGTCATATTTTCCTATGTACATGATATGATACTGGGATCATATCAGTTAGTTATTATTCGATCCTCCAAATATCGTATCGACCGATCGCCTATGGAATGAAATAATTTTTGAATAAATACGATAGTTCATTCATTATTTATTTAAAACAGAATAATATACATATGCTATACAATAAAAAGTATATTATAAGTAGCTGGCAAGTAAGAAAAAACATAACAATATTTGGTCCCATCATTTAAATATTTCGTCTACTTCGATAAGTTAGACTATTCTATTATTTCTGAAAAAGTTTTTGGCAGTTGTTTTTTGTAATCAATGGTTATGACAAATGGTCCGGATCTAAGCAGATGATAGGATCACGAATACATTTAAATCTATCTACCGTCAAACTTCAAAATGTAATCACCCATCATCTAGAAAACTAAGTTACCGTATGGAGGTAAATAAACAAAACACAGTCTGTCGGTGCCCGCCGCCAATCGCCCAGTAAACATATCAAATATTTAGTTAAAAAAATTGGACAATTTAATTGACTGTGCGACTTGGTTGTATTATAGATGCGATCCATTTGAATCGAGCAATTCGATCTGACATTAGTACGTCTGCATCGATCCAATCCTGTATCACATTTGTTTATATCGATCTAAAATATTGAAGTATCGTATGATATTTTATCGATACTTGAAACTCGGATTGAGTCTTGAAATCATATGTCAGTCCAATAAGCATGATTATTGAAAGCTTTAATGGTTGTATTAGTGTATACTTTTGTTATGCGATAATAATACGAATGGAACGATGGATATGGGTAATTTATATGTCAGTCCAATAAGCATGATTATTGAAAGCTTTAATGGTTGTATTAGTGTATTCTTTTGTTATACTATAATAATACGAATGGAACGATGAATATTGGTAAATTACATTAAATTCATTGAAATTAACTTCAAAATTGCGCTCGCAAATGATCTTACCCCAAATTTGAAAATGCGCCAAGGTTTACTCAATTTGCTGAAGCAGTTCGAGCCCGAATGAAAGTAATATTGATGAAATTATTAACGAAATGGCCGGCTGAATGTTTGCAAAGTATAAATTGGACGAGGCCAACGGCGGCGAGCGCAAAGGGAGGGAGAGAGGCCAAGCAAGTGTGACGAAGATAAATTGTGGTCGTTGACGGAATATGTTGACCTTGTCGTGGCGATGACTTTCAATACGACTTTTAGCCACAGTTGAGGGGGAAGATTGAATTATGAATTTTGAATGTAGCAAGGGTCAAAGGCGGAAATGACACGAGATTACAAGTTGCGGTTTTACCCGTCGGCGGCGTGGGCGTCTCCGTCCTAAAGAGTTCCTTTCTCTGTGTAGAGAGTTGCCGATGCATTTTCAGAAACTGATTCTCTTCGGGTTTTCTTTGGAAATTTCTGAGACGAATCGCCATGTAAGCAAGGTCTTACCATTTAGGTGTACAGTTATACTGTAAATCGTAACGACTTTATCATTAACTATGATTTATTTTAAGTACGCAGGAGCTCATATGTTTTCATTTTGAAGAATCCCTTATTTAAAATGATCACCTAATTTTGGGCAGGGAAATAAAGTATTTAGTGATCGACGTGTAGTTTCGGTACAATGCGGATATCCGATTCTAGTTTTTTTTTCTAATACGGATGTTTATTTTCAATTTGAATGAGAAGTAGAAGATAGGAATGTGGGGGCGGGGGCGGTTAATAAAATTTTTTGATGAGGAGTAAGGGGGATTTTGACATAATATCACACTAACCAAGCGTTTTATCTCCATTTTTATTGACTGATATATTTGCTATCATTAATGTATTTATAATAATATATAATAAATGTATTTAAGCATTTATATACAAATATACAAAAACACCCTGGTTTTTTTAAACGAATATCAGTGTATTTTTTTCGTATATTTGTAAGGGAGCTTTCGTTTCGTCCCCATCACACGAGATTGGACTCTAATAAAGCCTGCTTCTCTGTTCATCAGCCTCCAAATAATGAAGCTGTTTTCTTAAAGCAAAGCGAGAGAGAGAGTCAGTTAGCTTTGCTAGATTGACATGGAATATGTTTCAATAAGGCTTTTTACTTTATCAAATTTTAATATTGGGGATTGCTCGGGTTAAGAATTAATGGAGCTACGAAAATTGATTTTTCTTGGGTCTTTGGGTTAGAGAAGTAAATTTTCATTATTTTCAAACTTTTTAATTGATGATGTAATAAAGAAAATGGCGGTGGGAAGTTTAAACCCAGAATAACAGAAGCTATTTTATACATATTTTGTTTTCCTTGCATATTCTAAACTGGAAAAAATTTCTGCAATACCATGGAAATGTAAATGAGTCTACCTTCTATACTTGTTGAATTTTATAATATTTTGTCGGGCAATAATTGCAAACGTTTTTGAAAATGTAGTGAAATGTAGTGTTAAGAAGAAAATGTAGTGTTATTAAAGTTTATGTTTGTTATGAACTTAAACCCTTTTAGTCCCACAAAACCTAACTCATTATCTTCATGGCCGTCGATCACTTGAATGAGTGATAACAACAGTTTGATTCAATAACAATCTGTGTTGACTGTGTCACCTTCATTTATAACAACAAGAAAATCTTCTATTGGATCACTTTGTCACCCGTCTGTCTTCCTATTTGTCCGTGAAGATCTTTCTTCGGTAACGGCTAGAGGTATCGAATTAAAATTAATAGCTAACACTAAGACCTGCGACCCCATAGCCTTGGAAAAAAGTTTATGTGTGATCTCAATACAATAAAAGTTACTGAATTACAAGTAAAGGAAAAATTATTTTCTAATTGTTTTAGAACTGTTTAGCGCCAAATTTATATTTTTGATTTTTTGATTTTTTAGGGTTTCACAATGGAAAAAGTGCTATTGTAATTTTATCATGTTCATATGTGAGTCCGGCCTTTTGCTATACCCTCGCAGTTTAGTTTGTAATTAAGGTTTTAATTGGCACATTACGCAAGAACCCCTGAAGGGAACATAATTGCGTTAACTGATAGATTCTGTCGGATTGGTGAATTCTAAGATAACGTAAAAGCTTTGTTTCATTGTAATAATCAAACTAAAAAATAAAATATGTTCATTTGTAAGTTCAATACAAACTGCACTACTTCAAAAAAATGTTATTTCGTGATTATTATAGATCTCGTCACGTTTATTTTAATAATGAATTGATTGAATATTTTCTAAAAGTCCCGCGAAAGAAATCATGGTATTAAAAACTATGATATTTAGAACCATTTTAACAGCCCTGCGGTAATCTAAGTAAGTTTCTAATACTCTTTCATAATTTTGACTTTAGCATTTGCGGAGATAGAGGCAGGGGGCATATTTTGTAGAGATTTTTTATGTTTCTGGACGTATTTTATGTAGAATTTATAAAATAAAAATAATTTTAGAATGTTTTCCATGATATATGAAATAAAAAAAAACTATTTCTGATACATTTATTTACCCCCATTTAAAATTGCCTTATTATTATTAGTTATTGAAGTATATGCGGGTATAATATCAAAATAACTAGGCCAAATTTCTACGAGAAACTTTTTTATCATAAACCGTTAGACGCAAAAATATAAAATTTGCATTATGATAAAAAATATTAACCTATATGGATTGCAATTCAGCTAGTTTTCAAGCGTATTTCTATGAAAAATTTAAAGGTGATAAGTTTCATAACTTCATTATTTTTTTTTCTTTCGTATGCCATGTAGAGTACCAACTAAAAGAAGAAGTCATATAGATTCTTAAATCAATGATTTTAAGAGATACTGTCGAAAATTTCTGCAGAAAATATGATTACTGCAGCCATATATCACCAAAATTGTAAAAGCTAATATTAAGACCAAAACCTGCTAATCTCGAGTGGAAATAGCACCACGAAGGTTCGCAAATTAAGGTCGCATATTTAAAAAATGTATAACTCCACGTGAAATTAGAAATCGTCAATTTCTAAATTTTTCCCTTAAATGTATTTCAAAAACTCTTATTAGACCGACTTTTAAGATTGCAGGTCGGCTGGAAGTACCTTACAAGGTTTGATGATCAGTGATCAAGACTATGGGTATAAATAAAGAAATATCTCCTACTGTATCTTCCACAGCTACATATTTAAAAAAAGAATGCATAATTCCAAATAGAATCAGAAATCATTGATTTTTAGATTTTCCCCTTTACTTGTGCTGTAAGACCTTCGATTTCTACCGGAAGTATCCTATATTCCTATAAGATATTTCCGGTTTATGATTAGTGGGTAATTTCATGGTAAAAGTGAAAAAAAAAGCTTTTAAGGGTCGTATCTTTTTGTTGCGTGCACCAAAAATCCAAAATGTTTGCAGTAATATATGGCTGTAGGCCACAGTACAGATATTAATTTCACACAGACGAACTAAGAACAAAATAAACCCTAAAAACAGCATTATGATAAGTAAGGTAAAATATAGATAAATTTTACCAGAAAAGCATAACAATGAATTGAAGATGTCTGAGAAGTTTACGATATTTCCAAGCCCATAAACATGTGTTTGGCGACATATTCACACGGTGATAAATATCTAATGACTGGTTTCTGAGGTACACTTGACAGCTCTTTATCTATTCAATATCTCTATTGAATCGACAACTTGTCAAAAATGGCGACCCGATGGCGAGTTGTTTATTCGATAAGCTCCCGTTAAGTTAAATGAAGAAGGTTTATTTATTCTATGACAGGAGCTGTCATACATGGAACTACATTAACTCTAATCTTTTCGTGTCATTTTTTCAAATTTGTATTTTTATAATAACTTAAAATTAAATATGGATTGTGTAGCTATAAATTCAATTACTTCATTAAAATCTTATTAAGGTATTATTTATTTTATATATAATATCTCAATGTTCAGAAATTTGAGAAATTGTTAGAAATCACTTCGAAATTGTTAGAAATCGCTTCGAAATATTTACTATGCAACGTTTATGTTGAAAGAATTAATAATAAAATAGTTCCACTAATACGTTGTAAATATACATTATTAGTCAATGTTGGATTATTAACTTGAACAGGAGAGTATGTAATTTGAGGAATATGAATCGACATAGGAATATATGAACTTTGATAACACCACACAGCACACAAAAACAACAGCAGAAAAAAAATTTAAAAAATACCCGTGAAATCCATTATAATATTTGACCTTCAGCTGACAATGATTTAACTCCCAGTCTTGGAAAAACCCGCCTCTTTATGTTTACAGCCAGTAAAGGGGCGGTAAAAACCTAAACCCTTGCCTGACCCAGCGAGTGGCACCGAGTCCACTCACCCAACCACAGCCTAGTTAGGCCCGGCCTAGGGCTTTATAAAGTAAGTTTTTCACCGTTAGTTTTGCTGTTGTCAGATAAACATCAATTTTAACTTTTTTAAGGTGGCGGCTCAATTAAGTAGACATCGCCAAGGTTATTAAAAAAATTAGATTTTTAAATAAATTTTAATTCCGTAATTAATATTAACGCACCTAAGGTAATATTCTATTTCGAATTTACTGTATTGATATTGTATTTTATTAAAAAATACGTTTAAAAATGTATTTCTAAGATAGAGCCGTCTAGTGGTGTGCAGGGGAAATGTTTATCGAACCGATAGTTATCAATGAAACGAAATAGTGCTCAGAAACGTATTTATAGCTATTTGCAATTTATCGAACCAAAAGCTTTAATGAACCAGTAACTATGGAAAAGATATTCTGTATCCTCAGAAACCTGCCATAAATAGTTTTATGGAAATATTATGTACTTTTAAATGTTCTTAGATTTAAGCGTTTACAGAAACCTTGTAGAGTATGTTATACTCCTATTTAACAAGTTTTTTCACTTTAAATATGTTCTTATTTCTTTCAGTTAAGTTTGTTTCATTCTAAATTGCTAACAATATGAAACCAAGACTTTAATAAACTCTGAAATCACGATATAGGGTAAAATTGTCTATATTGGACCAGTTAGGGAATTTTTCAATTAGTTCAAAAAGTAACAAAGTAAATATAATAATGTATTTACAGTGGGTAGCGGTATAAATTGGTTTTCTTATATATTAATCTCGGAACTACAGTCGCATTATAAGCAGCGTGATTAAAAAAAGTTTCAGTCGGTAGAATTTAGGCTACCAGTCTCTTTATTTGTATCGGGTGGTTCCTAATCCGTACTTAGCGTTAAAAGTACATATTATAATCAAATATTTATTTATTGAATTAACAAATATAACGTTTAATCAGACTTTATATTTTGATTAGTCTTCTATCAAAGGAATTTTTTTCTTTTATATTACAATTACATTTTTGTAGGAACTACTTAACTTAAATAATATACAGATCAACAATTTCTCTTAAATTGTTAAAAATAAGAAAATTAACTAAAAATCAAAATATCTATTAAACATATTAAAGAAATATATACTTTTGTTAGTAAATATTTTGAACATAATATAAGAGATCGAATAAAAAGACCTTCAAATACTTTGACTTACAACCATCTTAATAAAGTTATTAAATAAAAATGGAAAAAAAAATGTTTCTTTACTGATATTAGAACTATCGGTTAATTAAACTATAAAAACCTATCAAATAACGTAATTAAAAGTAACAGAAAACAAATGTAACATGAAACTAACACGGGAAGAATATTTACCAGTTCACATCAATGATAGCCTAACTATCCATAATCATGATCTTATTAAAAATAGTGAAAATGACAAAAAATATTATTAAATTTTCTCTTTTTTAACCATTTTGAACAAATGTCAGGATTATCACTACAATATTCGTGATACCACCTTCGGTATCGCACACATTCCACTTCAGGACCTTTTTTATCACAGTAGTAACCATTGCAAAGTCCACAGTAATTTTCTTCATCAGATGAAGCATTATCATCCGGCTTGGTTCAGGATTTGTTCGTAACCATTTTCGATCGCCTCAATTAAGTAGCCACCAAATGGCTAGAAAAATATAACATCTCCTTTAGATGTTGTAATCTGTGGGTCGTGTGACCTGGTAATTGAAGTAAAATAACTCCATTTTCTGTCGCAAGTCCTAAAGCTTGTAAACTTTTGGAGTCCGTAGTATAGCCACCTAAAAGCAGTAGCACTTTATTGTCAATTGATGGCTTCACAGTATTAATGAAGTGTCGCGGCCATTTAACAAATAACTCGCTGTTAATGTATCCAGACTCGGAATTTTTAAGAATACTTTCTGGTGGAGCACCTTGCTCAAGCAAAGGTATGTATCTCACTCTCTTGAAAATAATCATGAAAGGCACAAAATGTCCACAAGCGCTGGCACAGTACGCTACAGTTGTGTTTACCCATCTTTCTCCACTTATAGTGATCCCGATTCTTCTTTTACTCCTTTGACCAATTATTTTTTTAGTTTTTTTCTGCACAGTAGAAAAACCAGACTCATCAATTTTGTATATTTTATCTGCACTTTTATACACATATCAAAAAACGCCATGATATTTTTGCAATTGAATCCTTTGGCCTTGTTCATTAATATGGCCTCGGACTGGCGAACACTAATTTGGGGATTTCGCCGCATAAACGCATAAAACCAATTTTTCCCGCTCGTTTGGCTTTCTCGTTAAATTGTGTAGGATTGCATTTTTGTCAGTAATTTCATAAGCAAGCTTCTGAACATCTTTTATAGTTAATCTAAATATGTGCTTTTTCAGGTTTCAAATGTGAGCCACGATTTTTTTTTCTAATTCATTACTGAAAATCGTTGGTCTTTCTTTCTAGACTGCGCTCTCGTTTACATACTTATTAGTATTATTCGCCATATGTTAAAGGTTTTGGTATGTTAAAAGTTTGTTTGGTTTTGGTATGTTAAAAGTTTGAGTGCATTCGTTTATGCCCATCAGTTTTTGCTTAATCATATTCAATGAATTTTGGAGATCTTCTTTTGTCCATTGATAATATTTTCCATTTGATAACATCTATAAAAAAACTAAAGAAAACTATTATAAAATGTCTTATATTCCTATATTGGACCGGTACAATTTCAGGAACACTATGTTGGTATATATTAGGTAACTCACTGATTTTTTTTCAATGAAGCTCTCAAAATAACTCCAAAAGTAATGGCCAGAACTCATAAAAAAGACACCTTAACTATAATGCTTTTCAATAAAAATATTGAAATATACTGGGTACTTACATCTACTATATAATTACGTTATGCACACCATCAAAAAATTAGAATAACTGATTAGAAAAAATATTTTTCACTCTAACGACACTCTGTGCAGCGATATAGAACTCAAAATGGCGGTGCGTTTATAGTGTTGTAGCACATGTATTTAATGTTACCAGAACAACAAAAAAATACATAACCGTTTAGTAGAAATCTCTGCGGTACAACTTAAGCAACTTAACCCTATAGCGACGATATATTTTAAGAAATTTATTTTTACTCTTCACAAACTCTTCACAAAGTAATCAAACTCTTGCGCCACTACAATTTAAAAAATTGAGAAGTTGAATATTACGGGAAAGTGGAAAATTCAGATATAATCTATATGCTGGTATTGTAAGTAGTGACAACTAAATCAGTATAGGAAGTTATTATGCATCAAGACCTAAAGCTTCCTCAACGACAAAAGGAACAGAATCTTTTAACTTAGCGACAAAGTTATGGGAGCAAAACATAAAGTGTGGAGCTTGTTTCGTATATGATTGCAATAAAATGGGGTAGTTATAATGGTATCAGGTAATATGCCCCTTTACCAATGCTGCATGCCTAACCACAACTATTATAAATAACCTGAATAAAATTTCTGTATAAATAATATTTTAAAAAGGATTTTTCGGAGCTTTTTAAGTACAACGTAATGAAAATGAAGTGAAATAACTTCCGTGACAGCCCTTCATAAACCATGACGAAACATTTTTCACATGTCCCATAAAGTTTATGCCTCACATCAACATAATATATTGTTTCGCATAGTTCGCGCAAAATATTAAGCATTTATTCAGCGAACCCATTCCCCTCGCGTCGACACAAATCATGAGCTCCGCGACAACTCGGCACACACTCAACGGTGTATCGTCAGAAAGTTAACGCCGACTCTGCGCTCTACCGTCGGCCGCATCGGAGATACAGCCGGAAGGAAGCGCAGAAACGAGAACAAAGCCTTCCCACGGGATTCCACCCTACTTCCGGTTCGCCCCCTCCGCCCCGCTTTAATCCAAAATTGTCTTCTCTGCGCCCTGGATTGTTCTGGAATTGGGCGTGTGTTTACACGAGACGGCTTTGTTACGCTCGTATTAAATTATTTTGAAATACCAATTAATCTGTATTATAATTTATTTATATAACTTTATTGCTCACTTTGAAAGCTAAGTTAGGTTATTGTTATAGTAATAATTACTTGCAACCTATTAAAAAATAACAAGTGTGAAATATTACGATGATTGATACAGACTAGTTAATGAGATTAACCAAGAAATAAAAATTTACAAATACAAATAGATATGTATCAGAGACACAAATACGATATAACATTAAATAAAAAAATCTCGTCAGAGATAAGGAGATAATAAAAGACGCGATATAAAAATAATTTCACTAGTAGATAATCGTCAGGTAAATAAATTTCAGACGACTTTTGACATCATTTCGATATTATGTTGATAATATCGAAATAATGTCAAAAGTCGTCTTTTTTCTCCGAAATAGATATTTTTTCTGCGATTTTGGAACGTTACAGAGTTTTCTAAAATCTCTGCTAAGGTATATAAAGAGTGTAGAGTTTGGTTTTCAGTTCAGTTATTAATTGAGTTCCGTAAATAAAGGATGAAAAAATATGTAAGTTTCACGAAGAGAAAAGTGCTCCTGTTTAATAAATTCGAAGGTACTCTTGTTTCGTCAATATGCGATTTATGAATGACAATGGGTGAAGGTGTACGAGTATTTTACTGCTACGCAGTCAATCATTGGTTTCAAAGATTCAAAAGAGATAATATCGAAAATATTCCAGATTAAGTTTGGTTATCTGGTAAGGCCACTCTAAAGCTCTTGCACTGCAATAGAAAAAGCACTTTAAGCTTTGTGAAAGAAGAGAAAATATTCTATTTGTCTTCCATATTTAATGAAGAACGCGTAGTATTTTTATTACTATGCATAAATGTGTACACACACAACCAAGCATACATTCCAAAAATTCAAAAGAGAAAATAGGAAAAACATTGCAGATTAGGTTTTCATACTTTAAGAGAAAAAAATATTTTATGCTTTAAAAAAGAGAAAATATTATTTTTGTCTTCCCTTTCGAATGAAGCATATTCTTGCTGAATGAGCACGCAAATACACGCGGTATTTTTAGAACCATTCATAAATATGTACTCTCCCACGATACAGCCAAGCATTGATTACAAAGATTCAAAATATAGAATTTTGAAAAGATTCTATATTAAGCTAATGTGGCTTATGTGGCAGAGCTACTCTAAGGCTCTAATATAGCATCAGAAAAAGCGCTTTATTCTTTGGGGAAAAGAGAAAATATTGTGTTTGTTTTGCATATTGAATGAAGCAATACGTAATATTTTAATTATCATGGAAAAATGTATACTCTCCCATGACACAGACAAGCATTGGGTTTAAAGAGTCATATAATAAAATATCAAAAATGTCCCAGATTAAGTTTTCTTAACTGGCAGAGTTACTCTAAAGCTCTCATACTATAACAGAAAAAACACTTTATAATTTGAGGAAGAGAGAAAATATTCTGTTTGTCATAAAAATGAAGCAACATGTAATATTTTCACTACTATGGATAAATTTGCACTCTCCTAAGACACAGCTAAGCATTGGCTTCAAACAATCAAAAGAGACATATCAATATTATTTCAGATTCAGTTTGCTTATTTGGTCTTATCTGGTAAAAAGTGCTTTATGCTTTGGGGAAGAGAAAAAATATTCTGTTTTTCTTCCATATTGAATGAAGCATTATGTAGTATTAGCATTTTTACTACCATGCATAAATGACATAGCCAAGCATTGGAGTTAAAGATTGAAAATTTTTATTTCTTCACATTAAAGTTAGGAAATTTAAGAAGCCTATTTTAAACGGGTCCCATATTAAGTTAATGTTATCTGGTAGAACTACTCAAATAGTCTCATATTTTAAGAGAACAACAACTTCATACTTTAGAGAAATAGAGACATAAATATTCTCTTTAACTTTCAGATAAGCTCACATCCCTTAAACTTCAGAAGAAGATCGGTGTGTGCATGGAGCTAATGAGCAACAGTGATGCTTCACAAAATATTTCCACTTCTGTGGACTATGTTTTCTTACTCTTTTCCTTTTCACTCTCTGAATATAATTTCTTTCGTTTGCTGCTCCATTATTTACGTGAAAAAAAAATTAAAGATGTTTTAGGGTTGAACTCACTCCTCCTCTTTAATCAAAAGCTTGAAGATTACTGCCTGAAAGGAGTTTAAATTTTGCATACACGTTGGTGACAAGTGATAGATAATGGTTGTGCTTACATAATTGAAGATTAATTTTATTTATTTTGATATAAAAAGTAAAATGACTATCTGAATTGAGGTAGCGCCTTTATTAGTTGTCAACTGAATGTTTCGTTTAATTGCGTTGCTTCTATTGTAAAATATTTTTCACAGGATTCAAGCTATTCATTCCATACTGAATGATAATGAATGGTATTCTTATCCATGATTAAATGAAACTACGTGATGTAGCATTATTTCTACTTTCTTTAAGTTCCTTACCACGACCTAGGTTTCGTCATATTACAACATCTTCAGGTGGGCTATTAGCAAAGACATTGGTTTCAAAGGTTCACAAAAGAAAACATCAAAAATATTCTCAATTAAATTTGCTTAGCTAGGAGAACTATTCTAATGCTCTCATATTATAACAGAAAAAGCAATAACCCACCTGAAGATGTTGTAAAGAACTTGAAGAAAGTAGAAATAAAATTACATCACGTAGCTTACGTAATACTACATCGTGTAGCGGATTAACGGCAAATATATTCAATACGGTGTTCTTATCTTTAGAACACCATTCATTATCGAAAGCTACAGGTAACATAAATCGTGAGCTGGCAGGGGCCATGATTTAGATCGTACAATGGATAATGACGTAATTTGTTACATTATAATTAAAACTTGTTCTCGAACATCAAGATAGAGTTGAATAATGAGAACAGTTTTGAAGAAAATTGGAAAAGTTAATCCAGATCATTTAAATCATTATTGACTAACTTTGGCACGCAGCTTTACCCGCGTGGAAAAGGGAAAAAATGGCCGTTCAATTAAGCGGGTTTTGAAGGTTAAGATATTGCCAATTTATTATGGAAGTAATTACATGTATATATATATATATATATATATATATATATATATAATTATATAAGTTCTATTCTAGAAAATAAGTATGAAATGGAGAATTTTTTGGCTTCTCGAGGTATGAAAACGAATTAAACAAACTCATGTATTTCCTTATCTCACTAATATCATGCAGAGGAATGTTTTTTTCGTTTGCTTTTTAAGTAATCAAGCAAAAATCATTAATCTTATTGACATAAAACTTTCACAATATAAAAGCTTATAGTTTCCAGATATCCCAAATACATATGTTATATAATTTTTGAGTTATAGTGAATAATGATAACGTACTTGGAGAAAAAGTCACTGGTCTGGACGCTTTCATGACGGACCATGGAAAATTGTTATAGATACACTAATAATATATATGGAAAATTCCAGATTTTAAAAAAGGTCTACAGGAAAGTTCGTAGCAGCTTTTTATCTGTCTTTTATAAATAATCAAAGGTGTGTATTTTTAAGTTTAAGGATTCAGGTGTTCTCATTAAAACAAATATTATTGCCATTTTAAGCACTTTCATTAGACAAAAAGTGACTTTTTTGCAATTTAAAGTTAGTATTTTTAGAGAATTGAAAAGATTTTCGAAAATAATTAAATATCTAGATGCGCACTTTAATTACGTTCGTTGCGAAGTATTCGCCCATGTAGATGCGGATGGAAGACAAGGAGGTAGAAGGTGATAAGTATAAGGGCATCATGTCACGGTACATTATTATATTTTTAATAACTAAAATAAAGTGAATAACTACGATCTGGAAAGAAAAATACCTTCCAAATAATATTAACGAAATAGCTTAATAGGGTATTTGACTAATTTGTTTTTATTACTAGAATAGAATATGTAAAAATATAAAAGACGGTTAAAATAAATATATCGTACCTAGGACTTTTCATTACAAAGTTATAACGACTTCAAAACTGACGAACTACGTTTCGCGCGAAAACGCCCCATACAAAACACGACTGGCTTATGACGTCACTGGCCGGTTATTAAGCATCCATTGTAAAGGAGTTAAATAAATATTTTGAATATCTCGTTAAATATTGCATATTATAATTTTCTTATTTCTTTGTGTGCAAACTAAATTCTTAATAACTTTTTCAATTTAATGAAAAAGAAAATGGACGCTATTCCTATTTAGAAGTTTCAATTAATTGTTTGTTATATTAATTATTCTTTTCATCATAAGGTTTTTTTAAACCTACTATACAGTTTTAAAACGTTTTAACAAAATATATCGACAACAGTCAAATACCCTATTGTACCCGTATGAAGTCTTAGTGTGGGTACAACTCGTTTTGCCATGCGGGGAAAGCCCCTCACTCTCCCACATCACTCTTCAGACTAATTCATAATAAGGTTTACATTCTGTATAAAAACTATCCGGAATTTATCATTTCCTTCTCAATTTTCAAGCCAAACTTGAGCACGATCTGCGAATTTGTGTTTTTATAGCAGCTGTTGTAATAGGTCGACCTTAAATTTGCTATGCGAATTTTATTATGGATTAATTGGTTGAATAAAGAGTTTGCCCGTGACGTCTTCAATCTAGTCAAAATGGATTTATTGTAGTGCCAATTTCGGTTTTTAAAACAGGAAGAATTTACATGAGGCTAAATCCAGCGAATACGGTGGATGCTCGATGGTATAAAGTTTTGGCCTTTTATCTATTACGACTGCTTCAGTAAACACACTAGTTGACAGACCGCGCTCAAATTTCTCTTAGTAATCAAGGAAGGTTCTACCAACTTAACAAAAAAATTACCTTTCCTTTTAAGTTCCTTTTTGTTCCTTTAAATGATAATCTTCCATAATTTTTAGACAAAACTGTATATGTGTGGAAGATTAACAACCATTGGTTCAGTAATTGCTGTGTTTTTAGATAAGAAACAAACTGATAAACAAATCTACGTTTACTATTACAATATTAAAATCATGATTACACATAATCAGGAAAAGTTTCATGATGACAATTTAAACAAGAATTCAGTTACATGAAAACAAACGTACAAGCGTACAGCATGAAATATGAAGAAAGTATACGGATATTCTTCAGCTATCTTTACGTAGGTCATGAGCATCATCGTATTTGGCATCAGAGCTTTTTTCAATATATTTTTCCTTTTTCCCACGTTTTTCGCCAATAACAAACAAATTTAATCTTCAAAGTCAATACAGTACAGTCTGCTTCAATACCGCTTTTCAAAGCATAACTACTTTTATCTTTCATTACTGAATTATTATAGCCTTTTTCATAATACGTGTAAGAACTTGAAATTCAGTCATAAAGTATATATGTACAGTGTTGCCAGTACATACATACTTTCATATATGTACTGGCAACACTGTACATATATACTTTCATGACTAAATTTTTATGGCCTTTATTCGTAATAAGTGTTGCTCAGGTTATTCTATGGACATGTTATTCACTTTAAAGTTATATTTTCTGTTTTACTGGTTATTTTCTAGTACATGAAAGGGCAGTTTAATTTTTGTATACTTTCATTTTGGGGATGAAAAGTGTTTTTATTGTGGACTTCGCCGCCTTGAGTATCACAGAATATGTATTTTACAATGAAACTGACAATGATATATACATTTTTTAATACAGTGTCTCCTACCCGAGAATGAATCTCTACATGAATTGACAAAAATGGTGGTTTTCCAACTTTTTCGTAAGTGGTATTTCGTAAATACTGAAAGGAAGATTATATTGGTTCTCTTGCATTAAACAATTTAAAATATATAGGCCTGTGGTACACAAGCTCTCAAAAAGTATGCTTGGTTGCTACTAGGTAACGTGCTCGTCTATAGCATGACCTCTATACGTATACTTAGTATATATTATATATATTTGCTAGTAACTTAGGGCATTCTGAGGCTTGCCTGTCAAGGTTTGTGATAAACAAATCATAAACAAATCACATCAAAAAATGACAACAAAAGAGGAAAGAGATACGAATGCAAAACTAGTATGCTACACAAGAACGCGTTTTAGCATACTCCCCTCCCGTCACCCCATCACATACTGCGTTCTAATAAGCACGTAAGAATAGATCATCGTATAATTATGTAGCGTGCTCTTTACTAGCATGTTCTCTTCGTATATACGTCCAAATAGTTTATCACTAGGTAGTAATTGCTCAAATGTAGCGTGGTTTCGTGCTACTAATTAGAATAAGTATTCCAGGTTTTAGCCAATTAATTATTTTTTTAGGTCTATGAAACATATACTAGGCAATTATATACGTAGCGAAAAATTATAGAAACTACGTTGATAGCCACCTACGTTTATAGCCATCTACATTGATAGCTACTTTGATACTAATGTAGCCTGAATCCTATTCATATTTAACGTGTTCATTTCATATTTCGCTTTGAAATTCATTATAAGACGTAATATCTGATTCAAAGAAGGTACACCTATTTTCTATTTCAACCAGTGCGATCTGATTTCAAGATAATGAGAATAATTTTGTATTTTTAGAATTGTTCTAGAATTAATGGTTAAGCTTACGCAATTTTCTGTACTTTCAAGTGTGAGGTATTCTTATTTTTATGGTGAAAAACTCCTTAGAATAATATCTTTATCATCTGCCTAGACTAATATTTGAACGGATGTAAAGAATCTTCTTTTAAATTCTTCAGACTTTGTTGGTTACATGCTATCCATAACTTCTCACGCATATTTAAAATAGTTTGAATTAAAGTCTTCTCTCATAGCTATACAGTTCGAGGCGAGATTTATTATTGAAAGAATGATAAATTTCACGTCTTGTGATTAGAAAAAAAAACTGTGAAGCACGAGTAGCACTCGCACTACAAGGGTTCTGTATCCATTTAGGCACTTATAAACATTTGAAAGTACAAAGTATTCCCATTACACTATTAATAATTATTAATTTTACACAACGTAATATATTGCCTATCATGTCTTTCACAAGCGTAAAAACATCGGGTATATTTTAAAATATATCTAGAAATTAACGATTTTCGGCTTTTTTCCTGTACTTATTGCTATAAAACTTTACTTCTGGTTAAATTTCATGACTGCAAGTCAACTGGAAGTACCCTATAGGTTTTGATTTTTTGCGAATGTCAAAATATGCTGCATAAAAATGGCTATATTTTTAGAGTTCTTCTTGATTGCGTTGATTTGAAGCCCCAAGTGACCGTATATCTAATTTGTATTTGATATTAATTTAAACTTGATACATTCATGCCTTCTTGATCAAAATAATCTTAATAGAAAGACAGACAGGCAGACGGACAACGAAGTGACCCTATAAGGGTTCCTTTTTTTTCTTTTTGAGACACGAAACCCTAAAAAGTAATAAGAACTGTTGGTAACCGTTGCACATGTTTTAAATTTTATGTAGCCTTTGTATTAAAATACCATGGACGATACTGGTAAGTCATTAGAATAAAAGCAGAAGTAAAAGGGTTAATAAGAATACATTTTGTTATAAGACACAAAAATTAAAATATTCAGATAATATATATTGTCCATTTGTTTACGAAAATCGTGTCGTTTTCTGTCACTGAGCGGGCTAACATAGTACCATAAAGCAATTTATTGTAATTATTGTAAATTTTTTTATATATATATTAAAATTATATTAAAATAAAATACATATTATTACCTAGAAAAGATTAAGACATTTACAAGATTGAAGCGGTTTTCAGATCGATAAAAATTGTTATGATGTTGCTTTGCCAAACTCGACCTTCGCCAGACTCAGCAGATGTTATTATGATGAGTTTTGTATTTTATTCTTCATAAAAAAATTTTTAAATATCTGAAACGTATTACCATTTAATTTCTATACAACATGAAACAGTTTGATCGATAGAGTTAATATATAATTAAAAGGGTAAAAAAATACTTCTTGTGTGCTATAAATATACCATCGTGACATGAAACGATGTTGATAGCTTTTCTTTTACTGCATTTATGACTATTTGTACGTGCTTTGTATAAAAATTACTAAAGAGTTTTATTGAGATCCGGCATATTATATAACTTATAATCTTGTTAACCAAACTCTAAATACATAATATCTTTATCTTTGATTATATAGCGTTCGTTCTCTCCACAGAGAATCTTAGCCAATGTCAAGTGTGGAAAAAAGGCCATTCACCACTGATTAAATCATATTTCGGATATCCGTCATTGTTGCTTGTTAGCAAAAGAATAAACTATACAATAAAACAAATTAAGTAAGAAGTTGGCTACAATTAAGAAAAAGGGGATTATAATATACAGGAGAGTGAAAAACAAGTATATACAAATATACAAACATAAAAACAAAAAGAAATAAGAATATATTATATTTTGATGTTCTTTCTTATGAATTGAATGATTAATCCAAAAATGGGTGTGTTGGTAATAGACAAAAGTGATCTTATGTTAATGGGCATTTTAATTTTATATTGGTGAGTGGGACAAAATCTTTATTCCTTCGAAGTTCCACGAAAATGTCAGTTCTTTTAATATCCTTATTGATGTTTACTTTTTATCACTAAATAGATTAAAGGAATTATAAAGAAGGTTCAAAAGTTATTATATTGAAGTTTTTAATACAGCTTCAACAGATGGCGCTAGATGTAAGTTAAGTCATGCTGTTGAAATCAGTCCACATATTTATAAACGTAGTCGCAGTCAGATGGTACTTTTATTAATAATTTGACGAAATATCGTAACTAAGTTCCTCACATCGTTAAAATACCAAAATACCGCTTTCCTCAAATTTATAAATATGCGAATTCTTCGCAAACACGAAAACGATTATATTTTCATAAGATTTAGCCTCTCGAAAAGGAAAGCTTGTAAGTAATGGTATAATTTCAAACTGAATGTTTTGTCTTGATGTAATTAATTTTTCGCCCGGATTTTCTCCCCGGGCGATTATAGGCGTGAAGGCTTTTGAGGATTATTCTTGACTTAGGAAGAAATCGAATTTAAACTTTAATATTCCGTATTCGTGTCTGTTTAACCTTAAGTTATAATATAATTTTAATTGTATAATTTAAGGGGATTTGATGCATTTAATTCAACTATTCAGTTAATTTGTTTGTTTTTCTCTCTCCAATAATATTTCAAACCAGGTTGGTTTCTCATTTCAGTAGTATTTTTTCTCTGGGAGTCTTGAAAGGGAGACAATCAAAGGAAATGACTAAAGGTATTTGTGCTTTTCATACAGTATATTTCTTCTGCTTAGAGTATGTAACTTTGACAGAATATTTGAACAGGGTGCTTTCCATTCGTAGAAAAATCTTTTATTCCATTTCTTTATTCAATTGCATAGGCTTATTTCAATTTTTGTTACATGGATTATGCACAATTAAATGAAACTACGTGATTTAGTATTCTTTCTATTTTCTTTAAGTTCTTTACCACGACCTAGGTTTCGTTGTATTACAACATCTTCAGGATCATTGGGCTAGTAGAAAAGATTAAGTTGTATTTATATATTATGGTGTATTATGTTGTAATAAAACGAAACCTAGGTCGTGGTAAAGAACTTGAAGAAAGTAGAAACAATACTACATCACATAGTTTAATTTAATTGTGAATAAAGAATTTCTACAAAATTAACGCCAAATATATTCAATTTAGCTTATGATCCATGCAACAGAACGTTTTAACTCCCGTGTTTGGATAGGAGTTAAAACGTTCTGTTAGCACCTCGCGACGTGCTATTTGGCCAGCTTTGTGTCTTCTTGGCTCTTTCCGACTTAAAGTTTCCCTCTCTCCTACACTACATACATGCTATTTTACACGTGTGTTAGTGCAACAGCATTATTTCTTATTTACTAACTCTTACAAATTAATTAATTTGTATTGTTGTATTGTATTTAAGTATCTAAAAACGGTGAAAACATTTATTAATTGAAAATATGAGCTACATTGTTAGTGAACGCGATAATGAAATTTAAATATTAAACAAACTTAGATATTTCACATCTGTCAGGTGTCCCATGACGGCCACAGTTTTTCTTTCAGAAATATTTAAATCAGACTTGCATACATCTTCTTCGGTTATATACTTGTTAAATGTTCCTTGTCAGTTTTGGTAAAACGGAATACCTATGGCATAACATCGATTTTTATTTACATAAAAATGTATAAATTGGCTTAGTTGTAGACATATGTTAAGTATAAAAATATATATCGTGTCGGATGATGGAAACAGACGAAAGTCGATCTGGTGTTTAAGCCAGATATTATTAAAATAAAATTGACAATCTTATAGAGGGAATATGAAGTAATAACCCCCCTAAAAGCTTTACTTAAACTGCCAATGAATAAAAGGAAAAATCTGCCGTTTTTCATGAAAAGCCAGGTTATTTTTCATAATAGTTTGTTAACTATTGTTTTTATGGAACTTTTTGAAATAACTAGTTGAAACAAAGTACAGATTGTGTCGTAATGTATTTTCTACGCACGGATATAAAATACTTATTCATGAAAATCTCAAATTCGACAAGGTCATCAAAAAATGCATGTAAAACTCAATAAGTGCGAACCAGATATTAATTTTGACATCAAAATAGAATAAATAACACTGTTAACTGTTCTCAGCGTATTTTCAATTCTTTTGGTTTATGGCTATGTGTTTAAAAAATTATTGTTCACATCCTCAGATTTTTATTTGTTATCATCAATTCTTGATATATTAATAATGCCATATATGCGCCTTTTTAAAGATAGCTTTTTTATTTTGTATCATGAAATTATTTGGTTTTTATTTTTAAAAATACAAGTTTCTTTTTAAATTACATTCTGTTTCTGTAACGCCAGACCTATGTTTTTCTGGTCTTCTTGAGTAAAAAAATAATAAAATATGGTGTGAGGGAAAAGGTGAAAAATATCGTATTTCGAAAGATCATTGCCTTACGAATTAATAAGCTTATAAATTTGAGTCTGAAAATATGCTTAAATTGTCTTTCAATGTGAATTTATGATTAGTTGAAAAAATATCTCAAATATTGCAAATGTTGTATTAATATTACATAACATAATATGTAATATTAGTGATAGCAACAGCGCAACGATTGACGTGAATTTTTGATATCAAAATATGTAAATATTATTGCAATGGATTTTTTAGTAAACTAATAGGAGTTTAAGGATTTTTGTTTTAAGGATTTTTTAGTAGCAACACTGAAATAACAGATTTCAGTGTTGAATGTCAAAAAAATTAAAATATGTTATACTGACACAAAGTATGTGTGGCAGATATAATTAGACAATGTATTTTACAAATTTGTTTACTTATCACATATTGTTATGTCATATATCTTGTTACTTATCAAATAATAAGTATTAATATTGTACGCTAGTACGGAATACTCCATGCACGAGTCCGACTCGCTCTTGGCCGCTTTTTTATTATTGGACGCTATAAGATTTTATTCAATGTGAGAATTTAAAATAATCATGATTACTTTAAAATTATGAATGTTCGTATTTAACCAATAATCAAATTTATTTCTGAATACACACGGTTATTTTTGTATGAAAACTCAATTTCAACAAAGGATATTTGATTTTAATATCGGAGGCCATCTTAAATATTATAAATTACTTTTATGAAACGGTCGCCTTGGAATTGCTAAAAACGGTTCTTTTTGAACTTTAATATTTAAATTAATTTTGACGCCTAGTCCTATAAACTGAATGTGCACAGTTCATAGATCATAGTATCTGCACAGTTTATGAATGGGAAATGGTTTAAATACATTTCCATTAGGTAGGTTATATTGCAGTAGCTACATTCATATTATTACTTATTATGAATTTTGACACCTATTCCTATGAACTGTATCTGCACAGTTTATGAATGGGAAATGGTTTAAATACATCTCTATTAGGTAGGTTATATTGCAGTAGCTACATTCATATTATTACTTATTATGAATTTTGACACCTATTCATATGAACTGTATCTGCACAGTTCATAGATCATAGTATCTGCACAGATTATGAATAGGAAATGGTTTAAATACATCTCCATTAGGTAGGTTATATTGCAGTAGCTACATTCATATTATTACTTATTATGAATTTTGACACCTATTCCTATGAACTGTATCTGCACAGTTCATTGATCATAGTATCTGCACAGATTATGAATAGGAAATGGTTTAAATACATCTCCATTAGGTAGGTTATATTGCAGTAGCTACATTCATATTATTACTTATTATGAATTTTGACACCTATTCCTATGATCTGTATCTGCACAGTTTATGAATAGGACATGGTTTAAATACATCTCCATTAGGTAAGTTATATTGCAGAAGCTACATTCATATTATTACTTATTATGAATTTTGACACCTATTCATATGAACTGTATCTGCACAGTTCATAGATCATAGTATCTGCACAGATTATGAATAGGAAATGGTTTAAATACATCTCCATTAGGTAGGTTATATTGAAGTAGTTGAATTAATATCATTACTTATTATGAATTTTTCCCAGTTATAGTTTTTTTATACCTTCAACTTTTTTTGCTTTTAAAGTTTTTAATATATTTCACGTCAAATGTTTAATTTTATAACTAAAAAATGACAATAGAGACAGGAGTTTGTATAAACATATTTCCAGCTTACAGAGACTTTTCTAAATCTAAAGAGTTAAGAGTTTTATGGGCTTAGTTGCAGGTGTTGTTTTAGAGACGTGGACACAGGTGTTGTTCGTTATAAGTCTAGATAACTAGGCAAAGTAAACTAGTAAGTACAAAATTAAAATGGTGCCCTTAAGAAATTTGATTAGAACAAGACTTCGCTATTTGAGTTTACTTTAAGCTAGTGTACTTAGGGCGGAATTGTCTCGGAGTTTAAATAATGAAATAGTATTTTTCATTAACTTTTTTTTCTCGTGATATTTCTTGGTAGATTTACAGTAGTGTAAATTTCTTTTATTTTATTTATTTTGTTTCCACATATATTAGACTGGCCACTGATAAACCTGTCAGTTTTTTCTAGCGTATTTTTGGAGTGTTGTCGAAAAGGCTTGTCAGATATCTCTGGTGTGATAAAGATAATTTCACGGAGAAAACTTAGAGTGATATTGCTGCATAAAATCCGTTTTAGGATGAAAAACTAACAAGGAAACATCCAATAGATACGCAACAATGAATGAAAGTATATTTTCCTACTTCACAGTGAAATATTTGTTTTAAAGATTTTGAGACGAAAATTGTGATTTTTGTGATAGACTCCATCCAGGACGAACTCCTGCAAATTTAGAAACGATTGAAATTCATCTCAGAATGAGTTCATGTTATCTGCAGCTTCTCTTCGGTTTTTGTTCTATACATAAAAACAATTTTGTGCTTCGGGAAAAAATAGAAATATTCTTTCTGGCCAGCACATGATCTAAAAGTTATCATCTGGGATGGTGGGTATGTTAGAGATCAACGTAATATAACAACGCCATTTTTGACATGCTAATTTAATTTTTTGATTCTGTATTACGAGAGAACAAAAAGCCGAATCCTCGCAATGATATTTTATTATTTGTGTAAATGTTCATAAGTATATCACTTAACTTGTTGCACTATTTATGTTCGAGGAAAAAAACATCAATTTGTTGCAATTCAAAGTGGCTATAGAATCTATATAAGTAAAAACTGCTAATTATGCTAATAAATTTAAGGTTTTATCTGTCCAGATTCTAAATCGATGTTCTGTGGAGCTTTTTAAGCTACAATTTTAAGTAAAATAATTTAAGGCGCCTTCCCGTAAACTTAAGACGGGAGCGAAAGTTCTAATGTTAAAAAAGCTTAAGGGGAAGTCTTGCTCCATTATATAATCAAATTATTTGGGCATATCTGGTTGAGCTAAGAATTTAAAATTTGGCTTTTGGACAGTGGAAATCTCTTCCTCGTTCTCGTTCATCTCGATTTAGATGGCCGTTTTAACTACGCGTTATCTCGATTGGTAGAGTTTCTAGAACACTCTGCAATGCTGGTCTCTATCACCGCCTTTGTCAGGTCTGTCCCTCGGCTTGGAAGTCGTCCTCGAGATCTTTTGTCTTTAACCTGTTCCTGTACCACTAGATACTCCATCGAAAGCTGATTTGGACATATGCCTGAAGAAAAACAGTAGTATATGTTTAAAAAATATTAATATTTATAGTTTTTTGACCTAATTAATGCGAAATTAGAAAAAGTGAAAAGTACATAGTAAGTATAATTTTATTCTGTCGTTTTTTTAAGTTAGCAATGGGTGCAGCGGTAAAGCACTAAATTCTGAACTCCTAAGTAATGGGTTCTAATCCTGAGAAGAATATTTTTTCTACTTGAATCAAATAACAATTTCATCAGTTTAAATTCTGATGAAGAAAAGTAAAAATAGTTTTTTTTTAATATTTTAAAATTAAAAAGTACAGATACGTAATTATTCCATAATTTGTATATAAATTGAATTATTTTGAAATACACGTAAGAGTTCAGGTGCTTATTTCAATTTCAATTAGATTTATAAGCTTTTACAATACAACAAATACGTATTCTACAACGTTTCCAACGTTAATTGTAGGATTTAGGAAACCTTATTTTATCTCTGGAAATCTAAAAAACAGGATGGATTAGTAACACCGTTTAGGTGAAAATCGTTAAGCGAAGACAACTAACTAGATGGCGCTAGTAATATAAATAAACTGCACAAATGAAACCAGCAGAGCTTTCGATATAATATTCGAAGTAACGGATTGTCTTTTTTGCAACCCACGAGTAGGATAATTTTGGAATTTTTTTTTTAATGCAATTGAGGTTCAATTTACAATTATTTTATTAAAAAAATTCATTGTAACGCTTATTTTGTCTTTCTATTTTAACTTTCAATCGTCATCGGGTGGTTTTGAAAAACCTCAAAGAAATCTTTATACACGAAACTGAAAAATTCTTGACTTGATTACAACTTTCATTTAAAATGATTTCCCTTAACTTGAATAGGCTATTTCAAGGAACGTAGGCATCTATCTGACTCTATTTTGGTTGATTTTTTACGTCTCGGGACATCTTTTATATATATATATATATATATATATATATATATATATATATATATATATATGTATATATATATATGCATGTATATATATATATATATATATATATATATATATATATATATATATATATATATATATGTATAACGTATAACGTATAACGTATAACGCTATTTATTTTATAATGCTACTTTAACGAATTTTTCCGTTTTTTTTTTAAATTCCGTATCTCGAGAAACAACAAAAAGGAATTAGTGTCAGAGACTGCCTGAGATAGTTATTTTCGTGGAAATATCAATTAAAATTAAAATATTAAAATTGAATTATTTTTTTTTAATTTATCTTTTTTAGTGTATCTAATTGATACATATGGCGTACTTATTGCTACGAGAACAATCTCTTACAGCCAACGATAACACCCGTTCAGCCCCGTTTGACGAACGACCGGGAATCCAATCCGGGTCTCCACGGTGCGCCCGTCGTCACAGGCCGTATGTCTTGTAATTAACCCAATACACCACGGCGACGACACGTGGAATTTTGCTTATATTTATTAAATTGAAGGTTGTGGTATGAAAAGTAGGATACATACATTATGGTTTTGAAATTATTTGACTCTTGCAGATCTTAAATCTATTGATCAAAATCCGTGGGTTTATCTCGTGCCTGTACAGTTTCAGAAGTTCGGCCCCCACGGGTATTAAAGGAGTACTTGCAGAAATTTTACCCTTCCTCTTTGAAACGAGACTAAGATGGAGGCGCCATATCTATTTTTAAACGAGTTTTTTAAGTTTGAAATTACTTCGAAAGAAACTGTCGCTCATTTAGGCGCGATTAGCTCTCTATTCTCGGCATTGTTTTTAAAGATGTTTTCATGTCAAAACAGAGTTCTCATACCGATATGCTATTGTTTCTTTATATAAATGTATGTTCGTGAATATGGTACTTGAATTTTAAAATATTCGATATACAAAATCAAACTTGATACAAGTGTCGCTGTCACGTTGTTGATAGGTTGGTTTTAAGTGCAATATTTTATGAAATATTTTAACGAAACTTCTAAAATTTTAATAAGATCTTAGATATATTCAAAATATTTATCAACTTTGTCTATATGTTCATATTCGTAAAATTAATACGTTATTCTACTAATATCTGTTGAAATAAGCTATTCGTATATATTGTATACTAATCTTTTCCGAACTTTCACCTCCCGTAAATAAATGGTCAGGGATCACCATTCTACATTAAATTTTTTCCTACGGATATGAGAGTAAGTGTGAAAAATTTGTGGTAAATCTTTTTAACATTTTATGACCTATAAAGTATGCATATGTTACATTTTATAAATAAAAATGTTGTTGAATTTTTTTTATTACAAACTTTTAAATACCAACTCCAAATATCATAGTTTCTTTGAAGCCATTTTAATGTTTACAAAGGTAAACCTCTCCTTTATTTCACACATTTTCTTGTAATAGTTTGGTTAAACCCTTTTTTTAACGGTCTTCAAGCTTCTTCTTTTTTTGCATTAAACTATGTAACTAATTGCTTAAAATATTGTGCATTTGAGCAAGAGATTGCTTTTGTAATAAAAGAACTTTGAAAATTTTAGAAAATTCCTTACAAAAAAGTTAATTCACGTCAGTCGCGAAAAGAGGTGCTGTGAACGACGCGCTAAAGCAGCATTTTGACGCGCCGCCGAACGCGTGACTTGCTTGTTTGATGAATGGTAGCAAGTGGGCCATTTTTTATCGTCTGTCTGTTGCTGTTGAAATTATTTTTTTGCCATCGTCGTGCTTTGGAGCTTCATCGTCTCTGCCGCTTGACAGTTCGAGAGCGGAATTGTCTTGAATTATTGGTTATTTTTTCCCAAGTGTCTGAAATAAAATAAATGACATTGTCTTGGAAATAACTTATATATTTTATATTTCTTTTTTATATATAATTTATTTCATATCAATTAAACGAGTTTCGAAGATAGGTTCTTACATTTAGGTGGAACGGAAGATAAATCAGGAGAGATTAAGAAATTTGTTGAATGATAAGTATTGAATGTTGAATCCACTTGAGTCGAAATATAACTCATCACTAATACAAACTTTCTGACATAATAAATGTTTAATAATACCTAGTAGTAGGGATGTAATGTATTATCGCTAAAAACTATGACATCTTGAATTATTGCAACAGTTTTTACAACCTTTGCGTAAGTTTCTTTAAACCCCGTTTTTTTTATAATTTTAGGACAGCTGTTTCAGAAATAACGGAGTGTACATATTTGTATGCATATTTTTCAATGCGCTTCTGAAAATATGCATGCCAAAAAAAAATTTGTTTGCCACCCTTATAGCTAGCGCCTACACTATGTATCGAATTAAAGCAAAAATTTAAAATATATAACTTGCGACACATCTCCCACCCTTCTCCTAAAATTTTCTTATAAATATTTTTGACTTTAGTTGTTGAGATATGTGTAGCTTGAGATGCTTCATTACTATGTCAAATTCCAAGAAAAACTGCTGTGACATACGAGCAGAAGGACACGTTAGTGATCCATTTTTCTCCTATTAAGGTATGTAACCCTGAAAATGGTTAATAAAATCCAAATAAATAAATATAATTTGATATTTTAAAAAATCGACTCCTTTAATTATCACAGTTTCATGCAGTCTTATTCACATACGTTAATTCAGCAAAATTGAAATAGTTTTGATAACGTAATAATATGATCAATGAAACAATAATTGTAAAAGTTCTTTGTGAAAAATAAAAGGAAAAGCTATATTCTATTTTCCAGGAAGAAAGAAAATCTATACAGAACAACATGATGAAAAGTAACTTATACAGAACAACATGATTAATGCGAGTCCTCGTAAAGAATAACTTCACAAAATCAGTTTTCACACAGGCAACGTCAATTTCCATAGCTAGTTTCCTAATGTTAAAATTTTCCTCCACTCATTCACTTAACCGCTTTTGCCACTTGTGCACACTTGACCCCAGCCAATAAAATACAGTGATTAAATAAATATTGATTTAACCCAGAAACGGAACTCGGGGCTCTCACTGCCCACTTCAAAGCTTCGAACACTCAACCCTAATGTCGTAAATATATTGTTATCGTTACCCCGTAGCTTGGGATTGGACAAACACCCTATGATAACATGGTAATATAGTTTCCCTATACAGGGTGAGATTTTCTTTTTTCCCTTCGCTTTGTCGTTAGGTTTTCCTTTCTTGTTACAAAGCTGAATTATTTTTTTAAACTATATATATTAAGTACGTTCGAATCGATGAAGAAACTAACTAAGACTGAAGTAACAGTAATTATTGGTTATTATTTTCATTAAAAATGTCACAATAATAAGAATTTCATTTGGCGGTTAAATAGGAAGAGCAAATCATTACTTTCATCGTAAATTATGATCAGTGGTGTGTATACGAGTAAAAAAATTTTCAATGGAAAAACGTATACGCATAATATCGCGGAGCCCAGTCGCTACCACGCGTCCGTTCTCACCTTACGTCACATTTATATGATACAGAGTGCACATCCTTTAGCAGCAAACATTAATTATAATTTTATAAATTTGGGAATTTTAAGAAAATTAATTTAAGCCTATATATATTTTGTTATATCGCTAGCGGGAAAACCATAGGATTGGACATTTTAGTTAGTGTAAAATAAATGAAAATTTTTTTTATTTATTTGATTTTATGTGTTATTTGAACGGAAACGAAGATTTTTCCATTAGGATTTTAACCAGCCAATCAGGATTACAACGACTATGATAGTAAATACTATATATACTACTAGTGTAGTATATATAGTATTTACTATCATTTTGGTTTTCTCCTCGGTATATTTGATTCCTCATCATTTAATTACGTTATACTTACCGCAGATTCGTTGTTATTAATTACTTATTAATTATCAAACACCTTTCGTTATAAATGTGATCTAGTATCTTATTAAGAATCTCATACTTCAAACAAAACCTTTAAAGGTGTTAATTCTTTATTAAAACTGAAATAAAAAGTAATTGAAAATTAATTTTAAAAAGTTGCATAATTTTAGCATCACTTAAATTATGCGGGTACCGCTCAAATGTGAGTCGAATGGAACTGATCAAAGTGAATTTTTATACCGACGTCGGAAAGGAAATTATACTATTTTTACAATATTATAATTGTAATTGGTATTTTATACCAGGTTAAAAATGTATATTTAACTTATTTTTTATTTCATAATCTTAAGAAATCAACTTTACCAAAGTTTTTTAAATATATAACTTATACTTTTGTCATGGCGTAGATCGACAGTCCATAAACATATATACGTGCATACGTTTATTTGTGTACGTATTATATACGAGAATATGCGCGTATGAACGCACGGATATTCGCAGGCATATACGTTTTTTTAAATTTTGTCTTGAGAGTTTCGCCTACACTTACTTTAGCTGCTTACTCCAAATTGAAACTTAGCACGTAGAATATTTAAAAAAATTGTAGGTTTAATAAACAGCGTAACCCATGGTGTAACAGTGTAACTACCATTAAACCAGGGTACCCAAAACGGTAGTTGACTCATTCTAAATTTTGATATTTTTGGTACAATGTTGTGAAATATAAGTTAATTAAAAACCAGTCTTGAAAAAAATTCAAAAATTGATTGAAAAATAAGCCAGTTATAGGCTTCTAAATTTGAAGATAAGGATAGGGTTGGGTATATCTCTGTCTCTTTTCCTCTTGTAGAATATAATGTGCAATATTAAAAATGACCTCACAATACAGTATTCCCGTTCTTGTCTAAAGATTAAATTTAAACTTTTATAACTCGGTCTTCATCAGCTTGTATCTTGAAATTATGATTAATAAAATGAAAAAAAATTAGTCAAATACCCAATTAGGGGTCGCCCCCTACTCAGACATGGAGAAAATAGTTCAGTGTAAATTTAAGCGGTAAACTCTTCAGGGGATTTTTAGAGAATTAGGTAATCAACTGATTTTATTACCTTTTGGATATAAGAGTCTAATTTTTTCGGACATTAAAATATAAGATGAATCATTTAAAATTTTATGCATAATATTTTTATATATATCAGATAAATATTGAAAGCATCACACTGTATATATTAAACAATATAATACATTCAACATGTTTATGTGTTTCTCGAGCCGCTGCTTCGAGGATTAACTGCATATTTCATTATAGATTACATCACATAACATAACAAGTTTGTCGAATGGTACTACGCTTGGGGTGTAGTAGGGATTTCACAAGGGGTTGGTTTTTATTGTTAATAAACATATTTTATCTAATCATCACATAAATATAATCATAGCCATAAAATTGTGACATAAATTAAAAGTTAAGCTTCAAGGAATATTTGGTCAATATTACGATATTGATAATATATATATTTTTTTGTTTTTGTATTTTTCTATGGGTTATTAAGTTTTAACCAAAAATATAAATTATCTTGTTAAGTACCAGTAAAATACGCACTAAAAGATTTCATATATATAAAAGATTATACATGCAAACATATCTAGTATTTATATTAAACTTTTTATAATATTAATATTATTTTTATAATACTCTATGCTATTCCAAAAGATTATGTTGACACTTGAAGTATGATTGGTATAAATAATCGACGACTATTTATAAAATTCATTGTTGAATATATTTGGCGTTAGTTTTGTAGAAATTCATTATTCAAAATTAAATGAAACTACGTGATGTAGTATTGTTTCTACTTTCTTTAAGTTCTTTACCACGACGTAGGTTTCGTTGTATTACAACATCTTCAGGTGGGATATTAGCAAAGATCTATCTCTTCTAGGAATATTTTTTAATAACCCACCTGAAGATGTTGTAATACAATGAAACCTAGGTCGTGGTAAAAAACTTAAAGGAAGTAGAAATAATACTACTTCACGTAGTTTCATTTAATTGTAAAAATTCATTGTATTTCATACACAATATTATTAACCCATAATCACTCAATTGACTTAATAATCACTCAATAATCACTCAATTGACTTAATAATGTTAAATATATCAGTATTACCCCATTATTTTATAAATTTAATTATGAAATTAGAGAAGGAAAAGAGACAACTTGTTTTTGATCAACCAAAAGTCAGATGTTTAAGACATTTTGGAGAAACATTCGCTTTCCAGTTCGTATGGAATAGTTGATGTTTCAAAATAAAAATAATATATGTATAATAATCAATGTTTCAAAATAAAAAAAGACATTCGTATTTCAAGTAATGTTATTGTAAAGAACCGTTTTTATGTTTTAAATGTTACTTTTTTAAGAAAATTATTTTTTCCAAATATTTTCGGTTTTAGACATGCTATGGTTTTCAGACAGGTTACAAATTTTATTAAGATGATAAAAAAATTAGCAATATTTGATTTACAAATCAATCAATTCTGTTCCCTATGGTGTAAGAAGTGGGCCTATTTTCCCCAGTGTGCTTTACATGTCAAACGGTTTTGGAGAAATGTGACCGAGACAAAGGGTTACTTATAATGGTTAAATTTTTCCTTCCTAAATATTTTTAAGGTACTCTACCCCTTAAAAACATTATATATGTATATAAAGCACTCTTCTCGAATGTGAAACTTCTCAAAAAGAAGCCAACGTCACGTGGTGTTTCCTAATTTTTTACTTATCTCATCATCTCACTCATCTGAGTTACTGACTGCGCCCCACACCGTTTAACTTCGGTGATAATAAAGTCATCGCCAATAGTTGTACTACATTTTCTGGTACTTTAGCAATGGTAGTAATATTTATATGTACGTTTGTATCTGGCTTCATAATTTGGTAAACTCAATGTTGACAACGTTTCAAATACTTTTCTACTAAAACTAACTTAAAAACTCCATAATATATATAAATATATATATATATATATATATACATATACATATGCTGTTCGGTTCACATAATTTACTTTATAACGCATTGGATTGAAATAGCTCCAATAAATCAGTTCCAACTTGACAGACGATATTCGAATATCCTTCTAGCATGTCGCTTACACCAAACAGCATATTGATGCTATACATCAAATATTCTTACACGTATAAAGGATATTTGGCGTAAGGATAGTAAACAACAAACATTGTGACATGTTATTTTATTTTCAAACAAGTTTTGCTATTATTTTGTCGTGAGAATACATGTTGTATAGACATTATAGGGTAGTGTTTTTTATGATACTTAAGTGTTTATTAGGATTTGTTACTGTACATTTAGGTACATATGTTAGTATATAAGTGTATTTTATATTTTTAACAAGCGATTTAAAAGATAATTAAAAAAACATTTATTCTCTCGTATTTATTTTGTAATAATTAAATTTTCTCTATCCAAACTAATTATTAATTGCCTAAAGTACTATTATTAGTATATATAAAAAGTAATGTATTGTTCGTTAGTGTCCAAGAGCATATATTGTTTGCTAGATTGATGGTTGTGATGAAGATTATCCAAGCGTAACTTTGTAGTGGAGATTTGGTTACCGACAACTTTTTAAATATGGTAGTTACTCTCAAGTCTGAAGTTTGTTGTATATGTCTTGTTTTTTTAGTCTTGTTGTATATGTTTTTTTAAGCAAAAATTATTTTTATAAATAATTTGAAAGATTTCATCTTACTTATTTGAATTAGTCTCAACTTTAATATATAACCTGCGTAATCTGTGTCACGTATATATATTGCATTAATTATATATATATATATATATATATATATATATATATATATATATATATATATATAAGTATGTATGTATATACCGATAAAAATATTTTTTTATTCATAAAATTGTGTGTGAATTTTTCACAGACAAATGACAAATAAATTGCTTGTCTATATCTCTTTAATTTATTAATGCCAATTAACCAAAATTTAACATTTATAATAGAATGAAATACTTAATAAAACCCAGTTCTCTTTATTTTGTTTTATTTCAGAGCTAAGATTTTCGATATAATTACATGTAACTTCAAAATGCTCATATCTCACGAAGGCTATTTTTGATTGCCTTTTTGGGGATATCTTCAAGGATATCCCACTCCATGGGGCTCGTGAGCAAAAGAAAGCTATGATACTGGAAAATACGGACAAATTCAAATATTTATAGGAGTCCATAAAATGGGATATGTCAATGAAAAAATATTATTACACATTTCTGATCGCATTCTAAAAGCAGTCAAAAAGGACCAGCAATATTTTTTCTATGGGATTCTTGAGAAAAGGATTTCAAAAGATATCTCTATTGGTAGTTTATTAGTTGGGGTCTGTGAGAACAAGACCTTCGAATATAGACTCTAATGTAGGGACAGGCGAACATTAAGAAATTATAAAGATTCCACTGTTGCGTTTTTCTCTACAAAATCTTTAGGAGTCCATAAAATGGGAGACATATCAAAAATATCGCTACATATTTTCAACTACATTTGGAACATGGAGAGATCTTCTATCTATTGTTATTCTACTCGTTGGGGTCTATGAGAACGAAAGTGAACATGATTACGTTATAAGAGACCTATTGTTATAATGTTTCATAAATCAAGTATTTTTAGCAGCCCGTAAAACTGGATATCAAAAATTTTTCTTTTTTAAAATTTATTCTTCAACTAATAATACGTTTTAGTGAATCGAAAAAAAGTATTGTAACTACTTTCCTTATAAAATAGTCATATATGACAACAACGGCTCATATAAGAGGGCCGCGGAACACCAGAAGATGATGGAACATTTACTTTCTAAGTCCTAATTCCAACAACACTTCCTCTTCTTTCCTTTTAGTTTAAGAGGAAAGAATTAGAACAGAGGACACTTGAAAACTCATCAGGTTACAAGCGAATAAAAGGTTGATCTCCCAGGTATGACAAAAGTTAACATTGTTTTATTTAAACGCCCGGTTAAAAGTCGAGGGTGTTGTTAATAATGACCCGGGATATTTTGAATGTAGATTTTCTTCCTCCTCTGATTTTAAAATAATCCTGAAAAAAAACTAATTTTCTGAAGCAACTTTTCATATGAACATTGTTAAGTTTGATTAGCTGTGATGTTGGAAAGACTGGTTTTATTTCTTATTTTCAATGTAAGGAAATAAAAAATTGTGCAAACAAACGATTTAACACTATCATTCAACTCAAACGTTATTTAACTTACCTAACGCTATATATTCTTCTATAAACTTCGTTTAAGTTAATCTTGACTTAACATTTATAACATTTCTAAATTCATTGTAAACGTCCAATGAGTATTTACTTTCGTTAACTACGGCTCTATAAACTAATTTCTTTAATTAACTATCTTCTAAAGGAATGTTAGCTCAAATAAGTTACCTATATATTTATACAGTTTAACTATTCCTTTGTATATCCTTTAATGTTAAATGATTGGGCAAATTAGGTGATTCAATTGTAAATCTATTTGTTTTTAAACTCGCAAATATATAAAGAAAATATACAATATCTGACGCTAGGCGTAATTTTTTTGAAATGTGATAGATAAAATAAAATTATATTTATCAAGGCCGCCATTATATTTTTACAAAATAATTTCATTATATTACGTCCTTCTTCTTCCAGCGACGCTACAACCATTTGTGAGTCTTGGAGTCTTCCATCGTTACATCTGATCCAATTATTCGCCACTTTTCTCAAATTGACGGTCTTTTCCATCCTCCTAATATCTTCTTCCACAAAATCGTCTATCATTTCTTGCATCTGCCTCTTGGTGTTTTTGCAGCATAAATATGGTTATAGTTTTTTTGCAGCCCTGTTGTTCGACTTTCTTACCAGATGACCCGACAATCTTGGACGCTGTCACTTAGCGAACCTGACAATGGTTCCTTGCCTTGTAGTTATTTGTGGTTTGTGTTTCATTCGTATACAATAAGTGTCATCCGTCTCTCTAACCGCCTGAAAAGAGTTTTATAACTACTTTTATTATATGATTTCATAAATGATTTCATGATTTCATAAAATAAAACTAAAATATTTAAGAAATAAAAAAAAATAATCAATATCCTTTAAGCAACTTGCCCACTTTTCTTGGTATATAATATTTCAAAATCATCTTGTTCAGTTTAATTGTATGAAAAATCAATCATGACTTTTCACGCTTTTCATTTTAAGTAAAGTTTTTTACTCCCAAAATTCTTACATTCTCATACATTCATATTTTTCTATGTCGGAAATACATTTTGAGTTATTATTCCGAAATGTTAAATACATAATTTTATATAATTTTTGAAGACGAACTTATTAAAACTAGGTTAGATCGAGAAATCAAGCAGTTTTCCGTGTACGCAACAAATTGAATATTACAGTAGATAAGATACTCTTAACTTTTTATTAAGTAATATGTTTTATTTAGCGAGGTAATTATACTTAAGAACACCCGTGTATTCTTAAGTATCATTATCAAAACACGAGGTAAATGTTTAACGCATAAGCGTTAACAACTGTTCATTATAACTTGGTCGGTATAACAAGACACGATTTGGAATAAAGTAATTATACTTACAAACATCTGTGTGTTCTTAAGTATAATTATATAAATCTAAGATAAATATATAAGCGCTAAACAACGGTTTGTTATAATTTGATCGTATAACAAGGCAATGTAAGGAATAAAATAATTATTATGAAATTTATTACATAAAACTGCTAAATTTATTAACTTTATATTTTATATATAGAAAAGTTTAGCCGCTTTTAATACATAGAATTGCAATTTTATAATCTTCGTTCCTTTTATTATAACTCACGGTAAAACAGTGAATATTTATATACAGAATAAATATGTTCACTTTAAATTTCTACGATTTCAATTTTATAATACACACTATTTTTTTTATTCTCGGTGAAATATTGATTATTTATATATCCAGAGAAAAGATTTGTACACTGCCAATATTTAAAGTTACAATTTTATAATACGCGCTCATTTTGTAATCAATAGTAAAATATTGATTATTTACGTGCAGAGAAGATTTTATAATACACGTCCACTTTCACTTATAATTTACGGTGAAATAAGAGTTGAGTAAAGGGATGGCGGTCACTATGTGTATTAGACGTGAAACTTCTTTACGTTTTTTTATTCATAAGGAGGAAAGGGGCTGGCTGCGGGATCTAATGGTTCAAGATAAAATAATTTAGGACACACCTGTGGATCTCAAAAAGTTAAAGGAACCGGATGAAAACGGAGGCAAGAAAATAGCATATTAAAATTAAATTATCATCTATCAATAACGTCGGTCATCTATCAATAGCCTAGTTAATTAATTTTATAAAAAAATACAAAACTGTAAATCTAAATTTTTTTCTCGTGGCAAAAATTAAATAATTAACACCGTTTGATCATGCGTAAATAAAGGAAATTATGTATTTAGTCCTTAATTTTATAAAAAAGCCCCCCAGAAAATGTAAAATTGCCTAATATATTTTTAAACAGGCTTAAAAACATGGTGCATATTTAAAAAATTATAAGATCTAGAAAAATAATTAAATTTTCTTGTCTTCTAGTCAGATTTGACCGACCCTATTTTTTCACAACTTTTTATTTAGAAATTTCGTAAATAAAGGTGTACTCTATTTTCATGTAACTATTAGAATATCTTTTTAAATATGCAATTTAAAATAATGACCAAAAATATCTCACAATTCCTCATAATAAACTCTTTAAAATTATCATATAAAGTTAAGATAAGATTAAGATTCATTAGATTCTACAAAATTAAGAAAAAAAGTTTGTGTATTTTAATTCTATATAAACATTTAAAAGGAATTACTGAAAAATATTTGGTTCTATAAAATATACAATACGAAATTTCAATTAACTATGATGCTTGGTTTTTAGAAAATCGACAGTGACAGACAGATAGCAAGACAAGTGAATGGTCTTATAAGAGATCCATTTTTGTTTTTGAGATATGGAACCCAAAAAACTATATTGCACTTTTCTTTATACGTTACGCTGAAATTTAAAATAACACATTTATTTATTACATAAGTATAATTTTGTACAACGTCTCGTAATGAGAGAGCCAGTCTTCGTTATTATTTATATTTTAACAATTTTGAAAACATTTTATAACCTGGACGTTTGATGAAAGCTTAAATGAGCTTTTAACAGGGTTACCCCGTAACCCGGAAATATTGGAGCGATGATTTATAGTCATATCCGTTTTCCTTTAAGACCTAATTGTGAAACTAACCTGTTGCGTTTTCGAGCGGAAACCATAGGTTTTCATGTAAAATTCAGCATACTGCTTACTTGTTACAATCACAGTAAAAACATATATCGCTCGTTCTGTTGTGCAATCTGCAGTAAAATGAAGTCATTCCACAATATCAGTAGTTTTTAAGAAGGTAAATATTATCTTATATACCGAAGAGTCGAAAAGAAAATTGAGTTGTACGTAAAGTAATGTGATTACTTCCCTTTTCTTCTCTTGATTATTTCATCTTTTGCGTGATAAATTTTTATTCTGTCGAGTTTTAAAGCAATATAACACATTTACTTTTCTGAAACTATTGGGCGGAAAATTTAATTTTCCTTTCTACTTTCTTAGATACTTTGTTCCACATTAATTCGTTAAACTTATTTACGCAATTTAATGTTAAACATTTAATTTAGAACTTAGCAATTTTTACATGATGGGAATTTAAAACTCAGAAAAAAGAATGTCGACGTTATGTTTTCGTTGATATATCACGTGATTAACGTATCAAATGGTTGATAATCCATGATCGATGCCAATTTCTTGTACATACCCTTCATGTTACATGTTACATGTTAAACATATCCTCAAAGTTTAAATTGTTTCATTGGCAGATTTAAAAAAATTGTCCACCCAAAATTTTCGGTCACCCTCTGATGATTTCATTCGCTACTTATTTCTAAACATACCTCTACATTTTACGAAATGTCTTTTACAGTCATTTAATGTCTTTGACACATGGAAAATATTCTAAATAAATGTCTTTAAGAATCGATTCGAAAAGTCCTGTCTCTACTAAACACGAGTTCGCTTGGGCTGTGACCATTTACTTCTTCCAGCCTAATTTACGTCAATATGAATTGTTATATTAAAGTATCTATTAACTTACTGTTTATTATTTAACATTATAACATCTCTTACAGTCTGTCACACAACATTTATTTTATGGCTACCTGGAAGACATTGATCTTCTGGCAATAAATCCGTCACATCTACTGTACATTACAGTGAAAAATTAAAAAAAACGTTCGATTTCTTTTCGAAAATTATTTTATGCTCACCGAATTAATTTTTTCCACAATAGGTTTAATGCATATTATTTAAAGTAGATGTCGTATAAAATGCGTTGTTGACGAATTTCGTTCTTAATTTTTGAAATATTATCTAAACTATATACATCAAACTTATTTTAAAATTAAAAAAAAATTATTTATCGTTTAGTTTTGGGAAAAATCCCTCTCAAAAATTGAGCAATTAATATTACAGGAAAATTAATTATATCACCAAACTTTTTGCTTTATTTAAAAAACGCTTCGAGCGATTTATCTAAAAAACTAAGTAAATGTAAAATAATGTTAAGATTTTGAAAAAAAAAATATTCACTACTTAGTACTGTTAAAAATTGCTCTCAAAAATTGTATAATTAACATTACAGGAAAAGACTTATTTCACCACATTTTTAATTTTATTTGAAAAACCATCCAGCGATTTGTTTAAAAAACTAAGTTGGTGGAAAATAGTGTTATATTAATATAAATAAAAAAAATATTTACCGTTTACTTTTGGCAAAAATCGCTCTCAAAAATTGTACAACCAATTTAACAGGCACATAAAAAAGTAACAATTTGATCACACTATTCATTTTATTTAAAAAAAAAAAATTTATTCTAAAAAACAATCAAAAAAGATTTGTCTAAAAACTAAGACAATGTAAAATGATATGTTAAGATTTTGAAACAAAAAAATATTTACCGTTTACTTTTGGCAAAAATCGCTCTCAAAAATTGTATAATTAATATTACAGAAAAAGTAGTTATTTTTAAATTTTGTTTAAAAAACACCCATCACGCTATTTGCCTAAAAGACTAAGCCAATATAAAATGATGTTATATTAATATTTACAGTTACTTTACAGTTTGGTAAAAATCGCACCCAAAAATTGTTCAATGAACATTACAGGTACATAAAAAAGTAATAATTTCACCAAACTATTAATTTTATTTAAAAAACATAAAAAAATAATTTTTTTTAAAAAATATTATAATGATGTTTTATTAGCAGTTTGAAAAACAAAAAAAAAACAATTCGCAATTAACAATTTTATAATAATTTTTGGATTTTACTGTTACACAACAACTACCGTAATACCAACTTGTTCAACTTCCCTGTTATATACAATTATAAATAATTTATTTCTTAGTAACTTTTTTTTCATATCATTACGCATTAATAGCAGGTAATACGAACAGTGTTATAAAAATTAAATTGGCTGTACATAATACGTGCTTATATTTCAACGAAAATTAGTGTTGTTAAGGCAAAAAGAAGGGTAAAACCTATTAAACGTTGCCCAAATTATATCATTACGGATAATAATTAGGGGCGTTGTAGGGCGTCGCGGCGGTCGTTCTGGAAACCATTGCCTTAGGGAATATAATTTATAACTAGGGCATCGTTTTATAAAAGAATTTCGTTTTTATTTAATAACGTAATTATTATTTTAGACTGGCGTTGTCAGGTATACCAGTTTATTTGAACCATAATTTTGCGTAAATATAATAAGAGAATTTAGGGCAGTAATAGGTTTTTGTAACGATAATTCTCTTGATTAGCATTAAAGTCCTTTATTGACTTTGGTCTTTAAGGTTTCTTTCTGTATTCATCTCTGACAAATATTGATTTAATACTTGATAATTTCCCTTACGTCAAAATCCTGTTCAGCATATCAGCACAGTTTATTCTGTAAATTTTAAACATTATGTATTTTTCGATAAACTGGTTGTATAAAAGTTTGGCCCTTTATTCGGATACGATATGTTTTAACAACGACATCGTCTCTTTACCGTAGATTGCTTTATATATTTTTGAAATAAAACTTCTTTACGCACGCTTGACTTAGGGTGAATGCGTGACGAGAGCTTTACGAAAAGTGTGATCGGGCGAGGTGAACGGAAGTTGAGAGGGAGATATAAGTTAGTGAAGACAGAAAGAGAGAGAGTTACGTTTCGTATATTACTGTAAGGTCAAGAGAGAGGTACGAGCACACATTTTCTTTCTCTCTTTCTCTCATAGCCAGTTATGTTTCGTATATCTAAGACACAGTACAAGCCTATTGTCTGTATCACACTGTAGGAGCAAGAGAGAGCAGTGCGCGCGCACATTTTCTTTTCCTCTTCCTTTCATAGCCAGTGTATGAAATATGTATATATATATATATATATATATATATATATATATGCGAGTTTGCTAGCGTTACGCGAGCAGTGATTTTTTGATTATTTTATAATTTCATTTCGTTCTTGAACAATTTTATAAATTATTATTTTGTTCAATACATTAAATATTCTACGTTTAAAGTGAATAAAATTGTAAATTCATTTTAAAGTTTATATTTTGTGAATTTGAAGTTTTACTTCAGTCGTGTGGTCTAAAGCACACTCGTTTTTTTCGTTTCATTTATTTTTTTTCCAAAAAATCTTATTGTGGCCATACGAGTTGGCGAGAAACTTTGATTCTCGTGCTATTTATTTTTTAACCATATTAATTATTGAAAGTCTAAGATTTATTTTCATATTAAACAGGATGAAAATATAATAAATTGATACACTAGCAGATACTTATTTTATAATTGAAAATCATGTGAAAAGAAAAATCAACCTTCTTCTGTCAAACTAAGAATTAAATTAGGCCGATAAAATTAATTTTGTGGTTCTGAAATATGTAATAGTAATTATGGGTATCAATATAGCTTAGCACCAACGAGATTTTAGAAAGTTTTTTGAAACGACTTAAAAGAATTGGATTTAAAAGGATTTTTAAAAAAAATTGTCGCTCGCGATTATTTATTAAAAAAGTCGATTTGAAAAAATACTGACGAAAAATGTTTTCAAATTTGTTTCTAATTTTTTTCATTAATATCATAAATAATTTATCGTTAGATATTATAGACTTCAAATAAACACAAGTATAAACGTGGATTAATGCAATTAAATAAGGTAAAAATAAAAAAATTTGCAACGCATTGAAAACATTACGGCTATTATTGTATGTAAACTGTCAAAAACTATCAATTATTTCAACTTAAAAAATATTTTACTATGTTCAAGTTTTCAATTCATAGTCTATTTTTAATTAATCAGTTATCAATTATTAATTATGGCCTATGAGTACAAAATTTCGCGTCTTTTATTTTAAATAAAATTGTGAGAAAAATTCATAAACAATTTTTAATATTCGAAATCCTTATGTGTCCTTTTTAATATTAAAATCATTTTTCGAAAATCAACCTAATTTTCTGCTCAATTACATTAGGCGAGGCCTTTATAAACATCCAAAAGATTATTATGCATTTCATTATATTCAATTAGAAAAATAAAATGTGGAAAAAATCAGTCTTTTTACAGTAAAAATATATTTAAACGAGTATACAATTTAATACTTTTTTTTACACTTGATTTTTTGTCACTAATTTAAATTTTGATAATAAACATAAGGGAATATTTGTTTCAGGGAAAACGGAGCAATCATCTAGTTGTTAATAAATATAAAGTTAACCAATATGTGTTCAAAACATCAAGGAACATTAAAAATATAGGTCAGAAAAGCCTCCTCATATATCCTCCTCTCGGGATTAATTTGCGGCTTAAAATGAAAAAAAATCATCCTGTCACCAACGCTTGTGGATCCTATCCTTTCATCCCTCACATCCTTGTCCGATTTATCGACGGCGATTAGCGCGCGATCGGCCACTAGGCTTTAAGGGCTGCTTTTGTGAAAGCTCAGATGAGCTTTCGAAGGGTGCGAGCTTAGAAAGCTAAGGTACTTTATACTGATTCATAGCGACAGCAGTGGGTAGGTTGTTAAAGGATGGGTCCGTGATGGATAGTTGCCTACTTTTTTATATGAGTATTAACATGAAAGCGCCTGTGAGCACGCGAATTGGTAGACATGGGCGTGGCTAAAAATCGACCAGTGGATTAAGAATATATGTGTGTTTATGTAAAAGTCTAATCACATTTGTTAGGCCTGCGCTAGCTGAATCATACAGAACAATTCGGATAATATAAGTTTTTTATAGTCCAGTAAATGTAGTCAAGATTATTAGGAATTACGAGATCAAAAATAACACTTTGATGTGAATAAAATAGAAAAATAAATCCCTTAAAAGTTTATTTTAATCGTCAATCAGAAAAATGAAAAATCTTGTGTTTTTTATAAAAAAGTCAGGTTATGTTCCATAATATTTCGTAATTCTATTTCTACGGAATTATTATTATACATATAATTAGAACTAGCAAGACGAAAAAAGTCCAGATTATGTCTAGCTATATCCTTCATACATAGATGTAACATACTACCCTTGAAGCTCACAGATCCGACGGGGTTTTCGTAAAAAGCCATGTAAATCTCCAAAGATCGAAAGAGGTATTTATTTTTACAACACAAAACAAGTGTCAATGTGAGTTAACAGTTTATTTTTAATTAATTCAGGCAATAGCTACGTGTTAACAAAAAAGCGATATAAATTACTTTTTGAGATCGTTTCTAAAAATTATTATATATTTCGTTAGATTTTTATTTCTTATTAATAATTTTCGATGTATTAAAAATAAAATACAATAACGTTTTCTTTTAATATATTTTATGTATAATTTTTTGCTCTTTATTATTGTAATTCACTCAATTGTTATTTTTTAAAAATCAGCTTTATTGAAAATCATAACCTGTTTCTGTAACACCAGACCCAGCTTCGCCTATCTACTTTGCAGATTATCTGCAGACAGACGATGAATACAATCGTTATAGTCATTTCAGTTTTGATGGAAAGAAAATAAGATTATTATTTTAAAATTTGTTCAAATCCATTTAATAATCACTAATGTTAATTATTACGCCTTTTATTTAAAATATCCCTATAGCATTCCAATATATCTCTTGTCAAATTTTCCACCTATCCCTTCAGTTTTGAGTTTGAAAAAGTTTTGAGACTGAAAAAGTGAGTGAGAAAGTTTTGAGACTGACCACGAAGAGCATCTTTACTTTATATTTTACGTCATGCTGATTGCTGTCAAGGGATAGAAACAGGTGACAACCTGTTGAATAAAAATCCGGAAAATAAGTAAAAATTGTCAAGTGAAAAGTTGTCAAAGTTAACGATGCGGGAAAAACTGGAAATCAAAATTATTTTAATTTGTTCCACGTAATTGCGTCTGTATGTTTTCTAGCATATATGAAATCATCCTGAAGATGCTTCGGTTGCTGATAAACGATTCTGCAGTTTAGATTTGGTTGGCTGGTTGATTCTATCTATAAATTACTCCAGGTGAATCCCATCAAATAAATACTAAAATGTCTAGTGAATGTACTCGCCTTCAATAATGTTCGTAGCAATGTTGAAGGCGATGACGGTAACTCGTATTTTTTTCCAGACTATCTGGTGTCATCCATGATTTTCGGTAGAAATTTAGATGTTGTATTGGAACAGTAGACAGGACATAATTATAGTATATTTTGAAAAACATCCCTACAACCAATATTATTTATTTTCAGGTAGTTAAATAAATGTTGTAATATTAACATAATAATAAATCTATTGCCCCGTGGTGTGTTGGGTTGGTCGCAAGGCACGTGATTTTTGACGGTCCGGAGCACCGTGAGGATACGAATTCGATTCCCGGTCGCTCGTATAGCAGGGCTGGACTGATATTCTGGTTGGTAGTAAGAAATTGCTCTTGTAGCAACAAGTTCCCCATATATATCAATTTTATATATTCAACACAAATAATAGCAATAAAAATCTAATGGTTTATTTTCTTATTTCTTTTATTTCCATAGCTTTACAGAAAAAGTTTTTCCACAAAAAATATTTCTCTTGAGATAAGCGGTAACTTACGACCTCATTTTTTTTCAACTAATTGAAAAACGCTGAATATGTGCAACCGCACGTGTTGAACGCACTCTGAATATGTGCAACCCTGCCATCATCTATGGATACTGACTTATTTTTGCTAACATGCAAAGTCGAGGGTGGCGCTGCACATTGTCGGAAGCTTACTATCTTTAATTGAAGAGAGAGAGGGGAGGTTTCCCTTGATACAGATCGCTAATTGCATAAGTATAAATTGCACTGCACTGATTTTTTTATTTATATTTACTTTCTTTTTGAAGTCACTGTTATACGTTTAAGAATGAAGTTGAACGAATGAATAAAATTATATGCATGATATTCATGAATACAAGTTCGTTGTGTCACCGTCACATATATCAATTTTGTATGTTCATTTTGTACATATAAATACATAAATAAATACACGAAGAACAAAATTAAATTTAGTTTTAGGGAAAATTGACAAAGAAAGTAAAAATTTATAAAAATTCTGTGTATATATTCGCAATCTACTCGTTAATACCTTTCATTTGATACCGTACTCAAAATTAAAACGAAAACTCCATCTCTCCAAGATGGCAGCTTAGAAAAGCTTTTTTTCCCGAAATCAAACTTGAATAGGGTATTGGCATAAGGAATGTTCTAGTCAAATTTTGTTACATTCTGTTGAGTTGTACGAAAGTTATCGTGTTGCAAATACACATACATACACACAGTCAATCAGGACTACCTACTTAAAAGTTAGACTTCGTTTAGCTCGGCCTAACCGCCCAGGTTTCATTTCCAGAGGATATTTTGGAAATATTCACCAACATTCATATAAATGAGGCGGGAAACACAGGTCGTTATTTTGTCTTAGTTTATTTAAATAAATACGCAAGAGACTCCAGCATCTAGCTTTATGGAATATCCTGAGGCGAATGTCTTTCCTGTACTGGTGTTCTGCCAATTTAACATCTAGCTCCTAACTCCCTAATGGATACTTTGCAGTCTTTTTCTATAGTCTCCAAGGAATTTTCATCGATAATTTTCCTAGGTTCTCCCGACCGTGGTCCATCTTCGATCCTCAGCTCTTCGTTTCGAAAGTACGAACGCTACTGAGCTGATGATGTCGTCGTCATCATGCTCATTCTGGTAGCAGTTTCTGTCCCACTATGTCCAAGAGCATATATATTTAAGATAAAATAGCTTATATGATCTGGTTTCCTTTCATGTTTTCAGAATCATTTTCTGTCGTAAACGATGCTGGAAATGTCATACTCTTGCCTTTTTATAGTTTATTTTTAATAATTTTGAAACAGGTATAAGACAAAAGAACAATTAGTTCCCTGAAGATTTTATTACATATGCATGGAAAAACTGAAAGATCGTTTTAGATATTCACGATTTTCATACTGAAAAATAAATTAATTATGGATAATTTCCAATTTTTCACCTTGCGACTATAATTGTCCTCGGTTTTACGGGTGTCATTGAAGTCTCTGCGGGTATAATCGAATCGCATGGATTTTTCATGTTTTCTGCATTTGGCTTAGATTGGTTAATTTATAAAATAATAAGTATATAAAAAATAAATATTAAAGTTAAAAATATTTAGAAAATTTCAAAGAAATTGATTTTAATTCGGAATTAATAATTATGTTGTTGATTCCTATTGGCATTGCAACGAAACATTGTGTCACGTGTTTTATCAGAATCTTACACAGAAAATATTCCTAAAAAAATGTTTCGGTTTCTATTCAGTTCCAGACACGCCCCTCACACAAAATTATTCAATATAGCAAATCATTCTAACCTAAAAAAATAAATATTAACCTTTATCAAGAATTATTTCCACAGGAATATTTATGAAACCTCTAAGTAGTGAAAATTTAGTTTTATTAAAATTATTTTACTTTTTCGTGTGATGCAAACACAGACACTACTCATTGCCTACTTGTGGTTCTTTTAATATACGCATAGATATATTTTCAACATTTTTTTTAAATTATAGTAACATTATATGGACAAAAATAATTCACAGCCATATTGTCATAACGCAGTTAAATAAGAAATATAACAATTTTAATGTAAATTAAGTTCAGATAAAATGGATATAGAATTATCTGAAGTTGCCCGAATGATGCTGCTTAATGAAAAAGATTATTTCCACTTTATTCAAAGGGCGGTAATTAGAAAAATTTTAATACTTAACAGGACTTCCAGCGAATAAATCTAGTCTTCTTAACAATGATGGAACTTTGTAGAGAAACTTTGGAAGTATCGCCGTCTTCGTTGTGTAATGTCCACTGGAACTAATTAAAGCTCCTTGGAAAGCTCTGAAAGCCTGCGGCTAGGGAAAGTCGAGGAGAAAAATGAGAGTTGGGAAAAGTTTTGATACAAAATGGACGTCAATGTTTTTTTTTTATTTTGTTTATATTTGAAGTATATTTATTACATTGCTATGTTTCAGCAGTTTACTTTGTAGTTAGTTTCTAGAAGTTTGAAAGTGCTATCTAGTGAATGAATCGAATTTAGGTGGTTATATAATACTCCATAATGTACTTTTCGTGGGTATGATCGACCTGTATCTTTAATTAAGTTTAGTAGCTGATCTATCCATCTGACGATAAGAAAAGTCACAATTCTGCACTAGAACTGGAAACACACACGTTACCAAAACCAGAGCGTTCTTGTATTCGGGTTCTTTTGCTCTATACTGAACTTTTGATTCTTTTGTTTCAGATTTACTGTACTTTATATTCTTTTGTTTCCATTTATTGTACTATACTTTTGATTATTTTGTTTACATATTATTTCACTAGATTAATCCGGTTTAGTACTGGCGTTTTTTGGTTATCTGTAATGGAGTCACGATAATATTGCACGTATTTGGAGCGAGTTTTCATTGTTTTCAATATTTTATTTACAACTAATTTAATAACATGACTTCGCTATAAACTCTATGTAAAGTATTTATTATTATTTATTTTATATGATGTAAATTTACTCATATCTAAATACTCCTGAAATTATATATAAGGTTATTTATAATACATTTGTGTATATTATATTATTTTAGAACGGTAATTAAAAAATATCAAATTTTTTCTACGAAAATTACGCTATAATGAGTCACTCACTTTGTTGTGGGACTACGCTATAATGAGTCACTCACGCTATAATGAGTCACTATAATGAGTCACTCACTTTGTTGTGGGACTATAATGAGTCAATATAATGAGTCACTCACGCTATAATGAGTCACTATAATGAGTCACTCACTTTGTTGTGGAATTACGCTATAATAAGTCACTCACGCTATAATGAGTCACTCACGCTATAATGAGTCAGTCAATGAATTACGCTATAATGAGTCACTCACGCTATAATGAGTCACTATAATGAGTCACTCACTTTGTTGTGGAATTACGCTATAATGAGTCACTCACTTTGTTGTGGGACTGTATATGTTGGAGTTTTTCCGAAATTTCAATGTATCTCTACCTATCATACATACTGAAACTTATTCGAATTCGAAAAAATAAGGTCTCCCGAAAATAATGGTCCTACAAAATTTTACGAATTAAATGCATTCGCTAGCTCATCTCCTTTTCGAATGATTTAATATTATAATATTTAGTATATAATGAGTTTTTCCAGAACCTTTTTACATGTTAAATACATATTTGCACACTCTTGTTACTGAGAAAATTAAATTTAAACTTTGTGTCGCATATGTATTATTTACACTAATATATAAAGCATAAAAGTTTGTTTATTTGTCTGTTCGCGCTAATTTCTATAAACACAAGACATATTTAAAAACAATTTAAAAAATTTCGTTATGTTAGGAAACCCATTTTGATTATAGAAGGAAAGATTTTGTTTGCTTTGCTTTTCCGCGTTAATCTCTGGAAGCACACGTCCACATTAAAATTTTCTTCAGAAAAAAATTGTTTCAATGGATGATAGTTTGTCGCTTGATTGGATTATCGTTGCAAAAATGTTAGAATTGCTGGCAAGTGTGGTGTTGTTTGGACAAAATATCTCATCAAGTTTAGCATAGGGTTGTGTACGGTATGCTCTATACAGACATACGAACATATATATAAAAACGTTGCAGTTATTACATAAGGTCATACTTAGGTTTAAAGATTCGTAAAACCTTGTAAAACCGGAGTTATATTACATTGTGCGATTTTTTAAATTTACTTGGATGATCTATTCGCTTTTTAAAATGGTGTTAAACAAGAAGTATGTAGCTATATAAAAATAAAAACGTTGCAGTGCTATTCCGTAAGGTTATATTTAGAATTAAAGATTTGTAAAACCTTGCAAAACTGGAGCATATTAATTGTGCGATTTTTAAAATTTGGTTGGATGATTTATTCGCTTTTTAAAATGGTTTTAAACAAGAAGTATTTTGTATGTACCTACATAAAAATAAAAACGGTGCAGTGCTATTCCGTAAGGTTAAATTAAGATTTAAAGATTTGTAAAACCTTGCAAAACCGGAGTCATATTATGTTGTGCAATTTTTAAATTTGTTTGAATGACCTATTCGCTTTTTAGAATAGTGTTAAACAAGAAGTATATTGTATGCAACTATATAAAAATAAAAAGGTTTTAGTGCTATTCCATAAAGTCATATTTTGATTTAAAGATTTGTAAAACCTTGCAAAACAGGAGTCATATTAATTGTGCTATTTTTAAAATTTGGTTGGATGATCTATTCGCTTTTTAAAATGGTGTTAGACAAGAAGTATATTGTATGTAGCTATATAAAAATGGTATGTGGTTACTTATTTTATATTCCAGCGATAAAGTGAAATTTGCGCTAATTTACAATTTGAGATTTTGAATGGAATCGATCCTAAAGCACTACTTAAACATAAATAAACCTTAATTAAAAAATATGAGTGTTTGTTAAAATCATGCGCGCATTGTTCAAAAGTGTTTTTATTATTTTTTTAATAAATACGTTCATACTCGTTTCCAAAGTTATTTATAAGAAACGTTTGGAATAATAAGAAATAAAAAATAGGAAATAACAAGTAATTAATAAAATTTATCAACTGATTTATTTATCTTTAATGCATAAATTCTTAAGGCGGACTTATTGCTAGAGGGTCAAACTCTTCCAATCAGCCTAAGCACTTAGTAAAAAATATAATCTACGTAAAGAACTATGACAGATTTTGTATAAAATTGCAAAGATTAAACAGTTGAAATAATAACAAATAAAAGTGCAAGCAAATAAAAATAACCTTTCAAGTACGAGTGGAACTTGCACTATGTTTAGGCATTTCTAAAAATTTAACGGTACGTTATATTCCCATTAAAAAAAATTACTAAATTTAAATTTTTTGGAACGAAAGTATTTTGCCTATACAAATGAAAATTTATTGATTGTACCACAGACGTAATTAAAAAAAAATGTTATATGATATTATAAATTAATGATTTTAGGATTTTTCCTCTACTTGTGCTGTGAGACTTTGCCTTTTGTAAAATTTTCTAATTCTAGGTCAACGAGAAATATGTCATATATATGAAATATCTGTAGGCTTTGATTTATTTGCAAGGGACCGTAGACATAGTAATTTAAAATCCACGCGTTTCTGAGAAAAATGGTTTTAAAAGACCGATAGACGGTCAACGAAGTAATCTTATCAGCGCTCCCTTTTTCCTTTTAAGACACGGAACCCTAAAAATAAGAAATAACAAGTAATTAATAAAACTCATTGATTAATTTATTTATCTTTAACGTACAAACTCATAAGGAGGACTTACTGCCTTAGGAACAACCTCTTCCAATGAGCCCAAACACCCAGTAAAAATATAATAAGACTGCACCAGATTGGGTATAAAATTGAAAAAGGAAATAGTTGAAACAATAATCAATAAAATGATAGCAAGCAATTAATAAAAATGTATTTCTACGAATAAAGGAGAGGGAGAGGCTATAGGAGGAAAACCCAAGGGAGAAAACGATAGGGGGTTACGAATGGGCGCTACGAAAGGAATTTCTTTTTAGACTTTCTTTGGTGTCGGGATCTAACCTTCTTCACGTTTTGGCAGCATAAACAGTAAAGGCATATTTGTAGAAGGAGGTATCATATTTCGGGTCTCGTAAAGTGAGATTTTCAATGTGATTTAATATATAATGTGTACCTAAACTTGATAATATACACCTATGAAAATCGGAACCACAAGAAAATTATGGCTTTCTATCTAGAATTAAAACTAATTTTTTAAAATGAACTCAACAATTTTTTTCAAATTTTTATTATTTTTTAAGGAAAATAATGTCCTCTTAGTCATTTTCTTCCAGAAACATCTTATTAGGATGCCTTTCATACACAGCTGAAACAAATTGAGCGCATTTGTACAACAAAGTACCTCCACACACGATGTGCAGCATTGCAATAATATGTAATTTATGAGCACCACAATACAAGTATTTTATAAACCCTATAATAAAATTTCGTTACAACATCCAAAAAGCGTACTATACGTATGTATGTGACTGTGCCGTTTATTTATTACCGTACGTACCTGAATATGCGGTTTATTTCTAAATATGCGCAGGTATTTCAGAAACATCTTATTATGATACCTTTCATACACATATTGAACGCATTTGTACAACAAAGTACCTCCACACACAATGTACAGCATTGAAATAATAAGTAATTTATGAGCCTCACATTACCAGTATTTTATAAACCCAATAATAACATTTCATTACGACGTCCAAAACGCGTATTATATGTTTGTATGGGACTGTACCGTTTATTTATTACCGTACGTACCTGAATGTGCAGTTTATTTCTAAATATGTGTACATAACCGTACCGTTTATTTCTAGTTCTATGTATTTAACTGCATAGTTATGCGAGTATATTGCTATTTATTAATAATTTACAGGTCATAATATGTTTTTATTATATGTGACTGTATAAATACCTTTATTTCGTGAAATATGTATCGTTTTAGTATTGTTGAGGGGACTTCCGTTCTTCCGCAAATAGGTATGCTGTGATGTACGCCATTGGAATGCCAGCATTTAGACTCGAATCATTCCGAACTTTCCACTTTTTCATAGTTTTCAATTACTACAGCACTTGATTGCAATCGTACCACAATCGTACGAATGATTGTTACCAAATTTATACATATATATATATATATATATATATATATATATATATATATATATATATATATATATATATATATATATATATATATATATATATAACGTATAATTTGTTGATAGAAAATGCAATACAGTTTAACTCTGATTTGTTAAACGTTATACTTAATCTCTTTTACTTAATTAGTAGATAACTAGTATGAAATTCTTACTTTGTAACCAAATAAAGGAAGCTCCCTTTATTTGGTTATTAATTTTATAATGCTGATAAAGTTATTTTTTATGATGGGTACAAATAAATCTATTTTTATGTGTCGCTGTTACGGGTTTCAAGTGATGTAGTGGTTTTAATGGATTTACTTTGTTTTCCTTCTTGAAATGACTAAACTTCCGATTATCATTTTCTTCAATTATGTGCAAATGACAAAGAAAATGTTATAAAACTTTCTTAATATTATATCATTACATGGTTAAGGGAACAATGGAATTTGTAGATATAAGTGCTTATTAAAATATTATGATAAATCATTAAATGAATACGTAAATTGGTTCATAATTTGATTAAATTAGTGAAGCTACATTAAACAACTCCCTTGCTGTGAGTTTTTTTCAAATCTAACTACCAGACTTGACACAGCCTTTGATGAGGCTCAGTCAGGCGTAATGCCTTGTTGCATTTATGGCGTTGCCAGCTCTGACGTTAGATCTAAATCAATAGCTAGGTCTTTCCTGGAGACGTACATTAACAAAATAAAGCATTTATAGACTTGGTAATTCTATTTTAGGAAAAAAAAGTGAGCCCCCTCATACTTCCATCCGTGTGTTACAGCCATTTTTCTCAAAAATAGTTTGACGTTTTGTAGAAGCTTTAAATTTGGCATATTGGTAAAACATATTTATCAACACATACCTCGATAATTAATCCTTGCAATTATTTATATCAAAGTTTTTAAAAGGATATAGAACTATTCAAAATACATTTATAAGGGTACTAAGACAATTTTTCTTGAGTTTTATTTAAGATATTTATGGATACATTGCTCAAAATTAGGATAAAAAGTTATTATTACAAATTTGCAGAAAAACAACAAAGATGATTGTAAATTTCAAAGTTTTTTGAAAAATTCACGATATTCTTACGCCAGTGAAATATATGTTTAGGAAAATGTTTACATGGTGAAAAATAAAATCAATATTTGTATAAATTTATTTATTTAGTTATTTACATCCATTTCTCGAGACATTACAGGTACCCTATTCGTAAACATAAGCAATTTATGGTTTAGCTAATTAAAATAAAAAAGGTATGTATTAAACATGTACACAAAATGCACAAGAACTAAACAAAATAAAAACGACACATTTATTTCCATTCATCATGAACAACTCATATTCCGGTGCGACCGCGATCAAGTAGTTGAGCAGTTGAATACCGCAGGAAATTGGAGAGTTCCGATATAATTCGCTTCTAGAGGATGGTGTAGTAAACATGTGATGATTGCGGAAGCGCAGGAAATTGTTAGGTACAGAGAATGAAAGTTTACTCCATTATACATGATTTTTTTCCATTTATTAGCTGGAAGCTAAATTTCTTAAGCGCAACGTCTCTTTTGCATTCTAAGGAATGGAAACTTAGCATATCTAAGAGGATGTTGTTAGGAAATAGAAAGGAGAAGTAACCATACTCTCTCATATATAAGATATCGGTGGAACGACTTTTGCACACGTTTAATCATAAAGCTGTACTTGGCTTCTGTGGGCTTCAAAAAAAGGAGTCAGACTCTAATCGGCTCTGCACTTATGAAGGCTGTAGCATGCGAATTGATGACATGATAAATAGTTTGACAGAAATAATCTGTACCCATAAATATTCATATATTTATGGGTACAGATTATTTCTAACAGTAGATCCTTATAGTGCTAGTCCTAGGATCCTCATAGTGCTAGTCCTACTCTTACTTACCAGGTCTTATCATGGTTTTTTAATCTTGAAAGTAACGCATTTTCATGTCTTAATGTGATTTTGTTGATATATATTCATTATTATCTTACATGAATTAATTTAAAATTTTATAATTTAATCTCAACAAATTACAAAATATTCTTCCCTATAAACCTCGCTGATTATATGATAGATTTCATTGATACTAAAATATTTTTTTGTATATATCCAGGATAAAAGCCTTACTAACGGATAAAAACTTTTCTTGTATTTTCAACGAAATGTTGTATTAAATATAAGTTTAAGAAGCGCAGTCGGATATCAACACGTTGTTTACTTAACTAGGTTATTTTGTGTGATTGATATCAACAAGTTATCAATATACATGGATTTGGTATATTGAATTATTTTATACCTTTAAAACATTTATAAGCACAGCATATATAGGTTATTGAATAAAAATAAAATGAATTCGAATGTAAAAGTTTATGATACGAAAATATCCTTAAAATCTACTCCAGGTCCAACTATTATTATTGTTATATATCTATTCTAGGTACAGTACAGTACAGTATTCCAGGCGCAATCGTGCCCAAATGAGCGACAGTTTGTGTTGAAGTAATTTGAAACTACTGTAACTTCGTTAAAAATAGACATGGTACCTCCAATTTTATGTCATTTTATTGAAAAAGAATGAAAGATTACAATATTAATATTATAAGATTAATGGCGGCTGGAGTTCGTAAATTGCGCTTTTGTAAAATGTACTCAAAAATGTTTGACAGGTTTGACATTTGCAGAATGTATTCAAATAATTTTAAAGCTATTTGTACTATTAATACCATTACCCTGTTTTCAATAAATGTAACTCGCGAATCAATTGAATGAATCAAAAAATAAAATTATGTATTTTCAATGTGCCTTTTGAGGCTTTCACGGAAATAACTACGGCAAAGTCCGACACTGCATTTTTTCCCAATATTATAGATTTGGCGTAGAATATACAAAACCATGTGCTACGCTGAATGTGCTGACTTGTAAACACGTTTCTGGAATTAGAACACTAGAAATTGAATGAAGAGAACAAGTATAAGTATCGTTTGAGGCACGCTTCCAACGCAATGTTTGGTCCAAACGTATGAAGGTGGGAACAATATGAATTTCCACACGTGGGAAGGCGAAGGGAGTGCGGTGCGTTATCGCGAGCGTAAACAAAGAAGACTGCCCGTATTTGCTTCATACAAAATTCAATGCGTGTCGTGGGGAGGTAGGGGCTAGGCGTACGGCAGCGAATTGAAATGAAGCCTTTTTCAAATATTTATCTTCAGAATGTGGGCCTTTTTTTAAATTTTGGAAATGTGTTTATGGCATAACAAACCAGTTTGTTCCACAACCTTTTGTATACGGAAGTTCGAAAGGTTTTTCGGAAAAATGGTGGAAATTTAAAATCCTATTAAACAGATAGTTACGTGAATGCGTCTTATGGGAAAAGTATTTGTTGGTAAAAACAATTCACTGGTGTGTTCGTGGCGATTCTTTTTAAATTAACTGCAACTATCGACATAGATCTTTATGAAATCAAAAAGACATACACAGTAATGTTTCAATGATATAAAAAAACATCAAGGTAGATTTCGTACGTACGTATTTACGTAGATTTTAATGATATGTAAAAACATTGATCTAGATTTCAACTATATTTGAAAATATTGATGTAGATTTCGGTCATACGTAAAACATTGATGCAGATTTCAGTGGTATGCAAATAAATTGATATAAATTTCAATGATATATAGTAACATCGATGCAAATTTCCATGATGTGTAAAAATATTGAGGTAATTTTCAATGATGTGAAAATATTTAAGTAGATTTCAGGGTGTAAAAAGATTGATGTTAATTTTCAAGATATATAAAAATATTTATGTTAATATCGATATGTAAAAATATTAATAGATATTTCAATGACATGTGAAAATATTTTCAGCTTAAAATATATATTGAAATATTCGTTTGTAGCTGCAAATATTCGCACATACAAAACATATAAAATGAAAGTTAAAAGGTAAATAAAAAAATTAATTAAAAGGCGAATTATAAAGTTGAAAACAAATCCGATTATATTTATAATAAGGTGTTTGCAATGATTAAACTAATTCGTAGAACTATATGTCTGCAACACACATCAATACAATAGACTACATATAAATATATTTATCATACTTTTCATACCCACTGGTGACGTACACCAAGTTAAAAAGTTACCTGGAGTCGCATAGGTTAAGTCGTAAGAATTCGTAGGGTCATCAAAGACATACTGACCCACAACTGAAATGACGTCATTTTCAAACATCAGGACGAAGACACAAACTAACAGTCGAGGAATTTTTTTAACGAAGTATCTAATCAAGACGGATCTAAGATACTCAATAATTAAAATCCATTAACCCATTGGGCCTCTACGAGCGAATAAAGGTTCTGATATAACCTCACGTACAGATGATATACGTGTATATAACCCTCCCTTTGCTTATGCGCAGTGGGGTAAAATGTAACATATTTAAGACATTTTGTAAGATAAACACAAAATTATGAAGAAGGAATTGATAGTTTTTAATACTAGGGTCTGTCGCCATGTGCGTATCACGCCATAATGATTGATACGCGATATTTTAATGATTTATTTTAATATTGTGTGTTACGAATCCCAGGAATAAAATGAGATTAATAACGATCTGTTACATCGATACAACGTCGAAAATTTGAGAAATAATATCTACTTTTTTGTCTTTATATCATATCATATAAAAGCAGCTAAGCTGATTTAAATAAAAATTCCATTTTAAATTACTTAAAGTATATGGAAGAAGTAAGGTACATTGTTTAATACTTATTAATAAAATTTTAAAAACTAATAACAATCAGAAAAATATAAAGTTTGATGCAGGCTAAGCCCTAAATGAAAAGATATTTCGTAATAAAATTCCAAATATTTTTTTGAATGGTGTTTTTCCTTAATTCGTACTTAATAAATTACTAACATAGTAATTTAATTGCGCGGCGAAACTTTGGAGAAAACCTAGTAATTTATTAAATACGAATTAGCGAAAAACAACATTCGAAGAATTATTGGGAATTATATTACGAAGTAGATTTTTATCTAGGGCTTAGTTCGCATTAGTATTACGGCGAGTTATTTATGTGCTTATGTGCTATAGCTTTGGGTTCTCGAGCTATGAGAGCAAGTAAGTAGACATTTCGCAGTGTTTTATTTTTTATTATTAAATAAAACAGCATTTATTTATATCAAAATTCCAGATTTTGTATTTCGGCATCTACGCTATCGTTAGGTTATTTATAATTTATAAAAAAACATTTACCATTTCCTATATAAAGTGGTAATTGTGACAATATATACATATACACACGCACACACACACGCGCACACACACACACACACATATATATACATACATACATATATATATATATATATATATATATATATATATGTATATATATATATATATATATATATATATATATATATATATATATTTATATATATATATATATATATATATATATATACGATATATACGAACATTTAAGGGTACGTAATGTTTCTATTAAACTATTTATAAATATTAATCTTTTACAATATATAAATATACGAAAATAAAAAAGACTGTCTAGGAGAAGTAGAAATACAGAGAAGATTCCGTACAAATTAGGGCGCTTACGAACATTTAAGGGTACTCGGTATTTCTATTAAACTATATATAAATATTAATCTTTTGTAATATGTAAATATATTGCCTAACGTATCTTTGACGGGTGTATAACGTCATCCCTATAATTTTGCTATAATTATACGGGCTTTTAAATACCCTACGAATTTCATAAATTTAGTTTCGTTTCAGTAGTAGAAATAGGGGAGGATTTATTGCATATTTTTAAGATATCTCTGAAGATATATATACCACCTAAAATTATGAAAAAATATTTTGAGACTTTTATAACTAACCCTTTTAAAGGATACGCCACACTAAGAATGAAATTAAAAAAAAATCATGTATTTATTTTGCCCTAACCACCCTATTAAAATTTTGAATGTAATATTTTTAAATGTATGACATGTGCGGTTTAATATGTTTTATTATTATGTCTAAATTCCAATTTTCTAGACCAAATGGTTTTTGAGAAAAACGACTGTGACAGACAGATGGATAGACATGCGAATGATCTTATAGGGTTCCATTTTTCCTTTTGAGGGAGAAAATCTAAAAAAGGTGTGATTGACCTGTCGTTAGATAATTTCAGACCTGACCAAATTTTGTACAAATTGGTTTACCTACTGAGGATCAGCTTCGTTTAAATGATTATCTTAGTGAATTTGTTTATATTTGACCTACTTAGGTAATTTTCTGTTAAGTGAATCCAAAAAATCAAAGCGATTAACTTTCTTTTCCAACAGAATCCGAAAAATCGGCAAACGACTCTGCGCCGCAACCTACAACCACAGACGCAGAAGAAACCCAGGCAGCAACCAGGATACAGGCCGTCTTCCGAGGTCACCAGGCCAGGAAGTCTATCAATATGAAGCCGGCACAAACCAAGCAGCCCGCAGTGCAAGCCAAGCAGCCCGCAGTACAAGCCAAGCAACCTGCGGTACAAGCCAAGCAACCTGCGGTACAGTCCAAGGTTCAACCAGCGGCTCATCCTGAACCCGAACCTACCAGGGCTGAGTTAGAAGCTGAGTTTAGAGCCGATGATAAAGGTAAGTTTGATTTTTATTCTATTTGACTTCTGGAGCGTGTAATGATCTTGAGAGCTATGTTTATATCACTATAACATGGCTGTTTAGAAGTTTGAAATGGTGATTAATTCCCAGGGGTCTTTGCTTCAAACTTCATTGAAAATGGCGCAATTTAGCCGGTTTTCACCAAATTTTATACCGAATAGGATGACTACTAGGGTTTCATGGTTTAAAAGGAAAAACCGAATCTTTATAAGGTCATTTACGTGTTCGTCAATCTATCCGTCTGTGAAACCCGTTTTTTCTCAAATATCATTCAATGTAATTAAGAAATTTTGCCATATTGTTAAAACATGCTAACCTGGACTTTTCTTAATTGTTAACATTCAAAAATATTTTCATGGAAATTTTAGATGAGGGAAATTTCTATTTATATGTCTATTTTTTTATTTCCATTTATGATGTACGTGCTAAATAAACTTATCTTTTAATGCATTCTAAAGCGCACATAAGTTAACACAAAATTATTTTATACAATACCTCACTTGCACAGGAAATTAAAATAATAAAAGAACTATATCATGTTTATAAATATAGTTGATAAACTAAATTAAATCAACTAATTAAGTTTTAAAAATGTATTCAATGAATTGTTAAATTAACTATATCAAAAAAATTAAATTTAATATAAATTTACTATATAAAGTTTAATTACTAATTAAAATTAATTAATATGCGGAAAATTTATTGTAATTTATTAATTTTAAATATTTAATAAATGATAAAGTAATAATTTACAATATATTATGCAAATAAATACATATCGAAACTTAACCTCATTTAGACAAATACAATTAAAATTATTTTTTTAAAAAGCTTATAATCACTATTTCTATCACGAATATTAACAATAAATAAATGTTTTTAATTATATCGACCACTACTAAATTTCAATTACTAAAAAATATTATTTAAAAGTATTTAGATTTCAAAGAATAGAAAACAAGTATTGAGTGTTTACAAATACATTAATAACTAACATGAATATAGTATGTCATTACATGCATGTAAATTTATGTTTAGTAAGCAACTTCATCATATCGATTTTTGTTGCATCATGCGCGCGCATCGTGAGCTGAAGTTGCTTACGTTGCGCGCGCACGATGCGACAAAAGTCGGTAGGATGAATGTTTAGTGAGCAACTTCATCCTGTCGATTTTTGTTGCGCCGTGCGCGCGCATCGTAAAATTTCACTCTCATTACTTTATACAACGCGTCTAAAGAAGTAGAAATTCAAAAAACTACTTGGCAGAATCTCAAGTATATTTATTTCATATTTTTATGTGACACATCTTTAGAAATATACTGAAAAAACTTAAGTATCAATTAGTACGTAAAATTATAAAGTTTTTAGCGTTTTCTAGAAGCTTACTTAAGAAGCGACATTTTACTGGAAATGTAATAGGGCTTTAGAGAAATTCTTAATAAATCAAATTATCTTTCTAACGCATATTTCTAATGAATATAAAACACGTGTTGTGCATTTACAAATACCTCCATACTATCATGAATGTAACTATCATGTATCAGTCACTACACGCATGTAAATGTATGTTTAGTGAGCAACTTCATCCTGTCAATTTTGTGCGCGCGCATCTTGAATACCATCATACTGTCGATTTTTGTTGCGTCATGCGTGACCAACTTTATCTTATTTATGTTTGTCGTTGTTACGTGCGCATTTGCGCATCGTAAAATTTCACTCTCTGTATTTTTTCATAACGCGCCTAAAGAAGTATAACTTCAAAGAAACAAGGTCGCTCACTTGTCGGATTCATGATTTAAATAAAAACATTTAAGGAGTTTATTTTTGTTTTCATTTTTCTCTGTTTAATAGCATTATTTTTTATTTTTCTAACACAACCGGTCTTCTTTCTTGAAACGTGATTTTTTGTTTTAGAGAGTAATATTGACGTTTCGTTTTCGCGTGAGCATATAAAATCGCCTGTTAATGAAAAAAGTTCATTAAGAATCGGTTTCGTCTTTTCATTTCTTATTCATCGTAATTACGCCTCCAAAAAATCTAGACACAAACTTTACGGTCTGTTGACCTATATCCAAACGAGGTCAAGCTGGCAAGCGAAAACAGGGAAGGTTTTCTGCGATGAAATTTCACGTTTCCGTTAGATTTCGGCCACCGATCGAATCGCAGTTCCGTTTCCGTGACCCAGGCAATGGTTACTATGTTATTGTTAGGGGGTTTTTCTTAGAATGCAGAGTTTGAGAGAAAAAATTGTGAAAATAAAAAAATAGTGGTATAAATAACAGTCATTAGTCAGAAGTAAATTAGAATGGAGTTCATTTGTGCATTGTGTTTATAGGGTATTTATAACATACCCCACGGGAATTTATTTGTATTATTATTTCAGTGAAAAATTGGGAAATAAAAACCGTGAAAGTTTATGTTTTCCAAAAAACATTAAATGTGATTTGAGTTTCATATATTGTAGGATTCCAAACACTTTAAGTGCATATAAAAGTTTAAATATTGTAGTTTACATAGTGTTTCTTTTAAACTAAATGTTTATAAATATGGCCATTATTTTTCATCACGTAAATATGTTGCCTCTCAGTATATTTTTCACGGATGTAAGCAAAAAACTCGATTTTTCTTTAAATCTCTTTATATACGTAGTTATAGACTGAGAGCGAAGCGGATATATTGCAATAGATTTTAGGTACCCAAATTTGATGAAGGAGATATCTTATGGCAAAGGAGTAGTAGAGCTTTTCAATTGCATTTTAAAACACCTCTTCAAAGACACTAAGAGACCAGGATACTTTAAAGACTTTATGTGGTTTCCAAGTTCGATGTGAGGTAAGGTACTTCAAAGAATTCAGAGAAAACATATTTTTTCTTTTCTTCTATGTATACACATAATTCACTTACGTATTATGCCAAATTCAATTAAATTGAATTCAAGAGTTTCTCGTTCCGGTTAGATTTTGGCCACCGACCGAATCTCATTTCCGTTTCCGTGACCCAGACGATGGTTACTGCATTATACTTACAGGGTTTTTCTTAGAATGCACAGTTTGAGAGAAAAAATTGTGAAAATGAAAAAAGTCATATAGATAACAGTCATTAGTGAATATAGATAACAGTCATATGGCGTAGATAACATAAATTAGAATGGAGTCTATTTGTGCATTATGCAAGATATTTATAACATACCCCACGGGAATTTCTTACACTATTATTTCAGCGGAAAATAAAAAAACCATAAAAATTTGTTTTAAAAAAAATATTAAGTATGATTTAAGTTTCATATGTTGCTAGGATGCTAAAACCATTTACGTGCACACAAGAACAAGTCAAAACGTGGGACACCTAGATTCATCGTTCTAGATTTTCCACAGTTTTTGCATGGGTTTCTAAAATCTCTAAAGGTATATTTCTATGACCCTTAAAACTAGCCCCTGCAAACAAAATCTTAAAGCTCTATTTGAAATTTTATAATTATTTTATTTTATCGAGTATTTCAATTCTTCCATTCTAAAATTTCCATAGAAATATTTTTCAGTGCTAGCTGATGTATACCAGGTCAAATCGTTTCTAATGAATTGAGGGTCAAATAGTTTCTGAGAAAAATGATTGTCACAAACGGACAGACCGAAGTAAGGGTAATCTTATAAGCGTTCCGTTTTTCCTTTTGAGATATATGATCTTAAGAAATTGTTCTATTTCAGAGGAAAATTTCTTAAGGAAAATTAGAAAAAAAATATAATTTATCTAGGCCTTGTCGTGAAGGAACTCACGCAAATATCTTGCCTTAGACCTAAACCTTCGACACTTTCTTTTCCCTGATTCACTACTATAAAGCTAGCAAACTTCACATAAATATGTAAATAAACTGACTTCTCGTCATGAATTTAAACCGTCTAGACTTGCAATAGATTTCAGGGATCGAGTGAAAGTCTCGGTGAACCGATCTAAAGTCTTCCAAAACCATTTGAAATCTTGGTACTTATCTGAAATAATATATTTTTTTTATATATATTTACCCTGCTATGACAATTGCTTTTAGGGTTCCGTAGCTAAATGGAAAAAACTGAATACTTGTAATTTCATCCTGTCCATCTGTCCGTTTATCCGTCTATGAGTGTGTCACAGCCATTTTACTCGGAGACTATTAGAACTATATAGATGAAATTTGGATGATAAGTAACTTCTATGAACCGCTATACAAGAAAATAATGGAATTATGAAAAGAATAATATTAGCGGTGGTACTCCGTAGATGTAACAGAGGGACGAATGAAAAATCCAGTGCATATAGGCAAGTGGAATATCGTTAAATAATTCTTAAAAATCATATAGAGGTTCCAAAATAACTTTTTTATTTAAGTCAACAGTTGGTGAGATATGCAATTTTAAAGTCTTAAAAAGTGCCCCCACTCCTTTACCTTTTCAACTAAGGTGTGTGAAATTCAGAAAAACTTAAGATAGAATTTAAAATAGACTTTCAAAGAATTTAAAATAAACTTTGGGATATTTTCAAAAGCAATAACTTGTTTTATAGTGTCTTTCAGAAATGCAAACATATTTTTGGATACGAAATAAGTTTAATATTAAATATATTTGGCGTTAATTTAGTAGAAATTCATTGTTCGCAATTAAATCAAACTACGCGATGTAGTATTATTTCTACTTTCTTTAAGTTCTTTACCACGACCTAGGTTACGTTGTATTACAACATCTTCAGGTGACCTATTAGCCAAGATCTGAATTCTATTAGCAAAGAACAAAAAGTAGAAATAATACTACATGACGTAATTTCATTTAATTATGAACGATAAATTTCTACAAAATTAACGCCAAATATATTCAATATATTTAATCCATATATTTGTTACGATTTAAGCAAGACACCAAGATGTATCTCCAACGATTTTTTACCAATATTCTTCGTATGATGAGGTCGTATAATTTTTTCAGTATATTTATGATTTATAAATCTAAACCTTCCTAGTGAATCGATATAGCTACTAAAGCGTACAGTAGTTACTAAGAAAATCGAACACATACAGAGAGACAGACGCGACGAGGAAATTTGTTTTAAAATATTTATTGATAATATGTGATCCAATATATGTATACCAAAAACTAACACACAAAAATATTTATTTGGAAATTTTAAGCAGGGAGGGACTAGGTTGGGAAAGCACTAAGTAATCAAAAAAAATTTCTATTTTAAATTCCGTGTATAAATAAGGCTTCCTTTGAAAAGCCTATTAATAAGGGTTTCAACAATATTCTCATAATTTTGTATAGCATAACTTCAAAGATATATTGAAAAATATTTTAAAAAATATACATACGCCCTCCTATTTTTTTTAAATATTATACGTAATTTAAAGTTATGAAAAAGAACATCATTTTTAGAAACCTATGCAAAATTGTGGGAAATCCGTGACAATGGTTCTAGTTATCATAGCTATTAAGATACCTATAGTAATATATATGTTCCTCTATTTGTTTTTTTAAATATTATGAAATATTTATTGTTTGAAATGAAATGTTTGTTGTTTTTAAAGAGACACTAGACGCATCCAATGCATAAAAACCAATACATCTAATTTTATTTATTTAAAAGCAACGTTGTACTTTTACACCGTTCATTGAAAAATACGATATAAAATTTGAAATATATTAGTTGGAGAAGATCACTGTAAAATTATTACAGTTTTGCATTGAAAGATTATACTTTTCTCAAACAGTAAAATGTTTGTTATGTAATACTAAATGTGCCCGCGACTTAGTACGCGTGAAATTAACTGATAACTATTGTTTAGTATAACCGTCATATGTAAAAACATTGACAATTGATGAAATAGTAGGCGATCGCAGTACCATATTGTGATATATCTATGTGCATAAAGTTTATTAAAAATGCTAATAGATGGCGTTGACAGTATCAATCTCGTAATATTCACCACGTCAGGTTTTTTTGTGAATAGGTAATATCTAGATAACAATTCTATATGTTGATTAAGAGTATAAACTGATACCATACCAAATTTTATCAAAATCCGTCCAGTAGATTTTGCATGATTGAAGAACAAATTAACAGACAGTAAAAATTCTAAAAACAGATTTTGTGGCTTCTATTATTATTATACGTGCTAAATTAATTACTCTTTTTAATGTATTGTTTATGTACATAATTCACTAAGTTATAGCTTTATTATACGTGTAGATATCCATATATATATATATATATATATATATATATATATATATATATATATATATATATATATATAGTCAAAGACATTATTACAGAATTTTTTGACGACAAAAATATTGCTATACGTCATTTTCAGTTACCTCTAATGATTTAAGCAGTGCACGACAAGATATCAAAACAAAATCCGTTCAGCAGTTATGGAAACAATTTTGCACACACAACAGATAGACGCGGCGATAGATTTTATTTCATAACATGTATTGATGTACACTCGTAGCGCGAGTACTATGTACACTTCACACATTTTTAGATTAATATTTTATTTTTAATTTGCTACATATAACGGGTATTTTTATAGGGGTAAACCATTAAAATGATTGATGTATTGGCTTTAGTGAAAAGGTAATTATATGCCATTTGCGTTTTGTATGAATTCAGGCATATGGGCGCTGCGGCTGGCTTGAATGAAGCGCAATATGGAAGTCCAATTCTAAACAACTTTTTTGAGTAATAATTTGTTCAGCGATGAGGTTAATTTTTTGGTTGAATGGCTACGTCAAGAAACAAAATTGCCGGATTTGGAGTAAATAAACTCCGTGTGCCGTTATTGAGATGCTGCGTCATTACATCCACAAAACGTCACTGTTTGGCGTGCTCTATGGACTAGTGGAATCATTGACCCGTTCGTAATATAACTAAGATGCAATTCGGTCAATGAAGAGCGCCTTGAATCTAGTATTATTGACTTATTCGTTCCCCAATTGAATGGCATTAATCTTAAAGAGCTTTGGTTTTAATAAGACGGTGCAACATGCCATACAGACGCGATATAATCAATTTATTGCTGGGAACATTCAATAAGCGCCTAGTTTTGCGTAATATACTTGTGAATTGGTTTCCATAATCGTGTGGATATCACACCTATCGAATATTTTCTGTGAAGATATATGAAGTCGCTCATCTACACTGATAAACCACACACTTTGGACTACTTGGAAGGCAACATTCGCTGCGTTATTACCAATATACGATCCTAGCCACCCGAAAAAGCGGTTGAGAATTGAACTTCCAGATTACACTCCATTCGAGCCAGCCGCGGCGCCCATTTGCTTGAAATCTTGCTTAAATCCTAATGTTATAAAATTATCTTTTGGCCATTATCATACCAGATTTTTATCTGTTGTTTTTTTCTATTTTGGAGTTATACACCTCTATAAAAACACCCATTATAAATAGTTTTTTAAAAATGGTTAAAGAAATTTTGTTTCTAAACCTAAGATTTATATATAAGCAGAAAATTGGTTTTATGGCATAGTTAATATAAAAAAATAAAGGAAACCATAAACGTTATAGCTAATTGGAGCCTAGCAATTACTTTGAGCGAATTTATACATAATAGCGTATATGAGTTAAGTTTCGCATAACATTTGCTGCTAAATCCCTCCGGGCCGAACTTTTTGATTAGTTACATTTGAAAACTGATTGCGAAAGTTGAAATGAAACGAACATTTGGGACATGCTTTCGAGTTGTATCATTTTGCGTTATTTATTTGTTGGTACTTGGCATTCAGTTATACTGTACCATCGAGTTTTGATGTTATAGATCTAATGATAAGCTAATAATCAAGTCTGAAAAGTTTTGACACGACTAAGGGCGACATAAATCTGCCTTTTAACAAAATCGGGGTACAATGAATGAGTCGGAAGATGGTAACAGACAATTTTTAGTGATGAGAAGCAAACTTATTTTATTTTGAGTTATCTTGACGTTAGAATTTTCACCTTACGTTCCTTCTTGCTTTCTTGCTTGGTTTCAGTAAATCATTAGTGGATATTTTATTAAAACTAATTTAAACAAATTTTTGAGGTTAGTTGTTTTGGATTCCTTATAACCTTCTTTTTCAACTGATACCCCACATGATATAGGAAATGAAGAAAATTTCGATTATTTTGTTTGACAGCGTCAAATTAGAAAATTATTGAAATATGCTTTATTACTACGTCAAATTTAAAGTTTCTGCGTCAAACAATTTCTGAAAACAATTGTTGTGACAGACGGATGGACGGATGCAAGTGATTCTATAAGGGTTTCATTTCTTTCCTTTTGAGGTACGGAATATGAAGGGTTTTCAATATAAATTTACACATTAAAACATCATTCGACATGCACAGTAAAGGTATAGTTACTGTCGAAAAATTACACATGATTGCTGTAATACAGTATTATAAAAAATGGTAAAGAAATTAGCAGTTGTTACATAAACATGTACATCGTTAGAAAATATATTCAATTGTATTTGGGTGGACAGTCATTGAGGAGATGTGATAATTAGAGGCAAACTTATATTTAAAATAATCTATATCGAAGTATTTGTTCAAAAATATAACATTACAAAGTTCGCAAAGAAAGACGAACACAAGTTTCTCGTTTTTATATTTCTTTGAATAGTGTATTCGTATTTCTTCGTGAACTTGAGAATCTTTGTATCCAAATAACTTTGAATCTTGCAAACAAGCAAATATTTTGTACAGCAGACGAACACTTTCACATATAAAACGTGCACATATTACTCCTTTATTTCTTAAAGTCTGAAACGGAAATATGCAACGATGTTTTAAGCAAGATTGTACATAAACATTTAATAAGATAAGAATAAAACATTTTAATCGAACTAGCTTGTTAGTTAAATTTGGAATGGCATTTAAATACCAGTTCAAATTATTTAGGTGCTCTTGTAATATTTTCAAGTAAGCAATACGGTAGTTGACTTATTCTAAATATTGATATTTTTCGTACAATATTGTGAAATATAAGTTAATTAAAAACCAGTCTTGAAAAAAATTCAGAAATTGATTGAAAAATAAGCCAGTTATAGATTTCTAAATTTTAAGATACAGATAGAGTTGTTTATATCCCTGTCTCTTTTCTTCTTATAGAATATAATGTGCAATATTAAAAATGACCTCACAATACAGTATTGTCGTCTTTGATTAAAGGTTAAACTTTGGTTTTATAACTCGGTCAATTTTTGAGATTATAAAAAAAATTTTTCGCTCTTCATCAGCTTGTACCTTGTTATTTGCTGAAAATTAGGTAACTAAAATTATATACTTGAGAGTGCCAGATTTTTCGTTCCATGCCTTGTCTTTCCTAGTCGAAGCGAAAAGAATCATAGTACCATTTAATACCACTTGCAGCAAGTCTGCTAAATTAATTTCGTAAAGGATTCTCCGACTTCCAATCACAATGAGCAGGGATAGACCTAGGTTAATTACCAAAACCATTTTTTTAATTCAATGATTAATCAGATCCGCTTCAAGAACATAAATGGGTGCTGAAACAGGAGTAGTACTGCTTGTAGATCATTTGTATGCAAGTGATGATGAACATGAAGATTTTTGATGATCGTGTTTATAAGAAATTTAAAGAGGAGTTGGGGAGAACTCAAGATGGACATCAGCTACAGAATCAACTCATTTATAATACGTATTAAAAGTTTTAACATATTTGATGATAATAAAGATGGAATATAAAATAATTTTAAGAAGGTAAGAATCATCAAGTGTTTTAAGTCAAACAAGAAAAATGTTAATGGCTGTAGAAATGATTGCATTAGTGTAGACAAGAAGCACTCGGATTGTAATTTATGACTCTTTTATAGCTTAGAGCAGTAATAGTAATCGTAAATAGTATATTAAGTGTACTATTACTGCGTTAAGCTATAATTTTAAAAAAATATTATTTCTCCAGAATAAAAAAATTAAAAATTAAAAGTCTGTAATTAGTACATCCAATTAGAAAACCAGACTGAAGAAAATTGAAAAGTTAATTGGAATATAGAGTATTATTTAGTTGGGAAAATTGGTTAATTGGTTAAGAATGTTTTATAATAACATTTCAAGATCCCCAATTTTTATTTTTCTTTGGTAATTTTTTTCTCTTTAATGCCATTTTACAATTCAGTGCCAATATGAACGTAATATTGCATTGCTGAAAAATTCAGTATAAAACAAGTTTAGGATGTAAAGGCCATTTTACAATTCAGTGCCAATATGAACGTAATACTGCAATGCTGAAAAATTTTGTCTAAAAAAAAGTTAATACTATTTAGGATAAAAAACAACAAATATTCGATGTTACAGGTATTTATTCTAATGTTGTGAATCGAACAGTAGAGTACGTCGAAATAGGTCAGCTCTTTCAGTACTGAATTATGCAAATGCAGCATGTAACCTATCGGGGTCACAATAGGCTGTTCATACGTGTACACGTTAGTTGCAGGGAGATATATCTGAACATGTTCAAAACGAAAAGCGAGGGAAATTTTTGTGAAAAATATCTATACATTTAAAATTTAAAAAAATTAGAATGAATCTTGTATTGATGCTTGCTGTATTTATGAGTCTCGTATTTATATTTCTTTCAATCTCATTTAGTATTCCTTTGAGTCTTTTGTTTGCATTCAGCATGTGAACTTTCGGGGCCACAGTCGGCTGTTCATACAATGTACACGTTACTTGCAGAGAGATATATCTGAATATGTTCAAAACGAAAAGCGAGGGAAATTTTTGTGAATAATATCTATATATTTAAAATTTAAAAAAAAATATAATGAATCTTGTATTAATATTTCCTGTATTTATGAGTTTCGTATTTTATATTCCTCTCAATCTTATTTTGTATTCTTTTGAATATTTTGTTTGCATTTTCTCATGAATTTGTAATTCTTGATTTTTTATTCTTTTGAATCTTGTATTGGTATTCCTTTGTATTTTGTATTTGCATTTCTTTATGAACGCGTTAATCTCAAATTTTTCTTCTTTTAAATCTCGTATTTATTTTTCTTTGAATCTCGTATTTGTATTTCCTTATGAACTTGTGAGCATTTTAGTTTTATTCCTTGAAATTCTGAATTTGCATTTCCTTATGAACTTGTTACTCTTGTATTAGTATACTTATGAATATAAATTTCCTCATGAAGTTACGAATCTTACGGTTAGATTTCTTTTAATTTTATGTTTGTATTTCTTTATGAACTTATGAATATTCTTTTTATATTCCTTTGAATCTTGGGCTTATAAACCTATAAAACATGTATATTTATTCCCTTAAATCTAGTATTTTATTTCTTACACTTGTGAATTTTGTATTCATATTCGTTTGAACTTTGTAATTTGTATTTTATTATCGACTTGTGAATTTTGCACCTATGTTCCATTTAACCAAGCAGAATAACAGATAAATTTTACAAGAAGCATAATATTGTCAGGTCTAAAATTCAAATATATTACAAGGAGAAAAATATCGTTTTTTTACATCAAGGATACAAATATAAAGATTTGATGTTATTTTAAAAATTATATTTAAGTAAAATATTAAAAAAAATACATTTAAATAGGTCATTTAAAGCACGTTAGAATTGTTGATCCAACTTGGAGTAGCATCCCTTATATACATAACTTCACCAACGAATATATAATTTAAGTGTATGTTCAATCATATTTTGAAGTAAGCTGTTAGAGATGTGAAACTACATATTATACATTATGATTGAAAAATTAAAGAAAGTATTTAAAAATAACTACGATATAAGGTTAAATATTTTCCTTCCTGCTCACACAATCTTTGTCGATAAAAAATCGCCTCCGATAATGACGGAATATTCAACGCCCACTTCACGGAAACGGAAATGAGATTCGATCGCTTGCCGAAATCTAGCGGAAGCATGAAATTTCGGCAGAGACGACTTCCGGCAAATTTCGCGTGCCGCAGTGACCTTTGCGATGTAGCGTTATTAGTGAGGGTGTGAGTGTTGGCTATTCTCTGATATACTTTTGTTTATATTTGTTGGAAGAATCGACACGGCTATGAGGAAATGAAATATGGAAATTTATTTATAGGTAATAACATTTATAGCCATACATACTTCATTTTTCAGCAGAGAGCCACATCAATCACCATGTTGCACTGGTCACATAGTCTCAAATAGAAACTAACAGACTATTGATAATGGTAATTTAAACAATTGCAATGATAAACTAATTAAAAACTTATGAGTTTTTATTTACTTTTGCTTTCTAGCTGTGCTTTATAGCTATAAACCATTTTTAATGATTTGGGAAAAGTGTAGTAAGTAGATGTAGTAATGAGTTTTAAATCCTTTTACAAAAAGTATCGTAAATTTTCCGATATTGTTTTAATAATAGTCATTTTATAGAAACAGTTCATATTTCGATGTTATATTTTTGGAAGTAACATTTTTTGATCATATTTCAATGTTACATTTTTGGAAGTAACATGAAAGTCTAGTAGAGAGCCACGTCTGCACTGGTCACACAGTCTCGAATAGAAACGAACAGACAGCATAACAAGTATTCAAAATTTTCCGATTTAGTTTTAATAATAGTAATTTTATAGAAACAGTTCATATTTCGATGTTACATTTTTTGGAAGTACCACTTTTTGATAGTGACATACATTATGAGGTAAAACGTGAATAGGTTAAATTTACGGAGTATAAGGATAAATACCGCCGCATTCCCCACTTCTATTCTTTCAGTCACTACAATAGCAATGACAGTGTTTATCACTATAGCAGAAAATTTCCTTTAACTTTACGTAAAGGTTACATGCATTTTCGTAACACATATTAACAAGAGAACTCTGTTAGTAACTATGGTTATCGCAAAAACAAATAAAAATATATTATTTAACTTAATTAATTGCAAAAAAATAGTTAGTTTATTAAAATTTTTACTCAATTTATTGGGGCAACTAGTATCAGGTAAAGGCTTCTTCCATTGTTTCCTTTTTCTTTTTTGTGGAAATGTTATACATCTTCTTCCTTAGGTTTTTATATAGGCAAGTGACTTGAATGAGGTTAATTATTAAATATATTTGCCGTTAATCTTGAAGAAATTCATTATTCACAATTAAGTGAAACTACGTGGTGTAGTATTGTCTCTACTTTATTTAAGTTCTTTACCACGACCTAGGTTTCGTTGTATCAGAACATCTTCAGGTGGACTATAAGCAAAGATCTTTGGACTATTAGCAAGTATCTTTGCTAATAGCCCACCTGAAGTTGTTGTAATGCAACGAAAGCTAGGTCGTGGTAAAGAAATTAAAGAAAGTAGAAAAAATACTACATCACGTAGTTTCATTTAATTGTGTGGTTAATTATGTAATTTTTTATTTGTGTGTCTAGTCTGGTTATTCTATCTGTGATTGATTAAAACTCAATTATATGTGATTTCAGATGGTCTTTCTACATAAAATTCCACTTTATTATATCTACTTGTAATGCCTGTATTCATAAAAAATATGGCATGTCCTTCCATTATTTTTGTGCCGGTCAATTTTCCCAGAACGTCCCATTTTATATCAATCATAGCATATGCCAATTTAGCTTTTCTCTCTATTACAATACGGGATATAAAAATTCGAATTCTTCAAAAACTGGCCAAAGCTGTATTTTTCTCAGTAGCTGTATTACATAATACGAAAGAATTTACGTAAAAGTTACACGTATTAACAAAGGAAACGAAAACAATTCAAGAAAATTTTGCTGTAGAAATAATTTCAGATTCAAACATCAAGTTGCAGTGAAAATAATATTCTAATAAATTCTTCCAATTTATCTCAGATTCGAGATTCCATTGAAACTTATTTCGGATAACAATTTATATAATTTTAGAATGCAATATTGATAGCGAGCTTATTAAATATGGATAGCGAGCTCATTAATAGATCATGTTAGGTAACGTAGAGAAGAAAATCAAGAGATTTCATTTTTGCTGATTAATTAAAATTTTTATCTGGAGAACCCAGCTGACCGTGAGCCACCAGATCTTAGAATCCATGTTTAATATAGGAAGGATCGTTAAAAATATTCGACTCTAAGTTTAAGGTATGATGGATTATTAAAGATCTTAGAATTTATATACGTTTAATATATAATGGATTATTACAGATTTTCGAAATTATGTTTAATATATGAAGGATTATTAAAGATCTTCGACTCAATTTTTAAGATATGAAGGATTGCTAAAGAGTTAGAAATCTATGTTTAAGGTATGAATGATTCATAAAGTCTTAGAATGTGTGTTTAATATATGAGGAATTATTAAAGATCTTTGAATTTATGCTTAAGATATAAAAGATTATTAAAGATCTTAGAATCTATGTTTAAGGTATAAAGGATTATTAAAGAACTTAAAATGTAGGTTTAAGATATGTAGCATTATTAAAGATCTTGGGATCTGTTTAAGGTATGAAGGATTATTTAATATCTTCGAATTTATGTGTAAGATTTGAATGACTATTGAATATCTTCGAATCTATGTTTAAGATAAGAAGGATTATTGAAGATATTCGAATCTGTGTTTAAGATAAGAAGGATTATTAAAGATCTTGGGATCTGTGTTTAAGATATGCAGGTTTGTTAAAGATCTTGGAATCTACAGTTAAGATATGAAGGGTTATTAAAGACTTTAGAATCTACGTTTAAGATATGAAGAATTATTGAAGATCTTCGAATCCATATTCTAATTATGAAGGGTTGTTAAAGATCTTAGAATCTACGTTTAAGACACGAGATATTATTAAATATCTTCGAATCTATGTTTAAGAAATAAAGTATTGTTAAAGGTCTTAGAATCAACATTTAAAATATCAAGGATTATTAAAGATCTCAGAAAGTACCATGTTTAAGATATGAAGGAATAGGAAAAGTGTCTCAAAAAGTCGGAGTAGGTATCTAAATTCGTATGATTTCGCTGGTCTGGAATCCGGTGGCAACTCAGGTTCGAATATTTGTAAATGCCAACAGATGCATTCCGATTATAGATGAGAGGATGTTAGAGTTTGAAAGTACAGATTGCACTAATAATGAAATAATAATTAAGTAAGTCGTGATGAACGTTCAAAAATTTCGCAATATTTTATGACTTCGAGAATTAAACGTATGTACAAGTCATACAATTTTTTTACCTTATTCGGTAATTGTTTGGTTGGTTTTAAATAATGGATATCTCCATAAATCGTGGTGGTCAGAAGAGTAATTGATAAAAATTTACATTTATTTGTAGTGTAAAAACTGCTGTGGATGGATTAAGAAAGTATGTTTGGAAGATATACTGTAAAAAAACTATATATATATATATATATATATATACATATTTGTAAGAAAAAAATTAGAAAGCATTTAAAAGCCTAATGAGATACTGATGAAACTTTGAGGAAAGATATATTTGGTATCTAAACTTTTCCTGAACTTTGAAAACACTTATTAAATAGATTAAAAATTAATTGTTTCTTCAATCTTTTCCATCTACGTTGTGTACACCGTTGACTACATTTAGTATTCGTATTTTGAAACACTTTTTGAATATATTTGTCTGGAGACTGATTCAAAATAAATTTAACTTTTTCCTGCATTAACTGCGAAAAGTTTCCATCTAATTTTAAGATTCTGAATATAATTATTTTATCTGTTTAAATAACGTACGGTAAACGAACTTCCACTCTACGGAAAAATCGTTATTTTATATCAAATGTACGTTGTGACTATAAAAATAATGTAAAGATACCAAAAACGTGACTATAGAAATCGGTAAAAGGGATTTCTAATTTAGCATAAATTCTTTTTGAAATGAAGAAAAAGTATTTTGTTACCAAGGACATGTTGATAGAAATAGTCCTAATATAGCATTTTATCAAGTAAGTAGTTTGATATGGTTTTGGTAAATCGTACATAATACGAAATAATAACAATATTTCTAGGATTCCCTATCTCAAAAAGAAAAAGAAAACCCTTATTTAAACTACTTCGTTGTACGTCTGTCGGTATTTTAAGACCCTGTTTCTCAGGAACGCGTGGAGATATCAAGTTGAAATTATTATCAAATACTTAGGTCTACCTATACTTAGGCTCCCTTGGAGCTGTAAAATCAAGCTTCTGAGTCAACGTAAGTCAAGAAGAACCCTAAAAATACGGCCATTTATATCGCATATTTTAAGACTCACAAATAAAGCAAAATCTATAGGATACTTTCCGTTAGCCTAGAATTATGAAATTCAACAACAAGCAAGGTCTCACAGCAGAAACAAGGAAAAAAAATAATTTTTAGTTATATTGAAAATCATTGATTTTTAGTTACATCACATTAATTTTTTTTTTAAATATATTTTCGTTCTAAAAAATTAAAGTTTTTTAAATAGTTTAATGACATATTACATACAATTAAATGTCCATGAAAGCCTAAATGTGTATGGAACCCTCGTAGTGCGAGTAGATAGAACACCATTCGTGCATATGTAGATGGACTTGCCGTTACAAAAGCCTTTTTTCTCATTTTCAACCCTTTTTAGATGTCCCCCCCCCCCCGATCAACCCACCGAGGTATCAAACTTTGCCTTTCAAACATTACCCTTTCTCCACCATTGTGATCGTAAATAAGGCCGGTATCTACCAAGCAAGCTTACAAAAGCATCTCAAAACGTTGGTATGCGTATCTAAATGCGAATGATTCGCCGGTCTGGGATCGGGTGGTAATTCAAGCTCAAATACTTGTAAATGCCAACAAATGCGTTCCGATTGTGGAGGGTGTAGAAAGGCAGTTTCAAAGGCTGACTGGCGGGATGAAGACGGTTGCGGTTAAATTTAAATCTTCATTATTTCCATCCGACGTTTGCTTACGTATTTGCTTTAGTTTACATCGTCTGGTACTATGTTCCGATAACGCTGCTTATAATACGATTTGAATATAAAATCTAGTCTTAAATTATGTAGTCATAGAACGGTTAATTAAATTTATACGTAGTTCCTATTCATGTCCTGACAGTAATCTTTATTATACTAGGACGCTGAACTCGCTTTGCAAAAATTCGTAATGAAGCAATTACATTTTCGCCATTTTGGTGCTGATAGTAAGGGTTCCCAGTAGCGAACGTCTGCGGAATTAATGTTAGAGATGAGACAGTGTGACAAAACATATCGATAAAAACTTCGATACTTTAAAATTGTTTGTAGCCTCAAGTTTTCTTCGATTTATTTTTACATTTATACATTTAATTTTCGATGGACAGGAATAAAATGTTAGAAATATATATATATATATATATATATATATATATATATATATATATCTATATATATATATACATATATATATATATAAACAAATTGTTTATATATATATATATATATATATATATATATATATATACATATATATATATATAAACAAAAGCAATATCGAATGAGAATTAATTGATTACAATTATTGGCGAGCCCAAATCTTCCATGTCAAAAAAATTTCGTACATTAACACTTGTAATATTTAGCAAATAATTTTTTATTGCTGCGTTCAGATGTATATAAATATATTTTGCGTTAATTTGTCTTAATAATATCTGAAAGTGGCTATTATAGATATCCGACACTAACTATGAGTGTGTCTTTATTGTTAAATGTAGTCTTTATTGTTAAATACCAAAGATTCCTTAAATTAGTCTCACAAATCAGGAAATAATGTTATCAATTTATATCTAAGATCGTTAAGTATTTTTGCAGTTAATACCGTGGAAATGTTTAATTCCATTGGAAGTTTGCCTTTATTATTTTTACAAGCTTGGTTAAATAATGACTATACCAAGAAACTTGCAGAACATATAGTTGAAACACGTCTCTAATTTTAACAACGAATGCTATATCTTACAGAGATTATGAGTCTATTCTTCCAATTTTTTTAACTTCGAATAGCGACAAGCAGTTGCAAAGTATTTCTTTTTATGTAAATAAAATTCATAACACTATTTTTAGGGTTTCCTACCTCAAAAAGAAAAAGGGAACCCTTTTTTCCCCGTAGTGCGTCTGTCAGTCTGTCAATGTAGTCTACCGTCCTTTGGAGCTGTAAAAAAATCAAGCTTCTAAGTCAACGCAATCAGAAGAACCCTAAAAATACGGCCATTTAAGCCGCATATTTTGAGACTCGCAAATAAATGAAAACCTATAGGTTACTTTCCATTGACCTAAAATTATGAAATTTGTTAGGAAGCAAGGTCTCACAGCACAAACAAAGAAAAAAATTATTTTTTAGTTATATCAAAAAAATATCGAAATCGTTGTTAATTTTTAGTTATGTCGAAAATTGTTAATGTTTAGTTGTATCACATAATTTTTTTTTAAATATGCGCTTCTGAAATATATGGCAAACAATATATTTTCGTTTTAAAAAATACAAATTTTGTAAATAGTTTAATAACATATTATGTGCCATTAAATGTTCATAAATGCCTAAATGTGGATGGAACCCTGGTAAATTTTTTTTACCTAACTCGCTTCGGACACTATCCCTTTTGAGCCGGAAACAGAAAAAGTCGTGTATATGTAGATGGACTTGCCGTTTAAAAAGCCTTTTTTCTCATTTTCAACCCTTTTTAGATGCCCCCCCCCCCTCCCCCGATCACCCACCGAGGTATCAAACTTTGCCTTTCAAACATTACCCTTTCTCCACCATTGTGATCGTAAATAAGGCCGGTACCTACCAAGCAAGCTTACAAAAGCGTTTCAAAACGTTGGTATGCGTATCTAAATGCGAATGATTCGCCGGTCTGGGATCGGGTGGTAATTCAAGCTCAGATACTTGTAAATGTCAACAGATGCGTTCCGATTGTGGAGGGTGTAGAAAGGCAGTTTCAAAGGCTGACTGGCGGGATGAAGGCGGTTGCGGTTAAATTTAAATCTTCATTATTTCCATCCGACGTTTGCTTACGTATTTGCTTTAGTTTAAATCGTTTGTTACCATGTTTCGATAACACTGCTCATAATACGATTAGAACATAAAATCTAGACTAAGATTATGTAAAGCCATAGAAATATTAATTAAATTTAGACGTAGTTCCTATTCATGTGCTGACAGTAATCTCTATTATACTAATACGCTGGACACCTTTCCAAAAAGTCGTAATGAAGCAATTTCATTTTCGCCATTTTGGCGCTGATAGTAAGCGTTCGCAGTAGTGAGTGTCCACGGAATTAGTGTTAGAGATGAGACAGTGTGACTAAACAAATCGATAAAAACTTCGATAGAATAAACTTTTATATAGCCTATCAAGTTTTTGTCAATTTATTTATACCATTACTTGTATAAATAAATCGACGAAAATTATCAATATAATATCAATAGCAAGCAGATAATTATTAGTGTCGATAATTTAAAATTTTCCATGGGCAGGAATAAGATGTAAGAAATGTATATATATATATATATATATATATATATATATATATATATATATATATATAAACAAAAGTAATATTGAATGAGAATTAATTGATTACAATTATTGGCGAGTCCAAACCTTCCATGTCAAAAAATTTCATAAAACACTTGTGATATGTAGCGAATATTTTTTTACGTACATAAATATATTTTGTCTTAATTTATTTTACTAATATATGAAAGTGGCTATTAAAGTGTCTGATCCCAACTATGAGTGAGGAATGCACAGTCTTTATTATTAAAATATCAAAGGTTCCTTAAATTAGTCTTATAAATCAGGAAACGATCTCATTTTATATGTGAGGTCGTTAAGTATTTTTGCAGTTAATATAATTTTCCACTGGAAGTTTGCCTTTATTATTTTTACCAGCTTGGTGAAATTATGACTATACCAATAAACTTGCAAAATATAGGGTTAAATAATTATAAGGTAACAAAAAAGGTACAGTGACCGGTAAGTAAAAGGTTTACAAAAGTGAGTGAATTTTACATACAGTATTAGGATAAGGTCATGGTTTACAAGTAAATATAAGGTAATGGTTTACAAAAGTGAGTGAATTTTACATACAGTATTGGGATAAGGTCATGTTTTACATGTAAATATAAGGTAATGGTTTACATGTAAATATAAGGTAATGGTTTATAAAAGTGAGTGAATTTTACATACAGGAACTCTTATGCGTATGTTAAAATAATTCGTTTTATGTTAATTAAAACTCTGGAATAGTTACTCGTCGATTAACTGTTGCTGTTAACTGAACAGTTTTAAGGAAAAGTAAACTTTTGGCTACGTTTATGATAAGAATTAAGACTAAAGGATTTTTTCGTCAAAGAAAGAAAAAAAGTATTCATTCTGAGATTAGAACTTAGTAACTTTCCAGTTCAGACTCCATTACTTTATACGTCAAGGTCCCACTTGGACAAACGACGAAGTAATGACATAAGTACTTCTTCATTTGTTGTAATTTTTCAAGGGATTGAAATTTAGAAAACAGTAAATATTTCTATTTTAAGCTTATGGCTAACTCCGGCCTAATAAGATGACAATTTAGACGTCTCCAAGACAACAAGGCATTCCCACAAAAGTTTCCGACCATGGATATTATATAAATTAACTACCTTAAAAATTTTCATGTGAATGTCATTGATGGTTGAAAAATGTGTGAATTAATATGCCTTATCCTAAGAAAAACTTCAAGTTTCTAGGTTGAGCGATTATTCTGAGAAAAAGAGATATGACAGACAAAGTTATGAATAAAGAGCAGATGCGTGATTGATGTTATAAGGTGTCTGTTTATTTTTTACAATTTTAAGGTATGGAACTTCATTGATCTTTCGAATTTTTTATCCGACTTTGTGATTTTGTCTAAATGTGATTTTATACAATGCCACAAATTAATGCAACGCGTCTTTTATAAAACAAAAAAGGCATTTTAATTTTGACAGAAATAATAACGTAAGCAATCCCAACGACAAGCAAAAATGGAAAAAATGTGTTTTCAGTGTATATTTTCAGGCATTTTCCTGATATCTAATGGAAAAATATCAAAACAATGATTTTAATATTTTAAACGTTAGTCTATCTGGGAAACAATGATATAATCTTTGTGTACTAAATATCCTCAAAATTTAGTTTTAACTTCTTATTCCTGATATAGCGTGGTTTTAAGTTATATGTACTCATCTATATATTAAATCAACACGCATTTCATCACATTTTACAAGTATTTAGAAAACTGATATAGTAACGAAAAGTTTTTGATAGGATTAATCAAGAATTTGGACAACTGCGTTTATGGAAAACTGTGGACTGCTGATAGACAACGTTACAGTTGCAACTATCCCTCCTGTACTGTTACCTAGTGGTTAAATAAGCAAGACTTTATTAATAAGAATATATTAATTCCTGCTAAACCGCGGGAAGTATTCAAATCCGCTTTTCCAACTGCTCGAAAACCTCGCTCGACTGGGCGCTTAGCTGGATAGGCTGTTTATCTTATTTAACTCACCGAAGCCGAGCCCGTCTGCGACAAAAGGCTGGCGAAATTTTGTGTCGCCTTCTGTAAATCGTTCCTTTGAAGTTGACGAAACGCCGCGGCGTCATTTAACAAAGAGTTGATAAATAAAATCTATTTCGGGAACGTATCCGTGAAGAGGAGATACGAACAGGTGTTCGTAGCATCTTCGTAGCAATATTGCTAATATTGAGATTAACAATATCGCTACGAAACTGGCGGATGAATTGATATATGGCAACATTAAAAATGTTTTCTAAGCTTTCGTAGTCAAGTGCGAAATCTTTCTAGTTTCGTCATATCCACATGTGTCTCTGTCTGTTTATCATATTCTCATAGTATCTTCAGTTTTAGTGCTACGTACATGTAATTTTGCAAGTACAAGTATATATAAAGATTTCAATTAATATGTATTTAAAATTTCTTTTTTCAATATTTTAAATTGGGAGGTGCCCTTATTAAGACAGTGACGATGAAAAAATAATTTTAGCGTATCATGTTGTATAGGGTGTAGTTCATGGGCGCCGGCAGCGGGGTGCAAGGGGGTGCAATTGCACCCCCCTGTTGAGAAAGAAATTACATAGAAAAAATTACATATTTTTTACCCGAATAAACCAGTAGGAGAGTAATGCTTTTCGAGTGTATGTATATATGTATGTATGTATATGTTCATATGTATGTATGTTTATATGTTTGTATGTATGTATGTATATATGACCATTTCGATAGTACGCGCTACAGCCCAAACGGCTTGACTAATTTTAGCAAACTACGTGTCGTTAGATTCGTGAAGACCGTGCGAGTGACATAGGCTATATAATTTTCATGAGAAATCAACAAAGTCAATTTTATATGGAAAAAAGATTAGAAATTTATTGACATAGTGACTTACGATTTGAATAACAACTGAAGGCGTCTAGGTTGCTGTCCAAATTTGTTCAACACCTTGTCAATAAATTCAGTATCCTCCTCAACTCTTTTCCTGTGAACACTGAGCATGCACAAGCCGCTTAGCCTCGCATCTCCCATCGTTGAGCGATTCCACGTCTTTACCCGTCGTAACGTGCTAAATATACATTTAATGCTACATGTTGTTGCTGGAATAGTTAAAGCAATTTTAATTGCCTCACATACCGCTGGGTAAAAAGAAGTGGCTTGAGCAATCACATCTACGTATTCAACAACAGATTCATTTAGAATCTCATTATTTGCTTCTGCATTATTTGAAGCTGCATAAACGAAAATGCTTTCTTGTGTGTTGAAGAAAATCGATTTTTTAGTGAAGAAATAATAGAATCTAAATATGGAATATATATAGATCTTCTGAAAAATTCTTCCACATTTTCAGATGGGTGATTTGATCTGTAAGTCTGTTTTTCCATTACTCGAGGACGCTTAAATTCAACGTTTAGTTTCTCGCAAATTTTCTGAGCTTTCTCAAAAATGACCGCAAACTCCATAGATGCATTATCGCGATGAGATTGAAGTATATCAGTTAATTTATTAACTTGATCATGTATTGCCTTTATATCCATATTTACTTCCTGTAATTGATTGCACACGGGCTCAAGTTTGGCAGAATAAGCAGCAATTATTAAAAGTGTCACAATGTATGTTGGAGTAATTGCAGTCGTGCAGAGCTGATACGCTTTGGTTTTCGTTTTAGAATTCGGTGCGTCCTGCGAAAGTTCATCTAAAACTTGTATAATAGTCACAAAATTTTCAGAAAATATTCTGATACTTTTGTACTTTGCTGTCCAACGCGTTTCACAAAATAGTGGTTTATTTGGAATTTTACTCCGCCGCAACGTACTGTCAGGAAATAAATTTATAATGTCCTTTGTTGTTCCAGCAGTATTTCTCACTTCACTGACAGTATTAAGGCCATTAATGACAAGATTCAATACATGGCTTGCACAGTGGAAAAATAGGGCTAAAGGATATTTATCATTAATAATTTTCTGAACGCCACCTATGTGACCTGCCATTTCAGCACACCCGTCGTATCCTTGACCAACAAGTTTATTTAAATCAAGATCACAATCTTGCAGAAAGTGAGTAATAGTTTCCGAAATGGCTTGTGCATTTAGTTCTTGTACCGGTACATACCTAAGGAATTCTTCACAAATTATTGTTTTTTTAGCATCTTTATAATAACGTAGATATCGAACACGAATTGATAATTGTTCTGTGCCACTAATATCAGCAGTCTCATCAGCTAAAACTGAAAAATCTGAAGCATGTTTTACCTCCTCAATTATTTTGCTCTTAAGAGCATCGGAACAAATTTCAATTAATTCGTTTTGAATTAGATGCGATAAGTATAAAGAATTTTTTGCTCCTGATTCTAAATGATTCTTAAGAATCTCGTCTCCCGAGTCAACTCGAAAATGTAGCAGGTCTGTAAAAACAGAACCCTTCTCGATTTTTCCACGAAGTGGAAGATCATGTCGCCCGCAAAATAAAATTGTTGAAATGATAGATCGAAGTTTTAAACGATTTTCTTCAACTTCCTTGTGATATGCCGTATTTAAAGATTCATGAACGCTAAATCCTTTTCTATCCATGATTTTTTCAAATGTATTTGACGAAGCCAGTGCGTCACAATGCCACTTACTTGTCGCGTGAGACTGAGCAGCTTCATGAAACTTTTGATATTTGAAGCAAGGAGAAACTATGAACTGTCCTTGTAGACTGCGCTGCACTGGAGGCCGAAATAAAACACATATCCTACACAGCGGTCCTTTTGCTAGAGCTGAGTAAGCTAACCACGAATATGTTGTAAGCCATTCATGTCGGAAAGCTTGTATACCATCAAGGTTTACATCATTTTTAAAATTGTATTTCTTGCTAGGGTTCCAATGATGTCTTAGTAATTTCAAACGTAGATCATCATTGACTTGATAACCGGAGTCCAAACACAATCCAATATCCAATAAGTTAGTTGTTGTGCTTCTACTAGAAAAATCGAGCGATGCATTGCGCAGAACGCAAAGATTCTCAAGCAGATGCATCGCTCGATTTTTTTAGTAGAAGCACAAACAAAAATCATTCTTATGTATTAAAAAAAAAAACGGATCAATTAACGCATTATTTCGTTGTTTTCAAGTCTCATTTTTTATGTATGTTGATAATGAATAATACATTCGATGACAGGACAGGAGACAACAACACAACATACCTGGACCATCCAATTCGTTGTCCACACCACTTCGTTGTCCGTCTGTCGGTCTGTCAAGACTCTTTTTCTCAGGAACGCGTGGAGGTATCAAGTTGAAATTAATATCAAATACTTAGGTCTACGTCCCTTGGAGCTGTAAAATCAATCTTCTAAGTCAACGCAAGTCAAGAGGAACCCTAAACATACGACCATTTATGCCGCGTATTTTGAGACTCGTAAATAAAGCAAAATCTGTGGGATACTTTCCGTTGACCTAGAATTATTAAATTTGACAAGAAGCAAGGTCTCACAGCACAAACAAAGCAAAAAATTAACTTTTAGTTATATTGAAAATCGTTGTTTTTTAAGTTACATCACATTAAATTTTTTTTAAACATGCGCCTGTGAAATTTATGGTAGGTAATATAATTTCGTTCTAAAAAAATAAGGTTGTTTAAATAGTTTAATGACATATTATTTATTATTAAAGGTCCATGACGGCCTAAATGTGTATGGAACCCTCGTAGTGCGAGTAGATAGAACACCATTCGTGCATATGTAGATGGACTTGCCGTTGAAAAAGCCTTTTTTCTCATTTTCAACCCTTTTTAGATGTCCCCCCCTCCCCCGATCAACCCACCGAGGTATCAAACTTTGCCTTTCAAACATTACCCTTTCTCCACCATTGTGATCGTAAATAAGGCCGGTATCTACCAAGCAAGCTTACAAAAGCGCCTCAAAACGTTGGTATGCGTATCTAAATGCGAATGATTCGCCGGTCTGGGATCGGGTGGTAATTCAAGCTCAGATACTTGTAAATGCCAACAGATGCATTCCGATTGTGAAGGGTGTAGAAAGGCAGTTTCAAAGGCTGACTGGCGGGATGAAGACGGTTGCGGTTAAATTTAAATCTTCATTATTTCCATCCGACATTTGCTTACGTATTTGCCTTAGTTTACATCGTCTGTTACCATGTTCCGATAACGCTGCTCCTAATACGTTTTGAACATAAAATCTAGTCTTAAATTATGTAAATCCATAGAAATATTAATTAAATTTATACGCAGTTCTTATTCATGTACTGTAATATCTATTATACTAGTACATGGAAAACAATTATTTTCAGTATATATTTTCAGGACTTATTTCCGATATCTAATGGAAAAATATCAAAGCAATGATTTTAATATTTTAAACGTGAGTCTATCTGGGAAACAATGATATA